>VWZK01021423.1:774096-798615 GCA_013396935.1 Baryphthengus martii
CTTTTAAGATTCTTGCCATCTTGCTTTGAACCTTCTTTTGATTACGCAGATCGGACATTGAAAACTGCTAGTTTCGGTCTGCTCTGCATTGCTTACATAATTCTGATGGCAGTCTTCCAGTGCTGAAACTTACTAGATAAATGCTGTTAAACGTCTAAGAAAATCCATATATACCTATTTCCATTGCATTGGTTTCTTTCAACAGTTTCTAGCATCTTTCATCTTTTAAAATAAAGCCTGAATTTTGGATACAGCTGTTGGACAGTGATCCTGTAATTTTTAGGGTCAGTTAGCTTCCTAAACTCTAGGTAGTTTAGTTTAAGGAAGCCACTTTTCCCCTTTTGGTGTCATAAAAAACCCTGAGCTCATCTCCCAGGAAGCATTAGTGTCAACTGGCTGTAGGTCTAGATTGATGGAGGCAGGGCAGGTCTCCAGGGCAGCAAGAAGAGTAACTTATAAAGACAGATGTCCTCCCCCTAATCAGTTCTTCTGTCCCTCACCCCTGACACATTGGTTTTATGCCAGATGAGCTTTCGAAGCCTCCTTCTATGATTGTACACCTGCAAACAATGACGTAAGAAGACTGGGAAGGAAGGAGGCCAGGCTTCCCATTTAGGTCAGATCAAGATGCTAAAATACTGCCATGCCACCAAAAGATGCCGTCTCCACCTCCCTGCCCATCCGAACACACGCTCCCACTTCTACCTCCTGTCTGCTGTGGTAGCAGTGCACTGTATGGGATCATTGCACTGAGCTGCTGGATCTCTTTGTACTAGTTGTGAAACTGCACCTGAGGTACTTGGAAGATACTCGGGTTCAAGTGCGGCTGGAGGATCTGGCCACAAGAAGAATGAAGAAGGTGGCCTTCAATTAGTATCAGTAATGAGGCATCTGCCACTGGGGTACTATGGGTTAAATACCCACACATCATGGGCTGTATAGCTTTATAAATTAAAATAGTCATAAACAGTCTCACATAAGAACAAATCCAGCATGCACCAAAGAATTAGCATTTTAAAGCTAAACTGGCTTTTCTATGCATTAGACTAGAGGTTTCTATGGGCCACATTTGAGGACCACTAATGAAGCTAGTGAACCTCTCTAGCTCCACTCTACCCCTCTACTCTGCTCTCATAAGATTCCATCTGGAGTACTGCATACAATTCTGGGGCCCCTAACACAAGAAGGACATGGATCTGTTGGAGAGGGTCCAGAGGAGGCCACAAAGATGATCAGAGAGCTGGAGCACCTCTCCTATGGGGACAGGCTGTGAGAGTTGGGTCTGTTCAGCCTGGAGAAGAGAAGGCTCTGGGGAGATATTATAGCGGCCTCTAGTATCTGAAGGGGGCTCCACGAAAGATGGGGAGGGAGTTTTTAAAAGGACTTATAGTGATAGGATGATGGGTAATGCCTTTCAGCTGGACGAGGGTAGATTTAGACTGTAGATATTAGGAAGAAATTCTTTACAGTGAGGGTTCTGAGACACTGGAACAGGTTGCCCAGGGAACTTGTGGATGTCCCCTCCCTAGAAGTGTTCAAGGCCGGGTTGGACAGGGCCTTGAGCAATCTGCTCTACTGGGAGGTGTCCCTGCTCATGGCAGGGGGATTGGAACTAGATGATCTTCGAGGTCTCTTCCAACCTAAACCATTCTATGATTCTGTGATTCTCTATGAAAAATACAGTATTTACTGTGGAAAACGCTGGAGTCAAGCAAATGAGAGGACAACATCAGTGTCTGAGTTTGATCTGTTGGACTTTTAGACGGTGAGTGAATGAAATTCAATAGACAAGAGCAAGCATACTTTTCAGTCCTTGTATATCTGAGAAAGAGGGAGAGAAAACCAGGGAGCAAGAGAGAGGAGATTAGGTGTTACTATTCCTTTCTAGAATTTTTAAACTTTTGTTAACGCAATGAAACAAAAAGTTGTGATATGAAGTTATGTTAGAGTAGCAGACAGGAAGTTCTGTTGCTGAACTCACCCTGAGACTCATACATAGGTTATGAAATGCTTAAATGCCAGGTGTATTTGATATGGCCCCATTACAAATAGGGACCATCAAATAGAATAAAGCTTCAAAAATACAACAAAGCTTTATACAGCTTCAGAAAGCAAGCTAATCAGTTCTAGCTGCTTATACATCCTTACCATTGCATTTTCCTCTAGAATAAGACAACTTCAGTAATTATATGTGTGGGCATTTCTTGCTGCTAGGGCTACAATCTGGTTTTCGTGCTTCAATAGCAGAATGCCAGATGAGAGGAAACTGCTTATTTAAAATCGCCTAGACAAGGATTACAGGCTTGTCTCACTGATAGAATGATGTATTTTCAGCCTAAATTCTTTCCCACATCTCCTTTTCCAAAGACCGTTGCCATAGAGACCATTTCCAATCCATTCTTTTCCGTTGCACAGGTTCTGTTCTGGGTGTTCACTACGGCGGCTGCTGCCCAGGCCACTGGCCACTCTGGCTGTGCCTCGTGCCCAGGAGTAGCCAAGGAGGAATAGTAAAGCTGAACATCTGCAGCCACCCAATATACAGCTGCTGACAGCAGAATGACTTTATTTTTTAATCCATAAAACTGGTACATAATTGGGAGGATAAGCTGTAGCTACCCAGCACATGAAAACGTAGGTGTGCATCGCGACTGCCAAACTCACTAGCGTGCCTTTCTGTCTTTTAAAGGGAGCTGTTACATCAATCACATCCCTCATTTATTTATTTATTTTCCTGGCTTTGCCGTAACGGAGATTATTGGAAATAATGGGAAACCACAACGGATGCCCTTTCCGTTTCCGGGAAGCCTTTGCACAGACACCCCCGGGGCCCGGACAGCTGGGGGAGCTGCTCGCACGGCAACAGCGCTGGCCGCACATTCGCACGTCGCCAGCTGCAGCGGGAGCCCGACGGGCCTGGGACAAGCTCGGGCTTCCGTGGGTGTTAATTTCAGAGACACCCCTAAGGCCGCTCCTCAGAGCGGGGCGAGGGGAGCGGCCTCTGCTCTGGGGCCTAAATGCCTCCCACCTCCTGCCAGGGGCGGCTCCTCCTCCGCCTGCTTTCGGCGCTGCTTTTGCACATTCGCACAGCGTTTTATCTCTATTTTTACATTAATTTTTTCACCTTTACTGGGAAAAGAGCACTTGGGAGGAGCGGCTAAGAGACGGCTCCACCCTCCCGGCCCCTGAGGGGAGTCGCGGCCACCGCCCCTCAGGCTCCGCCCGGTGCCTCCCGCCCCGCGCCCTCAGCNTGAGGCGGGAGCCCGTGAGGTGAAGGTGGCGGCCAGGCCGGGGCTGGCGCAGTCCAGCTGGAGCCATGCAGGCCTTCCTCAAAGGCCCGTCTTCCATCAGCACCAAGCCTCCCAATGCCAAGGAGAAGAGCGCGGCCGGCACAGCGGGGAGCAGCGGGGAGGGCAAAAGACTCAAACCCATTCCCTGGGTGGAGAAATAGTAAGAGCTTTTTTGGGGCAGTGGGCTCGCTGGCCGGGGTGGCAGCGGCTGGTCGGAGGCGGGGGGGTGTGGAGTGTGTGTGTGTGTGTGTGTAACTTTGGAGGGAGGTGTGTGGAAGAGGAGGTGGCTGCACAGCAGAGGAGACTGCAGCTGCAGATGTCTCCACCTGGGAGAACAGCTTTAACTTTCTCTGTCACGGGGGAAAACCAGCACTGTGAGCTACTGTCAGAGGCCTTTGTTGGTGTTACTGAGTAGCAAATGCCCCCATTGCCCATGTCAAGTGGGGCGGTTTTGTTCTGTGGCTCGGTGCAGAAGTGCAGCAAACATTTAGGTTTGGAGAAACCTTTATCAGCTCACAGAGGTACGATATTGCAGTCTGCAGTACAGTTCTGCTTCTAAAAACAGCTCAGGCAGGTAGTTACAATAGAAATACACAAACAGCTTCCTGAGAAGTTAGATCCGTAACACAGAGCAGAGGTGTTAGACAGATTTCCTGTTATGATTTTGACCTCAACTCTAATATTCACTGTAATTCTTCAGTATGTGATGAAATTGGAGAGGGAAATGTCATTTTCCTCAGTTTCAATTTTCTTCTGAAACTTTGTTAGCTAATAATATATTGCATTTAATGTCTTTTTATTTAGTCGCCCCAAAAATGTGGATGAAGTTGCCTTCCAGGATGAAGTTGTTGCTGTGCTGAAAAAGTCCTTGGAAGGTGCTGATGTGAGTGTAATGGTAACATCTACCCAATCAGTATGTTTAGCAGAAACTTTAGCCAGTGGTAACAAAAACTTCTCTTTTCTAACTCAGTAATGGTTGTTTTTACAGTGGTACTTTACAAAGAAGATAAATGGCTTTCTTATAATATGTTGTGCAATATGTGTAAAATTTGTGACGTTTCCAGCCCTCTAAACATTGTAAAATTGTCATCTCTGTGATGCAGTTCAGAATTTTTCTGGAAAAGCTCAATTGGTGAACTTGTTAACAGTTTCAAATCTTGAAAAGCTTTTGTTGCCTCTACACTGGTATTCAGCTAGTACTTTTGTCATTAGTGTTTAAGAGAGGAGGGGAAATTCTTTTTTTTGTAGAAAAGTCTGGATTGCCATTTATTCCTAAACAGTGCTAGTGATCTGTCAGTGCTTCTATGAAACTGCTAAACACTAAAACAAAACTACTGTTTGCCCATCAGGGAGGTTTAAGTCATAAATGCCAGCTCTGCTACTTAGTGATGCCCAAACTTTTGGGGTTTAAGTTTCCAAGTAAGTCTCTTTGGCTCTAAAAAGCTAAATATGACAGTTGCACTGACTTCACTGCAGCGTTGGCATCTGTCACCTAAGAACATGAAGAGGATGAGCAGAGCATTTTCAATTGCTTTTGTTTACCGTTGCATTTACTTTTATATAAAAGCCTTAGTAAATATTCAGTATGGATGATGGCTCTTTCCTCTAAACCAGGTGATGGGGAGGTGGAGGGACTGAAGGGAGAAGTAAAGCAGGTAGCCAACAGATGGCTGCGCTTTTTTGCAGATTTGGACAATTCCTTCCCTCGTATGTGTCGAGATTTTTTTTGCTCCAGGTTTCACCTAGAGGAGTCATTCCTGTGCTCTAAAACTGTTTCTGTTTTCATGGACTGCTAATGCCAGCTGGATTGGTTGGTAAGGATGTTCTGAAAATGACATTAGTGATATGGCCATCTGCTCACCAAGAGCTAAAAGAAACAATCTGGAGCTTTCAGTTTTATGCAAGAAGCGTTTCGTGTGTAGTGTGCTCTGATGGGCAATACGCACAGGTAGTCTTTGGTATTTGAAAATTTTATCTTAATTTGCTCTGCAGCCCTGGTTTTGACTAATACGAGTCTCTTTCTTTCTATCTGAAAATATTAATTTAATCAGAGCTTGCTAAAACAAGTAATTTATTTGTTTGAGTTTAGGGAGCTATAATGAAGCTGATATGACAGAACTGGGAAAGACTTGTTTCATTTCTTTCTTAGGTTCACGTCTCCAGATTCACTTTACTTTGAGAATGCTGTTGTAATGTGACCTTCTCGTGTAACCCATAGAAATCTGGGTTTCAGCAGCGGTGTTGCTTTCTTACAGTATTTGTACAGTTTGAGGTAATTAGTAAGGAATTATTAACAGCTAAGGAGAAATGAGGTGCTGCCACCTATTCTGTTTGGACGTAGCCGTCGTGTAACGTCGCTTAGGTGATGGGTTGCGAAGTTCTATTTTGAGCAACAGCTATTTAAAACCTTATAGCTTTGGGATCAGCAATGTTTCTGGGATTATGAGCCTACTGCACTTGTGCCGGCTTTTGCCTCCTAGTTGAAAAGTCAAATTATAACTTCTGCTTATGGTTGCAGGCTTTGTATTTTGCAGTAACTACCCAAACTCTGCAAGGCATTTGAGAAGGAAATCGTGCAAGTACTTTAAAATATATGACGCTTTTAAAATTTGGACGTCTTTGTTAGTTCTTGAAAGGACTCATTCTGTCAAAAAGGCAAAAGTGTAATTTAAACTCTGAGGTGGCTGGTAATTTGGAGATCTGGTGAGATCAAAGAAACAGCTGTGACAACGCTGCGAGTTTGTGTCATGTGCTTTATTTAAACTTCAGTGTCGAAAATGGAGAGCCAGTCCTTTATTGATTGGCCTGTGTTTGTGGGCCTTGGTTTGGGAGCTGCTAAATGGAGCAGGACTTCTAAGTCCCTGATACATCTCCATCTGTAATACCAAGCATCCGTCTTGTTGGAAACTGGGGAGACTGGAGACCAAGTGGTTTTGAACCAGGGAGGGTTGATTTCTGTCTTCTAGGAATGTCGATTTGTTACTGCTTTTTGCAAAGAAACTGAGAAGCGTGACAGTATTCTTGAGTTTGCATTCACTTGATGGTACCCTCCTGGCTGAAAAGAGAAGTGTGGGATTATCATTGCAGTTTACATCTTCACTTATACTGAAACTTCTAGAAAAGGAGTTGGGGTTTGCACGATGTGTGTTAACTTTCCCGTAAGCAGGGTGATGGCCGCAGGTATCCTGCTTACCCCTGGCAAGCATGGGAAAAGGGATAACCAGATCAGGTTGCAGTCTGTTTAAAAATACTGCCACAGTTACATAAAGGATTAGGCTGTGCCTGGTGAAAAAGGAGTGTAAATACTGGTGATAACTTCAGTGAGAAACAAGCATAAATGAGGTTGAAACAGAAACAGTAGTAAAGTATGGATTTATTCCAATTAGGAATCAGATTCTTATTAAAACTTTTTCACTGCTAATGCTTTCTTTGAGAGCTAGTGGAGTGTGAATTAGCAGAGACACATGAAATCATGAATCTCCTTGAAAATGTCCACCCTTGCAGTGTGCCAGGCTAATGTGTGTTGGTGAATTTTCAGCTGTCATTCAGTAAACATTTTCTCTCCCTCAAGCTTTCCTAAAAGATACAGGGGATAATAATGTTGTGGTAGCTAATTAAAGTGGGAAAAACATTTGTTAGTACTAGATGCTGTTTACTTTTTAGTAACTAGGGAAACAGGCAATGAATCATTGGTAGAAAGAGCAGGCAAAACTTGAAATGTATATATTTACTATAAGTGGATTATTTAAATGCTTCTGTCTGTACTTTTACACTACATACACAGTTAAATCTGTTCTCTGTGGCTTATTGTAGTTCTTAAAATGGGGTCCTTGTTACCAAACTGGTCTGTCTCTATTTGATTTTCTAATTATGGATTGTATATTCCTACATTTTTCTTTGCTCTTTAGATGTCTTTGGTTTTGCCGTTCCCATTCTGTCTGCGTTGCTTACTATATTCAGCATAAAATTCTCTAATCTAATTTTAGTTGACTCTTTAAAAATAGAACATTTATTAAGGGTTGCAAATCAAGTTAGACCAAGAAGTTTGTCTTTTTGCTATTAATCAGGGGGGACTCTTAGATTCTTGTTCTAAGAATGTAGAACTGGAACATCCCCTACTGTCAAAGGTCACAGGTTGAAAGTGCAGCCTGATAATTTGTAAGAGGGATTACTTGAAATAGTAGTATAGAAAGCTGTCACACTGTGCTCATTAGAAAGCATCTCAATTTCAACCAAAATTCAGTCATGTCTAACTTACACAAATTTGGTTTATGCCAACTTTGTTCTTTGTCCCTGTGTTGCTTTGATGTAGTTGTGTAGCTCAGTCATACTCCTTCTCAGCTTTTGTTTTGTCGAGGTAACTAAATCAAACTCTTTAAAAACTAAAAGTTGCTCCTCCTAAGATAGGCTCTTCACTCCTTTAATCACCTTTCTCAGTTTGGGTTCACAATCATTGGCTCTGGAACTGTGTGGAGCTTTCCAGGTGAAGTCTTATTAGCCCCATGTTAGTGTTAGGAATTTTCCATCTGTATGGAAGGTGCACATCCTAGGACCACCATGTTACTCAGGCTTATACTGTTCCTCTGATTGACAAACAAAACAGTCAACTTTTCTTTGGTTCCAGCTGCTGAATTTCAGATACCTAACAGATACTTAGTTATATTCTCATATTGTGAGATTTTATGCTTTGTGCTGCTAAATGTCATCCTGTAATTATCACTGCAGGCTTTGCTGCACTGCTTTGATCTTCTTGTGTCAGCATAGTTCTTTTGGGCATTCCTATTGTCCATGCTGAGGTTAATAATTAAATTATTTGAAAGATCAGTTATCTTAAGCTCTTTAAGAAATGCAATGGGTCTCCTCTTTTGAAAAATCCTTGGATGGATGTAGAAATGTACCAGCACTAGGAATTCCAGTCAGCTATGGCAAGTGTCCCTGTGATTGGTGTTAGGCAGTCCCTGCACTGCATTCGTTGCAGTGCAGTGAAGGCATTTCCAAGGTACCTTCTTACTGCAGTGGATGGAGTTAATGGGAGCACAGAATTCTCAGCATGGCTTGAAAAAACACTCTGGGGAGCTGACAAAGTGAGGAAGAGTTAACTTGTGACAGATTTTGTCACAACTGCACTGCCAGTATTGTCCAGACTGTTTGAAGAGCATCCTTGGATCAACTTGTGTGTCACTGCACTCACAGTAGTAAGTTCTGTAGACTTCTGATCTCAGACCTGACCTGGAGGGAATATATGAAAATAAAATATAAAGTATTGGTTTTGATAGAACATGTGATGGTGGCACCAAATAACAGCTTGTTCATGCCATATTGTAAACAGTAACTGTTTGTCCTCCTTTAGAGCACTGTGTGCAATGACCTAGAAGTGAAAGACTTAATATTATTTACCAGAAGGGGTAGGTACTTTCTGTTCTATTAGCTGTTCAGATTTTCAGTAGGTTTTCCCGTTTGTGATTTATTTTGCTTATTTACTTTCCTTAAAAATGGTGCCTTGCTGTTTCAGCTTCCCAATCTGTTGTTCTATGGCCCACCTGGAACTGGAAAGACTTCCACTATTTTAGCAGCTGCTAGAGAACTCTATGGGTAAGCTGGAATCAAGTTGCTTCGTGTCATCAACTATCACATGTCTTCTAATCATGTGACAGAGTGGCTCTGGTCACTGTCTGCTCTTATGTAGCTTCTTGTCTTTTTCAGGAATATCTCTGCATTCTAATTTGGCTCTAACAGGAGATTTCTTTCTCATTTGTCCTGGCACGAATCTGATTTCTGACTCTGTACTGGTAACAGAGCACTAGAGCCTACCAGCCATGTAACCCTGTAGCAAAGAATATGAAAAGAAATGCCCTGCATACGCCTTACTGGACTTTGTAAAGGAATTTGATTTTTAGTGGTATATTCAGGAAGTTGTTAGCTACACACAGATCTCAAAGTACTTCATAAAATGTCTAAATTGTAATCTTTCTGTCACACACCATTGAGTTATGTCTGGAAGTAATATTGGGAGTTAAACTAAAATTCAGCACGTGTACATTCGTGTGCTCACTTGGGTGTTTTTGAGTTGGGAATTCAATGACCCATAAGCAAAAAATGGATGAGAAGGTGGTTTGATATTATGACCAAATCTAATGTTGACTTTAGTATTTCTCTCCCCTTGTCATCATCTTTTCTTCTTGGCTCATGTTGTTTTTTGGAGAGAACTACTTTGAATTTAATAATAGGAAGACAACTCCATGTTGTATGTCCATTTGAATTCCCCGAAATTAAAATCCACTGTACTAATCTGGGAGGCAGTTATGAAAATAGCTAATAGAAATTCATGCTAACAGTTAATGACCTCAACTTAACTGTCTTTTAATGAAGTATGTTATTTAGTAGTGCTGGCAAAAATAATACCTGCTGTTCAAAAAGTCCAGAAGGGTTGTTGATATACTTTGTAAAGTATCATTGCAACAGATAGCAGCTAACCTGTTGTAATGAAAATTTTGCAGGCCTGAATTATTCCGGCAAAGAGTCCTTGAGTTAAATGCTTCTGATGAGCGTGGAATACAAGTGATTCGGGAAAAAGTGAAGGCTTTTGCTCAGCTAACTGCGTCTGGAAGCCGTTCAGAGTAAGTGCTGGATCAAATCCTTCTTACTTAGGACAAAACAGGTGGTTGGTTTTGTTTAGCTTAACTTTATAATTCTAATATAAATTATAATTATTATTGTTATTAGCACTGACCGGAAGTTTGCAACACACACACTGATTTGGCAGAGCTTTGACTTCCTGTAATTTCAAGTTGAGAGTTTGAATACCCAAGAGGAACTTTTGCTAGTGCTGTTACGAGAGAGGCAGACAAAAGATCCAGCCTTCTGGATTTGGCAGTATCTTGCTGCCTTTGCAAATGTCCTCTGACTACCATAGAAAAGCTTCTTTGGGTAAATTGTGGTGGAAGTGACTTCTATAGCACCCCCAATCTGCAGCATCTCATACAAGGTGAGTGCTAGTTTATAAGATGCTAACAAGATTCTGATATTAGGTGGTGAGAAGCCCTGTGTTGATGAAGCCATATGTGTGGAAAAACAGATGGTGGAAAGTAACAGGAAGAAACCACGTGTTAGGAATATCTGGCAAGAAACGGTCTTGTGTGCTGAAATTAGTCTGCTGCGGTGTTCTTTGAAGTTCAGGGAACCAGGAAGCCTGTAAAAAGAAACGCTGCATTAGTTATTAAAAGAAGAAACTTAAAAGCAAGTGTATGTATTTTAGATGACTTTTGCAGTATTCAAGTGTCAGTCTTTTTATGGGAACTCAGTCCCTCCTCCCCTTTATTACACATACTAGTCCTTTATCTAAAAATAGTCCGAAAATACTGAACCTCTGAATAGGTTCTATTTATTGACTATAAATACCTAAGTAAAGTATGTCTTGCTATTTGCACTGATATTGCCCTGCCCTACCCCTACACACTTGGTCCACCATTGCATGTCTCCTGGATAACAGATTTTTTATTTTTCAGTGGTAAAATGTGTCCTCCTTTTAAAATTGTCATCCTGGATGAAGCAGACTCAATGACTTCAGCAGCTCAGGCAGCCTTGAGACGCACAATGGAAAAAGAATCTAAAACGACACGTTTCTGCCTTATTTGTAACTACATCAGCAGGTACGTGTGGAATTTGTTGCTTATTTGGACTTGTTGTCCTTCATGTGCTATAGTCTCTTTCCCGCCCCCACCTCCACTGAGAAGTTGCTGTCTATGGGAATACAAGTCTGAAGACAGCGCGTGGGTTACAACTTTTATTTTTCACAGTGTTGCAATTTGGGGCTCACATTCCCCTTTTCTGCCTTGGTAACTTTGTCTGTATGAACGTGACCCATGCATTCATTTACCAGACACCTTCCTTTCTTTCAGAATAATTGAACCTTTAACATCTCGATGCTCCAAATTCCGCTTCAAGCCTTTGTCGGACAAAATCCAACAGCAGAGGCTATTGGACGTTTCTGAGAAGGAACATGTGAAAATCAGTAGTGAGGTAACTTCATGGTCACCATGTAATTTACTGCTTAATCCAGTGCATAACTGCATTGCGGTGAAAGGGGCTAAGTCAGCGTACTTTCCCAGACTCCTCAATTGTATTAAATAAGATATATAAACTCTTTTAGATATGATTCTCCTTCCATAGATGGGATGAATTTTAAGAGTCCACCAGAGAAAACTGAAGCAAACCTGGAGAGCTTTTTGTTCTGTGCTGAGTAAATTTTCATTAAATATTTCATTAAATATTTTCGTTAAACCATGCTTCGCTCTGCAATTGCCAGCACATAGTCATATCAGTCGAGAGGTTGCTTTGTAATTTGTGTACTGTGCCTGTCTGTAACAATCTGCTTTAGGCACTACTTGACATTTTAAAATCGATGTGCTTGAGAAAGTGCTCTGGAGTTTAATTAACGGTGGACATGTTAACTTGGCATTTTCTGACATTATTTTTCAGGTGGTGTCGTACCTTGTTAAAGTGTCAGAGGGGGACTTAAGAAAAGCCATTACTTTTCTTCAGAGTGCCACTCGCCTAATGGGCGGGAAGGAGATCACAGAGACGATAGTCACTGAAATTGCTGGGGTAAGCTATGCTTTGCAGTTTCTCCTGTAACTGCTCTGAAAAGCATTTGTATAGTAAGTCTGCTGGCTACCTGTATCTACCTTTGCTCAGAGTTTGATTAAAAAGTTGTTTTATACCCGTTAGTATTGCAGGATGGCACTGATACACTATGCGCTAGAATTTTAAAGGCAGCCTGATTCACATAGCAAGTTACTTACAGATATCTGTAAATCACAATTTCTAAGAAACCTGGCAGATGTTGACTGTAATGATAGGAAAGAGAAGCATGAAATGCCATTATTGAATAAAGTTTATTTTAACCAAAGGGACTCATCTTTACGTCTTCAGAAAGACTTCAAGTTCTTGCTCATACATAACTTTTGTAACCCTGGAGTGGCCTTAGTATAAAAGATGAGTAGTAAAGATTTGAAACCGAACCGTCCAGAAACTCAACTGGCAGGAATGAGTAGTGGGGAGCATGTGAGCAGTGCTTTCCTGCTCAGAACTAAATAATGACATCTGTCAATTTTTTTCTTCTGGTATGTTGTCTGATCGTGTTGCATTGGGCTTCTTTTGTATGTCCCTGGTGCGTCACTGGAAAGAAAATGGATTTGCTATTTTGCAGAGGTATAGAATGGTACAGAAAACACTGGTCGATCTAATTGTTGAAGTAGGTCCTCCACTTAGTGTCCTGAATAAATGATTGTGTGTTGGATTTACAAAGGTGACTTTGAGAATAGTATAGGACAAATATTACAGCCTAGCTCTCACTCTTAAAATTGAGCCAGTCTGTCCTATATACTTGCTTGAAAGTGGTTGGGTGTGTAGAGGAATCAAATGCTAAAATGGCCTCCTTCATAAACAGTTTCTATCTGTTACTATATCAACTTCAATTTTAAGTTTACAAAGTTGAAATTAAGAAATGTACCTTGTTGTTACAGGTCCTCCCTAAAGAAACAATTGATGAGCTGCTGTCTGTCTGCCAGAGCGGTTCATTTGAGAAACTGGAAACACTGGCAAAGGTAGAGTCCTCTTAGTGCTCTAGCCTGCATATTTTTCTCAGTCACTGCCCTGTGAATCCTTTGTTGTTGGGCTGCAGCTGAAGAACATTTGGCCTTAGGTCAGTTAGCGTGCACATTTCAGGAAGCATGGTCTTTTTACTAGTTAGTACTCTGGCCTTCCCATGAGTTCAAGCGATGCCATGTGGAGCTGTTAGGCTGAATTAGGCAGAGTGGAAATTCCTAGTGAAGACGCTTGGCTCAGGCCTTTAGAACTGAGTCTTCAGTGGACTGGACTAGTCTTTGGACTGGTCACCTTCTTCAGTACACACACAGAATCACACACAGAATCGCTGTGATTGGAAAAGACCTTTAAGATCATCAAGTCCAACCATTATCTCACTCTACCAGTGCCACTACTACACCATATCCTTGAGCATCGCATCTAGACGGCTTTTAAATACATCCAGAGGTAGCGATTCAATCACTTCCCTGGGCAGCCTGTTCCAGTCTTGGATAACCCTTTCGGTGTAGAAGTTTTTCCTAATGTCCAACCTAAACCTCCCCTGGCACAACTTGATGCTATTTCCCCTTGTCCTGTCAGTTGTGACTTGTGAGAAAAGACCAACACCCACCTCTCTACAGCCTCCTCTCAGGTAGCTGTAGAGAGCAATAAGGTCTCCCCTCAGCCTCCTTTTCTTCAGACTAAACAAGCCCAGCTCCCTCAGCCTCTCCTCATAGGACTTACTACCCAGAAGCTGTGTTAAATAGAAGTAAAGCTGTACTAAATCTTCCATTTTAAAATACGTCACATGAATCTTACAGTTACACTAGTGATTAAATTTGTCTTGCAAACTGCAGTGACTTAAAATAGATCTTGCTGAGGAAGGCACAGACCACTGGTTTGTAGAGGTGGGTTTGTTTTCTTTAATAGAGAAAAAGTTCTTGCTCTTTGAAGAATGGGAAATTCCTAATCTCATGAGTTTAAAGGAGTCTCAGACAGTCTCAACCTGGATTTTAAATCAATGAGTTTTCACTGAGAGAGAAGAGGGATGCCATAGGGCCATGCTCCTTTCCAGTGAAGTGTTCCATGCCTGTATGTAAAAAGCCAGTATCGGTCAGCGTCCTGCCTTTTACTTGACTGAGCTTCTTTGGATACTTTTGGCAGGACCTCTGGTTTTGAGTCTAGAGTTATTCTCCTGGAAACTTGCAGCCGATCCTAGAATAGTTGCACAAGGATTTGTGCGGATGTCGCTGCCTTATGCTTTCACAGTTGCTTATTGTCATGTCTGAAAATGCGTTGGTCTTAAGAGGCGATGATACAGATTTTCTAAATCCTTAGAGCTGCTCTAGTCTTTCAGCAGACCATGATCTAATCTAATGTCGTAGTTGGGAACTGCTCTCCAGTTTCCAGAGCAGGTATCTCATGGTGGGGTTTTGTTTCAAATATTAGTGCTCGATACATAGCTGACACAATTAGAATGCATGCTTCTGTAAAGCATTGCGTGTATGTTTTTCTGTACAGAAAAATAAAGTTGTGCCCACTCTAGTTTCATAAACTTCTCTCTACCTAAAAGGCTTTGTCGCTTCAGTGTTTGCTGGTTTTGTAACTGGGCACTACTGACTAAGTTGCTGTGGGTTTTATTTTATTAAAAACGTTTTGGCCTTACAGATCTCTGGATGCCTGAGGCAACTACCAGGTGAAGAAAATAAATCACAGCACGTGGCACTTTAAAATGGGAAGGCTGTGAAACAGCCACATGATGCCGTGGATGCTAAGCTTACCTAATTTTAGAATAACATTCGACAGGTTCAGTGGAGGTTGTTAAATGCTGAAAATGTCTCCTAGCTCATGAAATCACCAAGATGTAAATTGTCAGAAGCTGGAAGAATATTTGGGCAAAATTATCGCTCCGTCTGCCGTGCTCTTGCAGTCTGCCCTAGGTGCTCACTGCATGTCACTGTCAGGCAGGATGCTGGACTGGATAAAAACAACTTGACTCGTCCTCTAAAATATAGAAGTTCCATAATAAATTTCAGTAGAGTCTCTCAGTTCAGACTGAAATTTTCAGATTGATTTTTCCAGTTTGTGGTGTTTCTGCTGCTGAATTATTTCCATTTTTCTCTCTCTGACACAGAATCTCATAAATGAAGGGTATGCTGTTGCTCAGCTTGTGAACCAACTGCACGATGCTGTTGTTGAGAGTGAAGATTTCAGTGACAAGCAGAAATCTGTCATGGTCGAGAAACTTGCGGTAAGTCTGTAGCTCAGGTTAAAAAACCCAACACCTTAATCTCTACTGATCAGTTTCTGTTTACACACTCTCTCCCCACTATACATGATTTACTTTTAGTTCTGAATGTTTCTTAGTATAACCTAAACTTTTATTTTGAGAAATTTCATGGTCAGGGATTTAAATCCAGTTGATATGTGAATTATTAGCCCTATTACATTGTTGAATGGGACTCAAGGAAGAGGGTGGCTGGCTTTTTTTTTTAATATAAGGTGGGAGGTAAAGTTCAGACAAGATGAACAAAAAGTTAGGAGCTGCAAATTGCAAATTTTTGTTCTGGTATGCTAATTAACTTGCTAAATTTTGACAAGAGACAAGAGGAGGGGTGGAGGTTTTGCTAAATTCACTGCAGGTTGTTGCTGCTGGTAGTTGGCTGCAGAGCAAATGATCCATCCCTTCCTGTATTGGAGCTGTTGCCTCTTGGCCTCCTCAAAGAAGTTGTTTTTCCCAGTTTGGCGTGATGGGTACGGGACACGTGACTGCTGGAGAAGTTGTTGCCAATCAAGCAGAGTTCGCAAACTTGCTGCTGGTGTTGTCCACTGTAACCTGAAGGACAGCTGTCTTGGGCAGCACCATTTCAAGAGGGCTTTCTTTACCTTCTTCTGTTTGCAGGAAGTAGACAAATGCCTGGCAGATGGTGCTGATGAATACTTGCAGCTGATGAGTCTCTGTGCCCTTGTGATGCAGCAGCTCACACAGAACACTTGACTCCCCCAGCAGAGTAAAGCAGCTCTTTTTTTCATGGGTGGCTGAGGTTCTAAGACCAGGGACCTATGGACTTTTGTACTGTTTTTTGCAATAAAAGGACTGCTCAGCAGTTGGAAAAAGTCATGCTGGAGTATTTGATTCTTTTTTTTCCTCACACTAGGCCAAAGTGATCTCTGGCAGCTGTGAGGCCAGTAATGCTCCTGCCTTGCAGACACAGGGAAAGGTGAATGCATCCACGATGGGCATATAGATGCTATACTTCCTCAGCATTTGTTGAAAAGGAGGGCAAGGAAGGGTTGTTCCTTTCAGCCCATGATGGTTTTCAGAGTAGTGACGTGGTAGAATGATCCCATCTTTACTGAACACAAGGCTGCAGGCTGAAGCCAGTTGCCCAGGGAGTACGCTCCATGTCATTTCAATCTTACCTTGGACTGCCTGCTATTACGTGCTGCAAAAATCACTTTTTAGTGAATACATTGCAACACTTGTTTCATGTAAGCTATGGAACAAACACTCAGGTGTAGTGTGTGTGATGTTCTAAAGTTGCTTAAGTTTTCCATTCTTACTCACAAAACCAGTTTTTAAAGCTGTTTCCTGTATGAAGAACAACTCTCAGGGGTGGTTGGCCAGAATCCGATCCTTTCATAAATGCTACTTTCAACACTGTGAAAGCTGTCTTCCCTGCATCACTCCCTTCCTGAATGCAGCTGAGAAAAGGCCTGGGGTGTCAGCAAGCACAAGTGATGCAGTCAGTCCCTACTGGTTATTAACCCAGCCATTTTTTACTCTGATGGAAGGGTATTTCAGTGTTACAGACATACAGCCATCACCCATGTGCTGTGGCAACACAGGGAGAGCCTGTGGCACTTCAATCTCACCATTTAATCACCCAAGGTACCAGTCCAAAACCAGCCCCTGCAATTGCTGCCAAAGCCAAGAACCACCTAGAAGCCAGTCACTGAAGCCCAGGAAGCCTGTACACAGAGTACACAAACATGCCCAAACTCCTTCAACAGCTGACACTTAATACTTCAGCAGGGAGCTCCCAAACTGGAACAAGTCAGAAAGCTGCTGTTACCTTCCCCTGTAAGCAAGACACCCCTCTAACCAAGAAGAAATTATTTACAATTTAAGTGAATATAGAAGTATTTTATTGAACATTCAAACTTCATTAAGACATGTGCAATATGGCAAATTTAACTGGGTTTAACCCTAACTAAGACAATAGTATGATTGCTTGCTGGGGCTTAGCAACAGGGTCCAGATCACACTTACCACTAATTAAATACTTTATTGAATAAATACATATGAAACAAAAATGCATTTTAATGCTCTTATAAAAGTTTAGATATTTTGAAAGGCCTTTCCAATTCAATCTGAAGTCTAAGTACATACAGTAAAGGAAGGTAGGCTAGTTTAACATAATTGGCTGACTTTATACAGCACTTATATCTTTTAGTCCATAAGTAAATTATTAAATGATAAAGAACATCTAATACAACCACTTCTATGGAACTAGGAAATAAATTTCTAATAAAGAAAAAATTTACAGACCCCATGACTTTCCACCCAACCCCAACAGTCTAACCCTAAAGTGGATAAAGCCAATGGCTTTCCCCACGAGAGCTCACGACAAAAAGTCGCTTCGCTTATCAAAAATCTGTATTTCTGATCCGTTATGAGCATTGAGACAAGATTCAATAAATCCCCAAAGAAAGAAGCACAATGCACGTTGTGAATCGCCTATTCAGCAACAGCGAGCACTGCATTCACAACCACCTCATCCCAGGGATTAAATGAGATCAGCCACATTCATCGGCATCTCCTCCACTGTAGTATTGTAGAAAGTCTCAATGTCTCGCAGGATCCTCTTGTCCTCTTCAGTGACAAAATTTATAGCCACGCCTTTTCTGCCAAAGCGACCACCCCGGCCAATTCTGCACAAAAAGAAAACACATTTACACACACGGGTTAACAGCTCTAATCTGCTTTCAGTTTGCAAGATCCATTCACATTAACTGCTGCTCTTTCATCTGCCACTGGCCAGCTCAGGCTGTGTTTACAGGACCAGCTGCTACCAAAGTCACATCTGGTCAGGAGGAACTAGCAGTTAGTGCCAGCAGTACAGAAGGTGCATCCATCTTATGGAGAGTAGCAGAGCAGAAAAGGTTACTCTCTTGGCTGCAAAGTAAGATCTTTATTTAATGGTTGGTACTGCGGTGCAAAGTCCTAGCTCGGTCCCCCTCCCCACTGCTCAGCTAGCCCATACCACATGCATCCAGTCCCAAGCACATGGCATATAAAGGAGATACACGATTGTTCAGAAATCAACTGTTCCCAAATTAATCCAATTATACCCACTAACATGGAACAGCAGACTCAACTTTGGAATTTTAATTCAACACAACAGTTTCCAGTGGGAAAACTTAGGTTTGTTTTTTAAACGGAAAAATCCAAGCTCAACATTTTTGTGTAAGCCCAAGTCGGTCACTAACATCACACATTACGGTTTAGTTACACCCACCAGTTCTACACCTCCCTGCAGACTGCACAAGAAAGCACCTCATCAGCAAGAGCTAAACACACAAAAGGCTCACAAAACTTAGCAAATAATCATGACAAAAGAAATATATAAATACCAACTCGCTCTTTATTCAAACTGTGCCGCTTACGAATCCACGTCCTAAATTACGTCAACGCCGTTTGAGCACCATCTTGTGTCATCAACTGCTGCTATCGACTCCTGTTTTTTTTACATCAAGTAACAAAGCACAGTTTACTTAGTTTAGGGACAGTCACTAGAAGCAGTTAACTAAACCTAGGGAAACAAAACTCGAATTGCTACCAGAAGACATACACCACAGAGGAAAGAATCCCACTGTAAGGAGCCACCAGGAGCAAACAAGGCACACAACACAAACACAGCTGGGCCTCCAGAGATAAAAGGTTGTCCTACACAACTAGTTTGCCAAGAATATTCAGTTGGGGCCTACAGATCAAGCTGACATTGCTATTAAGATGCATTGCCACTAATGGCTCTTGTCATCATCGCTCCACAACCTACGTGACAAAAAGGCAGTTGAGCAGTTGGCAATTTCCCCAGATTTCAAACAATTATCAGCCATCACTGAACTCATCACACATCTAAGTTTTCCCACTGCTTTGTTTTATTGTCCAAAAGTTCTGCTCCTCCCTCATTTCAGACCCACAGCTGTGCAAGTCTGGGCTGTTTTAAAGCAAGCACACAGCTCATTTGGTTTCCCACTTGTAGTTTCGCAGCAGCTACCGTGTGAATGGATGCACACCACCCGTTACGGGCAAGCACTAAAGGGCAAACCAGGTGAGGTTCTGTGCTGGTTTCTGTAGAGGACACGACATTGAGTGGAGCACAGCAAGAGGAGAGCACCAACAAACCTGTGAATGTAGTTCTCACGATTGGTCGGCAGGTCGTAATTTATAACCAGTGACACCTGCTGCACATCAATGCCACGAGCCTGAAAAGCAATACAAAGTCTTTACTACAAGTCACAGGCTTCAGGTTCCATTTTTCATCCCATGCTTTTGTTGACCACATAGTTAGTGATGAACTACAAGCGTATAGTCCATCGTGGAGCGTAGTCTTTGCTCTTCCAAAAAGCTCCAAATAGTTCAGGCTACAAGAACCATCACTGAATTATGAAGCTTTTGGCACCAGATTTAAACAAAAATGCGTTCACTGCAAGATAACACTCACCAGCAAGTCAGTGGTGATCAGGACACGGCTTGATCCCGATCTAAACTCTCTCATGATAACATCCCGTTCCTTCTGGTCCATGTCACCATGCTGCAGAGTTAAAAAAGTTTCACTTTAACTACAGTTCCAATACTCCAGACTGGAACATCATTTGAAGAAAACAAACACCAGCAAGTGATGTATGAAACCCAGCGTCCCTACCTGCTGTGGGAAACAAAGCAGGTAGGGATAGAAGGAAACAGTTTTCTTTAAGCAGGGGGAACGATAATACAGCACTGCACAGCTATATCATAACTTTCCTGCTTCTCACTCAACTACGATTTGTTTTTCAGTATGTTGATGGCATTTCAAAAGTCATGAAGCATCAATTCTTACCAGAGCTGAGACTGTGAAGTCCCTGGCGTGCATTTTCTCTGTAAGCCAGTCTACTTTTCTCCTTGTGTTCAGGAAAATGACAGCCTGTGTAATGGTCAGTGTCTCATACAAATCGCAGAGAGTATCCAGCTTCCACTCCTGAGCAGAACAAAGATGATCAGGAAATGCATCATACCACAGACAGTTCAGCACATAAGAATCCCCCCCAAAAAGAACAACAGACTCAAGAGCACCAGCCAATTAAGCTCTAGGACGCAATTACAGTCAGTATGACCTGAGAAGTTGGAACATGACACTAAAGCCATGTTTCTGCATCAACTGTTGCACCAAATCTTAAGACACAGGACACTGGACATTAAGAAAGAGGTCCACCCTAGTCATTTTGGATCCAGTGCATAGTTACTCTTCTTCTTGCATGTACTCTACTAGCATTACTACAGAAACCAAAGCTCAGCCTTCGTTTCTGTAATTTTAGCACAGTGCTATAACAAGAAGGTACACAAACTTAACTCCTCCAGCCAGAGCAAGTACAACTGATACCAACCTCTCTTTCAACATTGATGTAGAATTGCTTGATACCCTCCAGAGTCAGTTCTTCCTTCTTCACCAAAATACGTATGGGATCTCTCATGAACTTTTTGGTCACTTCCAACACATCCATTGGCATTGTAGCCGACAGCAACACAACCTAGAATGCATTACTGGGTGTTAGCACACACTTAGAGCACTAATCTTGATTCAGACAATTCGTCAGTTCAAGCTACACTGTAACCAAATCCGCATCCATCAATCAAACCATGTCAAAGGCTTATTACCTGGATGTTTGTGCTCAATTTTTGAAAGATCTCATAAATTTGATCTTTAAATCCACGGCTCAACATTTCATCAGCTTCATCCAGAACAAACATTTTGATCCATTTAGGTGCTATTAAAACAAAAAAATAAGAGTATCTCATGAAGTTTCAGAAACACACTGAATATTTTCATTGATGTCACTGTCCTTTAGGACCAAGCTTCCCAGCACAACTCTCCAATATGACAGCAAATGCACTCAAGCTCTTACTGAGTGTGAAATTCATACTGAAAACTTATTATCAAGGGCAAAATTAAATGTGTACTTACACAGGTAGCGTCTGTTTAACATATCAAACACACGGCCTGGAGTTCCAACCACAATGTGCGGAGCCTCAGCCTGAAGCTTTTGCATTTCATTGCGAACATTGGTACCACCAATACAAGCATGGCATGTTGCTCCCATGTAGTCCCCAAGGGCCAGGATTACCTTTTGAATCTAAAAATACAACACTTCTTTTACTAGTAGTTCTTGGTACATTAAAGCTTAAGCCCTGTTATCACTGGTGCTCATGGAATCTGGAAACTAAGAGAGCAAACAAGGACTATGTAGCTTTTACAATTAAACAAGACAGTTGCTAATAATGATTTTGCTCCTCTCCATGACAGTCAAGTTGTTTCCTAGAAAGCCTAAGTCAGAAGGGGACTTAAATTTCTCCCCTTACTAGCTGAACTAGATGAAGAAGTGACCGCTATGCATGCATTAAGTCAGAAGCAGGACCTCCAGAAGGAAATTCCAGTTTTCAACTGTTAAAGCACTTGTATGCTATTTTATGAGCTTCTGCAAGTGCACTGCTGTATGCCAGGGCTTGAAACAAGTCTCACCTCAATGCCATCAGTGTACAGCAAAGGGTAAACATGCTGATCAGAGGTTCTTGTTTCATTAATCTGTGGGTTTGGTTTTGTTTTTTTTTTAACATTTCTTTCCTGTCTGATTTAGTACATTTAGCTTTACCTTCAAGAAGTATCTTCATGATAGCACTGGCATCTCAATATATGGTAGTTGAAAAAGACAGAAACTTGTATATAATCCATTCTCTACTCTGAGCTCTGTTCAACGTTTCATCTTAGGACCCCGCATTACTGACATACGTTCATCCTAAAAATTAAATATCCTTTACACTTATCTTTAAACACTCCCACTTAGTAAAACCCATGAAGATGAAGTAGAAACACAGTAGGCAGTCAGAAAAACAATCACAAAAATACAAAAACAATGAAGCAACCACATGCGCACTGCAGTTTTCATGTTGCACAACTGCACGCAAGTTCAATAGCTTCTAAAAAGTATGTTTTGTTTCCACTCAGAACGCTGTGCTTTAATAACTCATCAGGCATTTTTTGGGTGTTTTTTTCTTTTCCGGTGAAGATGCTCCCTCAGAACTATACACAGCACAGTTGCATCCTTGCCCCAGCACACCCTCCACATGCATCAACTCAAGTTTTCAAGCAGGCAGAGAACTTGTGAGGCAGAAGCCAGTTTATATCCCCCATTACTCAACAAAAAAAGGGTTCTGAATGGATATTAGTTACAGCCCCTTAAAGAAGTCTGTTTTATCGTCTCACAGTTGTGAAACCTGAAACCTATGCAACACACAAGCAGCTTTTTTAACTACACTATCAATACCTGTTGAGCCAGTTCTCTGGTAGGGGCCAATACTAGTGCTTGGGTCTCCTTGAGATCAATCTCCAACTGCTGCAGGATGGAAATAGCAAATGTGGCTGTCTTGCCAGTACCTGACTGAGCTTGAGCAATCACATCATACCCTAAAAAAAGTAGGATACACATTTACTGCTCCCACAGAGGTCATTCATGATTTGTTTTATTTTATTCCCTTTGAAATAAGTGATCAGTATTAAGAGTTCTCTCCATTTCAGGTCAGTCCCGAAAGATGGTGTACCATCATATCACTTGTTCAATAAGAATTAAAAATAGGTATAATTGCAGACTAATAGAACATTTTGCAACATTCCATTAATTATCCAAAGTTGGTATCAACAAATGAATCACCTGCATACCTTTGATGCATGGAATAATAGCTCTCTGCTGAATAGCTGAAGGCTTCTCAAAACCATAAGCATAAATGCCCCTTAGAAGGGATTCTTTTAAATTCATATCATCAAAGTTGTCAACAATCTCATTCCAATTGCTCTGTAATAAAGAAAAAAACAAAAAAAATAAATCCGACACCTATCTCCATCAGCAATTAAATTCTCAAGTCAGTTCACATGTGCTCACCTCAATGACACCATCGGGGTCCATTCCCTCAGGGCCGCCATGGTCTCTGTCACCAGAAAGAACAAGCTGTTAATACAGTAGCAACTTAAACGTTCAAAAGGAGTTGACACCTTAGCTGTCAAAAGCCCTATCTGGAACCCGTGACAGATCACCCTAGCAGGTGCTTTGGTCTTTTGCCAATGGAGTTACTTCTACCCTCTTCACACCGGTGCGGGTGTAACCACCCCAAGTCCTCAGCTCTCAACGTGACAGAAGAGAAGATCATCCATGCCTTTAAGCCGCAGCAAAGCTCACAAGGAATTTCAGACCGTAGTTTTATTTTACTATTATCACCCACCGGAAAAAACACGGCTCAAGCCCAGCTAAACAGCTTCGCCTATTAAATAAATCACGAGGAGGCAAGCCAGTGACGCCACATCCCTGCGCGCAGCGCCCCCCTCACCAAAGGCATCTGTCAAGGCGGGGCTTTGCGCGCCGGGCCCCGCGGTTGTGTGTGGGGAGGGAGCGGGGCCGCGGCTGCCGCTGCGCACTCCGAGCCAGCTCAGCTGCAGCGCCTGGCGCGAAGCGAGTAGGGNAAGGCGCCAGGAGAGCGCCCGGGGGCCGCGCCCCTCCCGCCCCGAAAAAAAATGGTCTCGCCCTCAGCCGGGCCCGCAAACCCGGGGCGAACTGCGGTCCGCAGCGCATTTTATATCAAAAAAAAACAACACGGAATTGAACAAGGCGGTCAAACGTTTTAATTGCGATTAAGCCCAGCGGGTACGATTAAAATAAAAATACACCTTTTTTTCTCAGCGGTGGAGCTTGCCAAGAGAATCAACAACAAAAAGCCGAAGCTCAAGGCACAGAATTAATCCCTCGCGGAACAGCGAGAAGGGGAGAGATGGCACCGAAACGTCTAGAAGCGGGACGGGCCGGGGAGCAGGCGCTCGCTAACCGCAGCGCCGAGCCGCCCTCACGGCGCTGGCTGGAGCGCACAGGCACCCCCCCACACCCCAGTCTCGCTTCTTCCCCAATCCCCAGCCGCCTCCGCCCAGTCCATCGAGCCTCCGCTAGAGGAAAGGGCCCAGGGGCCTCCGCACGCCGCGCCATACCTGCTATAATCCGCGGAGCCGCCTGACATGTTCCGAACACCAGCTCTGTCCTCAACTGAAAAGGCAAAGCCTCCGCGGCGCCCGGTTTATATATCCGCCCCGCTGCCGAACTCGTTTCGCTCGGTTCTGCGCATGAATATACACTTCACGTCGGGGCCAAAAAAGCACAACTGCCCCCGGATTGAGCCCTCTACCCAAAGGGTCTCCCCTCATCCTACTGTCTGAGACACTCTGGAGGGGGTGCCTGAGCGGCTCGGGGTCCACGAGGTCAGAGGAACACGGAACTACTTCCCCCCCCCCGCCGGAGCGCGGAAGGATATTGCACCATTGACGGCGTGAAACCGCGTCGCTCCTTCCTC
>VWZK01021424.1:0-16143 GCA_013396935.1 Baryphthengus martii
TAAATAAATAAATAAATTTTACTCTAGTTTCTTGTGCTGTCATCAAATAACATAAAATTGCTTATTGTGTAGCTTGCAGAGAAAATCATTCAAGTAGCAGATAATTAGGAAATGGTTGTGTTTTTATTTTTTCCCCATATATATAAAAATCAGTTAAATATAGTCACAGTAAAATTCAGTTATACCTTTAACAGACTGTCTACTTCCTATATGATTCTTGGGTTAAACCTCAGTAAGAATGTTTGGTCTTTGATGCACAGATATCATGCCAGAAGCAAGAGCAAGCAGAAGCAAATCCTGCCCCTGTGGAAATCATGTGAATGACACCAAGGTTGTATCTCAGAAAGCTTGTTTTGTAGTAACTGGGAAGTCACTGGAGGTAGATTGTTCAGAATCCAGTACATCTGGGTATGAGTTTTGATAGTGACTCCTTATGTATCTCAGCTCCTGATGCAATATTTATCTTCTTTTCCTGTTTTAGCTGGTTTACTATCTTTAATAAAGTATATAGCATCTAAAAATTATCCACAATGCTTCAGCATTCAGCAGCCTTTCAAAAATGTTTACAATTATTTCCATTTCTGGACTCTAACAATACTCAGTTTTCATTAAACTCCTTACAACAACTAAACCCAAGAATCTTATTTTCTGTCTAATGTTTGTGAAATCCAAGATGGTGCACTGCATCCAAGATCAAGAATAAAAATCTTTTATCATCTCTTCTCTGACCTCAATACAATTAAAGCATCCAGGACACTGTGATTATGGAATATCAGAAAGTGTAAGCTTTTAATGAAAGGTGGATTGTTTCTGAACTCAAAGGAATTCAGAAAAGATCCCCTTTTCAACAGGACCACTACACAAGTTTAAGCCAGGACACATGCACACATTCAGCTTATTAAAATATGATTGTTACTTTGTACTTCTAGTACCTGAAGAATGGCCATTCCTGCAGTCATGTTGATGAAAATATCTTGTTCATACGGCGTGTTTCTAAAAGTTGGGCTGTTGTCATTTTCATCCAGCAACTGTATATTGATTGTAGAATGTACCTCATGGTAAGGTGACAAATGATCTCTAGCAGTGACCTTTAAAAATGAGGCAGTAACATTACTGTTTTGCTCAAACACATGTTCTGTAAGTTGTAAGAAGGATGAACAAAAAATACAAGCTGAGTACACTGTATCACTAATGGTATTTCCCTCCAGACAGCTCTATTGTGAAAGTCTGGATTTGATTCTTCAGATAAGCTGCCTGATCCGTATCAGAGAGTCAGCCCCTTGCTGGAAAAGACCAGATAGCACCTGCTTGCCTCAGGTTTTTCTTTGAAAAGGAGTAGGATTATTTTCAATACCTGTAGGTGAATAGATGCTTTTCTCTCCCTGTCCAACAGTGTGGAGTTCTTCACAGTTAGGATCCCAGCTTGACTTAGCTGGAAGGGACTGTCCACTGGAGTGAGAATGAACGTTCCCTGGAAGCCTCCCTGCAGACATTAACAATATTTATTAAATACAACAATCATTAAGCTAGTCCCTTTAGATGTTGTCTTCTTATTTTCCAGGTGGAAAATTATTTTCTGCTCTAATTGAAGTTACAGTTCCAAAAAAAAAAAGAACGAAAAAACAACATGGAAGAAACATCATGCATGCTGAGGGCGACTTGCAGCTGTGTGTCCACTTTGCACTTCTGCAATTTTATGTTTGGGACCTTAGACAAAGCAGAGGAGTTTCAGAGACAGCTTTGGCTGCAGTATTCTACCCCTTAAAGAAGTGAAATTAAGTATGTTTTGTTTAAGCATATTCAGGTAGTCAGAAAAAAAATAAAATCTGTAATATTATTCACTATACCTGTATAAACCAAATGCATTCTATATTTCAGAAATGCGGTATTTGTAGTAACCATAATGACATTGTCATTTTACCTCATCTTTGTCAAGAGCTGTTACTTGAAGAACTTCCATCCCATTTGGGAAATTTTCTAGAACTGAGACATTGTAACTTGATTGTGACAGTTCTGGAGGGTTGTCATTCACATCTCCAATAGTAACCAGAACTACGGCATCAGCTGTTTTGAAAATATTGTTTTGCTGAGTTGCCTAGAAAACAGAGTTTGTAGCTGTGAATTCCACACCCTGATAACAGAGCCATTCCAGCTTAACACAAGGACGTGACTGAGCATATTTTATGAATTTTTCCTTTCTTTTGTGGTTTAAATGGCCTTGATACTAATTGCCCTTCAACATTACTATTAAAAATACTATTAACAGCAACACAGATTCACATGTCCTTTTATGAAATCAAGAGTGAACATTAACACATTGAACTCTAAAAGAGTCACTACCTGAATGCCCACGACAAGATATGGACATTCTTCTCTGTCAACTGCAGACTTAACTTCCAACACTCCAGTGTCTGCGTTGATTAAAAAGGTGTCTCTGTAGGCTGGGGGATTCACTGAAAAGCATCAAATTGCAATGGGTTAGTGAGAATGAACCAAAGCAGTGAGATAGCAAGCCTCATCTCTCTTATGACTCTTATGACTTATCTTCAGGTGCTTTTTTTTTTCCCAAACACTCTGCAAAACAGTTCTTAGGAAATTTATTCACACTCCAAGGGTGTCTTTTAGCAATTCTGTCAGGAGGAGGAAAAGCTTCTGATGGAGTCTACTTGGCCCTGAATGGAAATCCTTTGATCGAATAGAAGCCTCCAAGCTGACTTACAGCTTGAACCCGGAATCGTTTCTTGGAGGGAGGTTAGGAGCATCTAAACATTTTTAAAATAGTTGGACCCTGCTATAATGACTGGAATTAGGCTTGTTTAGCTCATGGAGCAGCAACTGTGGTGAAGATGTATGCAGTTAAGACATCTGAACGTACACTGCACTTCCTTAATTATTCTCGTTGGTAATACAGACATCATAAATTACCCTGTGACTGTCTAGAAAAAGATAAAGGCTCTTACCTAGTTTGATGCTGTAAAGTACTTTTTCATTTATACCTGTGTCTCCATCTTTAGCCAATATCTCCTCTGGAAGAATAGCCAGATCACCCAACTAAAACACATACATTAACTTGGTTAACTTAAAAAAAAATACACGTAAAATTGTTCATTGTCAGACACAGTTTTGATTAAAGAAATAAGAATCATGGAATCCAGAAAAAAATTATATCTCTGCTATACACGCTTTACGGAGGAAAGCGATGACCAAAATACTTGATGGATACACTGAGTTTGAGAAACATCAGATTATGGAGAAGTAGTCACTGACAGAATTTGTGTTAAGAACATCAAACAATTCAGCTCCATTCCTTTCCTGGAAAACAATATGCAAGCCTACACTGCAGCCCTAACAAATAGTAATTTATTTAAAAGATAAAAATACTGTAGAAGGCAATTAAAAATGAACTTCTAAGAAAAGGGACACCAAAAGTATAACAGCAAAAGCATTTGTGGTTTAAAATATGTTAACATGAAGAAATAAGGATAGCAAAGATAATTCATCATTAGAATTCATCAGTTGGCAGAAAACAAAGCAGCCTACCACCTTAAGCTGCTCAATGATGATGAATCCCTGAAAAGAAAAGCCCTATGGACAGGAATAACCTATTTACACTAGCAGCATTCAGTGAAAAAGCTTTTACCTGGTTTTCACTGATTCTTCCATTGTACATTGATTGACTGAAATAGGGGTTCAATGTGTCATAATCTTGTACATGAATTAGCAACGTTGCAGTACCACTGTTGCTACCCAATTTTTCCTGCGTTCCAAAAGAATAAGAGACATTGTAATGAAAGAGTCATTTCTCAGTGGAAAGTACAGTAGAATATTGTTACACGTGCTTTGTAGCATCTAAGCGTTTTAAGAACTCTCACCCTGTCAGATTTTTCCAGTTCTAGAAATCCAGTTCTAGGAATAACAGTATCAAAAGGTAATTGTTCTTAGCTATTAATTTTATATCAGGCAGGTGTTACACAGGAGCACCACACAGAATGTAGGAACAGTACATCTGTTGCAGCTGCAGTATTTGCTAAATACCACAATAAATCTGGCAAAAATTACCCCTTTGTAGTTCTAAAAGGAGTTGAAGGCAAGTATTTATTCAAATCCTCAAAAAGACACACAAAAAGACTACAGGTGGTAAAATGCAGCAAAACCAGGATAGATCCACCAGAATGAATAGGTGAATGTGTTTTAGAATAGTGTAGAATAAATATGTACAATATACATACTTAAAAAAATACACACAGAAAGAAATTTGGGCTGGCATTTGAGGGGAAGCTTAAACAAAGGCTCAAATATTAAGGATGTGCTATTTTGTGTGTAGTATAAGCCAAGATGCAGACACAACTTTTGTGTTGGCAGCTCCCTAAGTTGTAAATTTATAGAGATTGGGCTGTTATAACAAAGGAAGTACCACTGTAGACTATTGTGGCCCTCATTCTTTTCTTAATTTATATCATACCTTTGCTTCAACTGTTAAATTGAAAATGCTGATCTTGTTGTAATCCAGTGTTTTATTCACCATAATATTTCCATCTCCTTCCCTTATATAAAAGTAGTCAGAGTCTGGACCCTATTAAATGAATAAATAAAATATTTTACATGATTAATAAGTTTTCTTTTCCCTTACCACCGTTATTATTGGACTATTGTTGGTGAAAGAACAGGAACCTCTCAAACACTACCACTGGAAAGAAAAATGCTGATCCTCTTCAACACATTCTAATACCTGTCCCATCAGTGCCATTAGACTTTCTATGGATTTCTCTCATCCTATGGTCAAGAAAAAGCAGATTATGGCATCAGCTTCCCTTCACCAGCTATAAAAGGAGCAGAGGCAGCAAGCTCAGATGTGAAGATCCCTACTGCAGACATCTAAAGTTAGTTGAAATCATCTCACTTCAGGTGGCTTACAGATACACACCTCAGCAGGACTGGAGATAAACAGGAAATCAAACAAACTTTAAAAAGACAGGAAACTGTTTCACTCCTGAGTGAAAAGGCCCCCTGAGTTCCCCACCTGGAGCTGAAGAGTGCCATAAACATTTCACAAATGTTAAGAAACAAAAATCAGGGCTTACCGTATGCCAGGCTCACCCTGTGGTATAAAATCTAATTGTAAGTGGTGGTTTTGATACTAGCTTTTAGCAGATCTGTAATCTTAACTGCACAGTGCCAGATAGCATACTCAGATTAGCTCCCAGATGATGTTTCATATGAAAGGTAGACTGGTGCTTACGGTCGCTGAGAAACAAAAGGCACTCACCCACAGACTGTAACTAATGAGGCTGAACAAAGGTGAAAAATCCTTATCCACAGCTTCTACTTTTATAACTGTGAAATTGATTGCAGATACCTAGAGGAAATAAAAGATCATCAAATGCTCAGTCAGAAGCCCCTTTTGGTATCCTTCCTAACTTCTGGCAGGAAAGCTATGTCACCTCCTTGGCATATGCTGATTGCTTCCAAATTCCATTTTAGATCAGGTAGCTGAATGTTTCTTCTTCAGCCCACACCTCCAGCTGTACATGCAGCCCAGCCATTCTTTTCCACACGCACCAGAAGGTGTAGAGAAGTCCCATAAGAGTGCACGGAATGATTTAATATCAGCGCGGTCACATCAGAATCTTGTGTGTTTGGGCCCCAAAAAGTAATTTTAAAATACCACCAGAAAAAAAAAAATTAACATTTGCCATAACTTACCTCTGATACTGAAGTGACATAGTGACTTTGTTGAAATTCTGGAGAATTGTCATTTACGTCTTCTAAGGGTAAGTCTCGTGCATTCTCTATCTCATTCATCTTTGTCACGGAAGGAAAAAACAGATTAGAAACGACAGCAGTGCGGTTGTAGCATACTGCTGACACTTAATATCATTTTGTAAAATCAGATTTTCAGAGACACACCTTCAGTTCTAAAAACTGTAATGAGAGCTAGACTAACATTTCTATTAATGGAGTAGAAATTTTCTGAAAATATTTTTAAAGTAACTTTTTAAAATTTACCTTAGGTTTTCTGTGAACAAGAACACTCATTCCCATTGGCACATTTAAACAAATAGACCTTCTACAAGGTACTCTTAACTCCCTGCATCATATCCTTAAATAAAATAGTATTTCAGAAAATAATAATTTGCATTAAACTTAGTCAGAAAACATAGTTGATAAAACATGTCTTTTACTTACTGTTCCAGTCCTCTGGCAAACAACAGCATAAAAGAGATGGTCGTTCTAAAAATTAACAAGCAAGCACATAAATAATATAATCCATGAGCTCCTGATATGATTGTCAAAGAACATTTATGTCAAAAGGATACAAAACAACTTATAGTGCTTGAATCCTCAGGTGTCTTGTACCAAAACACACTCCTTATATAGCAAAGTCATTACAGGTTATTAATTATAAAATTCATCTACTGCTGGTATCCACCCACGCAGACTCCACCATCCCTGTCCCTGACTGTTCTCCCCAACAGAAAACTGACAGAAAACAAGAGAATATGTATAAGAAGCATAAAAAGTACTATAACCCATTTGGAAAATATCCAAATGAGAAACACGAATGTAAAAGTTTTAAGTAGGTTTCCATTCATTAGAAGCCTTGATTGAAACAGTGTTTTTTATAAAACTGTTCATGGTTCAACTCTGTCAAGTGCAGTGCTGCTCTGAAATCACACTTGTATGAAAAACAGCCTCTACATACTCTGCAGAATTAGCCAGGAAAAACATTAATATTGTTTTATAGACTCCTGATAGTCCTACAGAGAAAGAACGGCCTCAGAAGGAGGATCTGGTCTTTGGTGTATCAACCAACAGAAGCAAATGGATCCACTCATGGGTGAAGATAAGCACTTGTATAAATATCCGTAAGGACTGCCTTCTACTACATTATGTCACTTTGATGAAATAATTCATGTCACTGAGAGCTGAGTTTTAAGGAAAGTGACACCTATCATAACTGCCTATTTACACTTTTCAGAACAACTGACAGTACATGATTAGGAAAGAATCGGATTGTCTGATGCCGGGTAAATTTGCAGTTATAGAAAACTGAAGACATTTAACAGATATTACTGAGAGGTGGATACTGAAGTCTATGCTGCTCTTTCTGATGAGCAACTTTTTTAAAAATATTAACATCTATCGCAAGAGAACAAGCAATTAAAAATTACGTCTTAGTGCAACTGTTTTTCACCTGTCAAGAAAAGGTTTCTATGTAGATTTTACACGCAGTGAAAAGAGTACCTGAATAGCATCAACGTTCAGTGGCGTGCGAGTCCTCACTGTTGCATTACTAGATCCAGAATTATATACTAGCTCCACATAGTTTAAGTGTTCGGGGAACAGAAACTCTTTTAATTTCAAATCTACGCCTGGTGGGATATTTGTAATCCATTCTATATCACCTGTAAGAGAAAGTGCTTTATGGAAAAAGAAGTCCATATGTTCATTTCATGTGTATTGACAACTAGATTCCTGGTTAACTTTGGTTACTTTTTATATTATTCCAGCATTTTCAGTTAAACAACGAGATCTGTTTAAGTCCCATTAAGTACTGTGTACCAATGTATTGATATGTTTAAAAAAAACAGACCCAAAACCCAAACCACACAAACCCACTTTTACCAATATATTCACACTTTGCAACAGTACGTCCAGAATTAAAAAGCTTGGCAATGTTTACCCCTGAATTTCCACCATTTTCTGGAAATAGCTTTATTCTGCAAAACTTTTTTCACATTTAGTGTGCAAATGCAATCGAAGGATAATAAAAGTCATGGAACACAATCAAAATCAGGGCTGCATGGGACGAGTTTCAGTATTTTCCAAGCACAAGGGCATTTCACATCTCTTAGTTGAATCTATCAAGTAGGTAAAACCCAGTGTGACTCTCGACTCAGGCTTGTGGTTGTTTAAATTTTGATTTTGGCACAGAATGTTAAGTGTACAATCCCTCCTTTAATCTGTTCCTGTATGTACAGAACACTGAAACACAAAACAATGTAACCTTTGAATCAATTTGGACATGATTTTCTACAGCCACACATTCAGAAACTATTATCTTGAAAATATTAAAACTTGCTATTTGTAATGATCACATTAGACTCACTATCATTTCAGTAACGACTGTATTACTTGCTTAGTTAAACATCAAATCTGTGTTTGAAGTGTATCCTTTTAAACCATCCAGCAGTGCTACTGGCAATTTTATTAAATAAAGTTACCTTAATCATACTACCAAGATATTTCTGTTTATGACATAACACTTCTCCTCTTGTGGAAGACATTATCAGGACTGTAAACTCATAATCCCCTCTCCCCTTCAAAATATTTCCTGAACACCCCAAATATTTTCCATGATCTTCAGGAAGCTGCTTAGCTGTATTTCTTTCCTACTCCACTGGTTTTGTACTCCAGCATTACTAATTTAAGCTTTAACAGCCCCATCTCTCATCTCTACATACAGATTCATGGTCTTGGTCTCTAAGTGCCTAAAGGAAGGGAAGAGAGCAGGGAGTGTCTGGAATGCTGTCAGTTACCAGCCCAAAGATACTGGACTATAATTGCTTGCAAGGCGAAAGTCCAGATAGATGGTAATAAGCAAAGAACAGCTGGGCTATGGCTCTAGGACGCAGTTGTGCGGTACCACGCTATTGCACGCAGTGGTGAAGCTGCTGGAAGAAAATGTTCTAGGGCAAAAAAAAAAAAAATCTATCTTGGCCTGCTCATATACTGTCTAATCCTCCATCCAGAGCTGGATACAGTTGGGCAAGAAGTGTCAAGCAGCTGCCTAGGAAACAGTCTTCCATCCAGCAGACAGAACCTAACGAAAAAGGAAGTGCTGGGAAAAACTGAAGCTGTTTGCATCTCTTGCTTATTCATTACAGGTATGTCAGCAGGTACACTCATACATAGGACACACACAAAGGGCCAGGATTGTTGCTTGCTGCTTCCGTGAGACCTAAAGTGTTACGCCATATCCTGAAGGGAACACTGTGGTCATAACCTAACCCTTTGCCTTACGAGATCGCTGTATAGCCAAATCCTCACTGCAGGGCTGCTTCTATCACACAGTGTAGTCACAGACAACAGCCCTACTCTGTAGTTAATCACAGTAACCTCTCTGGTCAGTGTGGGAGGAAAGGAGGATGGAGTTACCCTCTGTACTGCATTTGCAATGTAAATACCAAAAAACCCACTGTCTACTCCTCTTCTGCACTGTGCTCTCTTGCAGTCACTGTACTTTCCCCAGTGTGCGATTTTGTCTCCCAGGCACCAGCTAAGCTCAGGAAGCATAGAAAATATGGGGATAAATTATTGTTTAACCCTGTCAGGTTGCACAAACTAATTAATCCTCAGAATAATACAGTGTGCTACGCTAACAAAGAAAACCAGAGCAGAAAATGCAAATACATGGAGTGGCCAGCATTGATTCTGGGATCCCCTGTACTGCAAGCCTGCTTGTTCTTCTGCACCCAAATTCCTCTCCTTGCTGCCCCAACAAAACAGAAAATTGGCTTTCAGAGAGGCTCCAGCCCGAAGCAGAGCATAGCTCTGGAAGCAGAGCAGGGCTGCAGAGGCAGAGGTTCCTTCTGATGTAGGAAGGAAGGAAGAGATCAGCTCTTGTGGGCTGACTGGACAAGGAGAACCGTAAACATCGATCTTTCTGTGCTTTTCTCCGTTTCCTTTACCTGCTCTGTCTATTCAGACAGTGAGATCCTTGGATCAGGGAACTTTGGCTTTTATATCTATTTAGTCTACAAAGCAGTATACCACGTAGGCAGCTGCTGCAAACCAGCCATGAAGACTATTGTAAATCGATTAAAAACACAGATTCATTATAAAATCCACTGACTACGTGAAGCATTAAAGTACTATGTGCATTAGGGAGCAAATCAGACAATTCTAGGATAGAATCATGATTTTACCTCTATATTTATCCAGAAATCTTGACAGCACGAGTGGTTCAGGTGTTACGTCACAGTTTATAGTTGTGGTTTCTAAAAAGAAAAGGAAATGTCATGTACAAACAACCCAGACGGACTATTTCCAGAAATAGTACAAGGCGAAAAACCACATTCTATAAAAAAACAGATGCACACACTCATTCAAATTAAACTGAAAGACATTTATCATGGTGGCACCTTGATATAGTTTTCAGGGTTTAAAATAATAAAAGATTACAGAGAGTAGGTAAACATTGGTGTCTTGAACTTAATCTATCCTTGCCCCCCCAAAAAATCTACAATGAAGGCCTTCACAACCTGAAAATCAGCTTGTAGAAAAGCATGTGAAAAGATCTAACTTGAGCATTGTTGTCCTTTTGTACCCTGATCAGACTCAGATTTGGGCTTTGTTGCCTGACAATAAAAGAATCACTGTTTATTAATTTCCTGCCGAAACATTGTGGAAATGATAATCGAAACTGCTTTTGTACTTTGGCCTTGCATATGTTTTCTACTCCCAAGAAAACTGTAAACACAAAGCTACTTAGCACCGAAGCATTAGTAAGATTCCAAGAGCTTAGGGTAAAGGCAAGCCGAGAGATTTACCTGAAATTTATTCTCCTTAAACTTTTATATAAGTTGGCACTTACAAAGTACAGTTTTTTTCCCAAGCAGTGGTTTTAATATGTGCTTCACTGTACCTCAGTGACCTCTCTCTACATGTCTCTGTGTGATAAAAAGTGACACTTTTTTTTTTTTTTTTTTAGTTTTGCAAGCTGCACAAAAAAATCCACTAAGTTTTTTCCCTCCTTCCCTCACCAGAATTACTCAGCAAAACTGCCGTAGTGCAATCTATGCTATTATAGATACTTGTGCAACTTTTGTGGTCTTGTGTGGGTTTGCACCCCACTCTTCTCCTTGCCTTCCTCACTGCATGTTCAAAGTGAGAGCTACTAAAGCAAGCAGTGGGCTATTTTCACCTGGCTAAGTAGATGCCTTCAGATATCCACTATTCCATAGGATCTCATTTCTAAGTGAGCAGTGGACAGAATTCCACACAAGTAACCAAACAAAACCCTTAAGAACACTTTCACAGTCAGCAGCTCCTGGTTGAGGGTCTAACTTGCTGCTTCCATCTCTGAGTATTCAAAAGCCTACTTTGGAAAGCCGGGACTACTGAAAAAGATCAAAAAACTGGAAGCTTCAAACTGGTCGGCATGTTATGTTGTAGTTGACTAAAGGAAATGCAATAATATCAAATACAAGTTTTCTCTTAGCCCAATTCCTGGGGATCCCCTGGATCTATCAGAAACAAAGGAAAGGCACAAGCATTTTCACTTTTGTGTAGGTTCTCTAGGAAGGCTGAAGGACCTCATGTTTGGGCACATAGACACTGTTTCTACTTCCATATTCAGCTAATGGGTGGCAGTTTTCACTTTCTGGAGTCCTTCCCCACAATACACTGAAAAGAGCTTTTAATGGAGTCCTTACCCCTACAACAAACATCAGATGTAAAAAAGGTAACGACTCCCCATCTTATTTAGCAGAATAACAGCAGTGAGGAATTCAACCGGTCCCAACTTCAAAACTATACATTCTCAGACTCAGCTTCAACCCAGGTATTCTATTTAAGGTCTGCTACTGATATAAAATAACCAAGCCCCAAAACAGTTCACAGAGAACTTGTAAAAACCCACTGTTCATACAAAAGCAGTGGTTTTCAGCTTGTGACCACAGAGCCCCTCAAAGTCCACAGATCACTTCCATGGGCACCAAGAAGACTGCACGTTTAGATGTTGCTCTTTTACCAGTCAACAGATCGATGTATTTCAAATTTCTAGGATTATGATTTCTATGAATTTAATAAACTTAATTTTGTTCAGTTTCAACAAAAGCTGGAACAGACCCACAAGCATTTATAAAAATAACACTACTTACTTTGTGCGTTGAGGCAGATGAACGTAGCCCAGCCGATCAAAACAAAAACCAGAGATCTCGGAAGCGCCATGAGCACTGTGGAAAAGAAGTGTCCCACTGAAAGCAAAACCATATACCATACTAGTAAAAAATCATTTCATTTGCCATATCATAAGTTAGTTCTTATCTTAACAAATGTTTCAGTGAGAACAAGGCAGAAGACTGGAATAAGCCTTTAAGAGCAATCCACAAATGATGTAACATGCTTATCACTTTCAGCTGGTGAGATCGAAGTCCCTTTTGGGCAATAAAACTCAACCAACAAGGAAATATTACTTTTTTTGTACTATAGCACAAATAACAAAGCCTATTTTAATATTGAACATAGAGGTGTGAATAAATAAATTAGTGAGAGATCCTGACCAATATGAGAGAAATCTACCTACTCCTTAGGAAAGAAAAATAAATGGGGTGTCAAAACGCAGAGACCAGCATTGTCCCTCATAGCAATGGCAGAGGATCTTCTCATACTCTGTTTCACAAGGAATACGCACAGAATTCCTTTTGCGAAAACTGTAGCTACTATTTGATGCGATGAGAGCAGACACCTAGCATTTCACAGAGTATACACTGAAAGTAGGGTTAGCAGGCAGTTAAAACATTTCATTTCAATGAAGTTCCCTCAAAAAAAAAAGTTTTGAAAAAAGGACACTAAAAGCTTGCAGAGAACTTTCAAAAACTACAAATGATACAGCTAATCATGCAGCTTGTTTCAATTGCTTGGAGGTCAATACACCTTTAATTCAAAGGAGCAACTGATTACGCAGTAAGGAAACTGCTGCCACGCCAAGGTCTTTTCATGCTTGCGCTAGCATGTTTTGTCACCATGGATACTAAAGTAATTACTGCAGTTTGAATCAAAATGCAAAATATAATAAAGTTGCTTATAATTAAAAATAAAATTACCATTGTGCTTTCCCCGACTTAAGTAATTGAAATGGAAATGTGGGAACAATTCAAGCAGAAACAATTTAAAAAAATACTAAAAGAAGTTCAATCATGAGCACCATCTCTTTGAACAAAGGCCACATCCAGCCATGACTATGCATTCAGTGGCATTATTACTGGTGTCAATCTCCAGTGGTTATTTTTCCTCCCCTGCATCGACGATGGTCAGGCCTTAGCAAGTTTGTGTGGCAAAATATAGAAGACAAGTCTGTCCACAAAGGGAGAGGAAAAAGGAAGAGAAGTTTCCTGACCTCGTTCACCGAATAGCATCACACCCCTTTGTGCTATCTTAGCCAGGCCAGAGGCTACACAAGCTGGTAGTTGTGCCAGAAAGTTCTAGCAACCAATTCTCTCAACCACTGGAAGTATTTACATATTAGAATCCTAATCCACTAATGAAGATCCACTTCTGAATATTTCAAATCAGAGCAAAGGTAAAGCAACTTCAGTGTTTTCTGGGACCGCTGTTAGCAAGAAGTATCCCAGAGAGCTGGAAGCTCAGTGATAAGTGTCATGAGAGCTTCTAGGATAAACTCCAGAAAGTTCTCCCTCATAATCTAGGAGGAGGTAGCTGAAGGAGACGGGCCATTAATGTACACAAACCCAGTGCAAAATGAAATGTAAATTAACAGTCACCTGCAGGCAGGTGTGGAATGAGAACTGCTGCTCGGATGCAGCACAACACTGTCACCCACTCTTTATAAGCTGTTTGGGTGGGGGGGTGCTAGTCCAAGGCTGCCACACAGGATTTTGCCTTTTTGCTCTGTGGTTGTTCTCAGGGACCCATACTCCCAAGCTCAGACAAAAAGCAGCATCATGAGAGTCTCAGCCATTGCCACCTCTGTCTCATAATGGAATCAGGCCCAGAACAGGGGAGTTAGATGAAGTTCTCTTGTTTTCTACACTTAGCACACAGGGAAAGAGGAGGGTGGAGACATGAACTTAAGGTGAGATAATTTGAGCACCAAACAAGCTGTAGAAGAGGCAGGAGTAGACTCCACAAGGGTGGGGCGGTGGAATCATTAACAACGTTCCAGCTTACATTGAACACCAGAAAATGAGCCCAGCATCTAGCTAGGTCACTCAGGACAGCGGTACTTGCTAAGCTCACAGGGCACAACAACAAAGAGCAGCAGGATACACACTTCTCCCCCACCAGACTGACAAGCAACAGGCATCTGAGGGCTGATCGGGGGTGCATAGTCCTCCCCAAACAGAGGATATTGCCCACTTGCAGCAGCATCTATCAAATTAGCATTCAAAGCCCTTACGATTGCCACAGTAGTGAAGCTCAAGCAGCCCTGTGTGACTTTGTCAGCTGCTGTAGCTTTTAGACTGGCTGATGGTTCGATCAACCTCCACCATCATGATGCTCAAAGACAGGACACAACAGTAACCTCGGGGACACAGCCATTCGGTGCTGTCGCTTGGCCTCAAGCCTGGGCTAGCCTTTGGCTGGTTTTATTTATAGATATAGCCAACAGGGGATTCAACAGTGAAGCTATCCTGCATTAAGATAAATTTAACTTGAGTGCAGTCTTCTTTACTTCCTCATTATTAACATGTAGAGAAAAAAACCCTCAGAGCACAGTGGTACAGTTCATAGAGATTAGATTTCACCACGAACAGCTGCAGGAGGAGTATGTCTTCAGTACATGTCTATGATACTACTCTCTTGAACATCAATGACAGGTTTTGGGTTTACATTTGCCTAGAATGGAGAAGGAAGTGTGTAACCAGAAAGCAAGCATCTGATGCACAGGAGCTGTTTCTCAACATCATACAAGTATGTCCATAGTCTCAGTAAGAAAAGGAAACAACGTTTTCAAAAACATCAGCTCCCTTCTGGCAAAGAGAAGTGTCCTCTCAGTCACATCGAGTATGTCCATGGTATTCATAATTCCACGTTTACAGACTGGGGCCACCATATGTCCACATTTCCCCTAACATGTCATCTTTTGCTCTTGGAGCCATTACAGACTTTAAGATACTGGCCTTTTCTCCAAGATTTCTGGAGAAAACAGTCACAGCTCCACAGTGCAGCAAGTTCAATACATGTGTGACAGCAGGACTGTAGCTTTCCCAGTGTACCAACTGCACATCTACAGGACATCCATACAGCAACTCCTAGAAATAGCATGACGGAAACTAATCCTATTCATAGATTTATGAGACTAACTGGTGTGATCGGCACCATGGCAGTGGAAGGCAAAGTTAAACATGTTTTTAAGATAGCTTAGTTTGACAATTTGCATACTTGGATCCTTTGTAGGGCAGCTCATTCATGAACTTTTAATCCAGCTTGAAAACTCAATGCAGGTAATAATTCTTTTACGTTCTCATAGATTTGGAGTAGCTCTGCGTTCAGCGATATCCTGTTCTTGACAGACAAAACAGTCTGTACTGCTGCAATTCAATCACAAATACACATGCATGATTGAAACCATCAAACATTTACAACTTTAGTATTTACAAGTATCTATAAAAAACTCACACACTTCTTAAATCAGTAACATTTATTTCCATTACACCAAGACAAACTTTCAGAATACAAGATTAGAAATTCAAGGTAGTTGGCAAGGGAGGAAAAAAAAGATAGATTGCACATCAAGTATGTTATATGTTCAAAAATATTTCTGAATAAAACAATACTGACACGTAGAACTGGCACTTCGCAAAGAACAAAACCAACAGAATTTTCCCTTCTCTTCTAGTCAGTAGTTCTATGAAAACTAAACACACATACATGCAGCCTGTAACTTTCATAGCAAAGCTTATCGTGAGAATTTGGAACAATCCTCTATCAGAAGTCACAAAATTGTAGATAAACACTTATTCTACTGTATTTTCACACCCAATGGATTTTATAATACTTCCTCTTTCAAAACATAACAATTAGGTTTCCAGTGTTTACTGTAAGTGCTTAGAACTGCATTAATACTTGCAGATAGGCTTTAATAAAGCCTTATTTATTTGATACAGATTGAAGCACTCCTATAAAGTTACCACTCCTGCCTGAAATCAAAGCCATTGAAATCCACAGTTTTGCCTGTTGGTTTCCTTGGGCTCTGAATTTGCACTGGAAGAAACACACAGTAAACAACATTCCTTTTCAATTGTTTCAATAAAAATCTCCCACCTTGAAAGCAGTATTTTCAAGTATTGCTATCCTAGTCTAACACCTACTGAAAATCCTCACGAAACAAGACAAACAAAAAAAATAAAGCCTGAATGGAGAGAAGAGTGCATTTAAACAACCATCCCCCCTCTC
>VWZK01021424.1:16187-104254 GCA_013396935.1 Baryphthengus martii
CCCAGCCCACCCTCCCACCCAGGAACTCATTGACTTAATTCCAAACTCACAATTTATTGTACAGCTGTGGCCTGGAAGAAGCTTTCCCTGAGCGCTCTTTTCTACCTGTTTCAAAAAGTCAGAATATGTCTACTTGAACTCAGCTATTATTATTGCCATTATTGCCATTTTCTTTGCTAACATGCAGCGTTTTCTAGGCAAATTATTTCATTTTGGTAGCCCTGAATTTAACATGTACACAAACTTGCATTCTATTGCTTCAAATATAGAACTTAAAAGTGCATCTGACTTCTAAACAGTATTATTCAGGCAGGTTTCAGAAAGAAACTAGACCCAAAAGATCTACATGCAGAAATTTTCCTAACAATACATCTTCTCCATTGAAAGATGCAGAATTAATAGTGTATCTGCGTGGAAATGTAGCGGTGTAGCATCATTCAGAGAACTGCTTTGCTTTCTAAGGTGTGGATAGTAGGAGGGAACGGAACACTGTCTTGTGCAAGACGAGTCAGATATGGAAAGGGAACGAGGATTAATTTCACATACAAGTAAAGCAAGTATTTCACGTGCAAGATGCACTAGCGCATCATCTTGGCAATGATATCATCTTTGGAGGTCTAGTCTCTACCCGCTACCCGCCTTCACACGAATGGGAGTTGTGTGATATAGAGAAGGAAGCCTCAGAACTGCATTAAGGTTTTACTTAAACTAGTCTAAGTCACAGGTAGTATCATGGACCTTAAATGCAAATCCCCAGAGGACTGATCTAAAATGTACCATTAAATACTACACAATATAAATACACGAGGAGACTTGTGTTAATGCTCTAGTCAGAATTCAGTAGGTCTTGCTTTTTCCTTCTCAGTATTTCTGCAACACAAAAAGGCATATTTATATCTTCCCCATAAATAAAGTTAGTTCGATAACTTAACTTTGTAGATTTATAAAATCTTTTCTATGCAACTTAACACAACAGCCTAAAAAAGCAATTACATTTAAATTTAAGAAATAGTATATTTACAGTTAAAATAAGTACAGACCTTATTGGATTTGCATTCATTTATCGCACAAAATAATTTACAAGGCTTAAAGTAATAAATAAGTCACTGGAAAGCTTTCAGAGATGTGCATTCTCCGTACGTCAGAGGGCAGTACGGTTTCAGGAAGCAGTAATGAATTCTGGGTAAAGTTTTTTCATGAGTCCTTACGTTGGACGGCCTTGACCAAAACGGGATTTTGACCTAAAGAAAGAAGACATAAGAAACACATACATTTTTACAACTAGAAGTTTCACTTATTGTCCAGTGAGCTTTCTGGTACAGTATTTGAAGTTACTTTCATGTTAAAAGGCCTTACTATTGAGAAAGTTGCTTTTCTGCCAGGATACATGTACCCACATAGTCACACAAGGGTATGGAGCTGAAATAACTGTCAAGTATCTTCTGAAATCACTAAATCTGCAGAAACAAAGTCTGAAGGCACAAGCAACTTTTTGGGGGACCTGTGAGAAATTCCTCTGACAACAGATTTGAAGTTTCCAGCCCATCCCTCAAGAGATGATCAGCAACTCCACCATAAGCTTCAAGCTCAAGAGGCTCACCTGCTGGCCAAGTTATGACCAGGCTCTACAACTGCACACGGCATGCCAGCTTCTCAGTTCTTATCCAGTATTTATTCACTTGGTTTGGTTTTTGGAAGGAGACCAAAGAATAGTCAATTGACTAACACTCTTCCAGTTACCCATAATTTCACAGAAAATTATAGAATCACTTAAGGTTGGAAAAGACTTTTAAGATCAAGTCCAACCGTTAACCCAACACTGCCAAGTCCACCACTAAACCACATTCCTCAGCACACATTCTATAAGTCTATTAAACCCCTCCAGGAATGGTGATTCCACTACTACCCTGAGCAGCCTGTTCCACGGCTTTACAACCCTTGCAATGAAGAATTTTTTCCTAATATCCAACCTAAGCCTCCCCTGACACAACTTGACATTGTTTCCTCTTGTCCTATGGCTTCTTACTGGGGAGAAGAGACTGACCCCCACGTTACACAGGGACAGCAGCCAACCTTCCCACATAGAAGCTATAAAGCATTTCTTCCAGCATGGGAACATGAATTTCATTTGCTTAGGCCTAGTTGGATTTGACAGATGAAGCTTTCACATCATATACAGTTAACCTGCTGGAAGGGACGCTGATGCAAAAACAATGCATGAAAGGAAGCAAGGTTGGGTTTTGTTATTGTTTTGGTATTTTTTTTTAAACCAGCTCCACATTCTGTTTTTATCTTTTATTTTACAAAATCTTACCTGGCATTCTTCTCAGCATTGTTTTGTCGTGCACTGACCTGCGCCGAAGCCTTTATCTGAGCTTCAAGTCTAGAATAAATGCCTCCTGCGTACTGGAACCCAGGAAAGAAAAAAAAAAAATCAGTTGAGTTTTGACATAATTCCAAATTAATCATTGACTTTTCATAAAAAACACTAATATTCAGCAGAACTCATGGCATACTGTGTTTCATTTCCTTATCACAATACAGCACTGAAACCTTCTAAACCCATCCTATTTTCCATGCCTAATTTCTAAAGGCAGAGAACTTTAAATACTATTTCAATCTGAATTCCCCCCCTCCAAATCATGTTTGGAACAAAATGAAGATGGGTATAATTCAGTTCTTTAGTTTCAGTATTGAATAGATGGTGTTTTCACTGGTGATTTTTTTTTTTTTTTTTTAAACCAAGGCTCACTTCAATTCTGTAAACACCACATTATGACAGGACAAATCTTACTTCTTTGCTGTCTTTTGACTTGACTCGATCGAGGTCTCCCAGTCTTATTTTTATTAAGTGTCCTGTAATCTCAGACATTCTTCTCTGATCTGTCAGATATAAGAAAGAATATTTAGGACAGACATTTTCCTTGCTACGAAATACAAAGCAAGAAGAACTAGATGCACACTTTAGTGATAAGTGTATTTGAAAAAAGTAGCTTTATTTTCAGCTCATATAAAAATCTTGAATAACCAAGATTCTAGATCCTGACACACAGTGTGGCTTCAGCAGCATTCTCAGCAGATACCAGAATCAGCCCGAGGCACTACACAGAGACCAAAGTCTATGGCAGAGATTTTCAAAACAGCAAAAACGCACAAGAGTCTCAATAAAGATTAAGAAGGTGGAACAAACAAACAGAATTCTGAACATTTTTAATCAGAAAGACTGAGAAAGAGATAGAAATGAATGTTTATTAGCACAGACAACAAATGGCACAAGGAGGAATGCAGGAAAAATTATTCACATGCTTATATAGTCATCAGATGACACAACTGTAATCTCTCTAGGTTATCTGCTGACATTCCAAATAAAGCACATAAAACATGCTAATGTGCACTTGTAACTACTTTTCTCCTGCAAACTTTGAACTCCTTTCCAGTATTTTCCAAGACAGCAGGCCCAGTGCTGCCCATTTATTATTCAATTTGTGAACAAGACCCCAATGTATAGTTTTATACCGTCTATTTTCTTTCCATTTTCCTACCACAAACAATTTTTTCTCCTGTAGAATAGATGAGACTGTTAATAAATGCCAATCAGATCTTAAAGTAACATTTTCAGAAGTAGCTCTTAGCCATGAGAATACTTTTTTGCACAACCTGCAAGTGTCTGAGACTGCTGTGTGGTTTGGATACAGCTGATTACTAACAATTAGCCTCATTGAAAATGGTTCTTTTTCAAAAAGGAGCGACTATTTACAATAAAAATCCAAAAAACTCATTGCACTCATTGCTATATCTGAGATAAGACTCAACTTAAAGGTTTTTGAGTAGCTATATTTGAAGGAAATAGCATTTTCTATAGGAAAGAATTTTCTTTGCATAATTATGTATGAAAAGTTAAACTCAAGCAAGAACAGACCATCTTCTCTTTGAGCATCCTGGTTGAATCTCAGTGACCTCGAGGCATCCCATTTGTTCTGCTGCATACTCACACTGGTTAGAAAAAGAAAGACGCACACCATGTTATCAGTAACAGCATACAAAAAGGGATAAACTAGAATGTTCTCAAGGACTTTGAGAATTACTTACACGAATGGAGATGCATCTCGGGAACTTGACTATTGAAGAAATAAAAACATATTATAAGTGTGTTTTAAGATCAAGTCCAAAACTTAAGAGAACTCCTCATTATTCGCCCCACCCAGAGAGGCTGGCATCACAGCTCTAATTTTTACCTTGTCAGATGTCTTCTCCTTCTTCTGAATGCTAGGTGAAGAAATCACTTTCTTCAGGTGCTTGGAGGATTTCTTTGATTTCTCCTTTCTCCCTACTAATTGAAAGGTTATCTACTCATACCATCACAGATACTTGGAATTTCTCAACTACATAGCCACAACAGCATTTCCACCCCCGCCCCCACCTTAATTCTTTTCTAATAAGAGTAAACAAACAATTTTCGCTTGTCAGTGTTGCAGACACTCGATACACACAGATTACGTGCACACTTTTCCAGAAGTGTACAGGAACTCAAGCACATATTTTAAAAGCAGAATGGTTACACATAACAGCATTTCTATTGTAAAATTAAAAGTGGACATATAAGCTACATCTTCATCAATCTTAATTCAACCAACAGACTGAGTGGTATCAGGCTAAAGAAGTTAAATTCAAATTACAAAAATTTGCTTAAAAAAAAAAGGAATAAAAAGTGGTACACTCCAGTCCCTTGGAGTCAAGACAAAAAAACCAAAGAACTGCCTCTGTTAAAATGACTCATTAGTAGGGTGGAAAGGAGAAGCTGCTTTTTGGCTTTCCATGTTCCTAAACCCATTATCATATTAAAAAAGACAGTCTCCTTTTGATCACATAGATCTTCTCTTCAATGCAGACACAATTCTAGCCATATTCAGTCATTCCACTACATATCCAGAAGAATAATCTGAATCAAAACAAAAAAAGCATGTAAAAATAGAATCGTGAAGCTTCTGCCTTTTTTTTCTCCAATGTTTACCTACACAAAACTTCAAAAACGTTATTTGATAGTGTCTCTTACAACATAAAGCCTTGGTCAACTCTGAGGATCTCAGACATGAATAGTTGCAGCTTTATTCATTTGCCAGTGATTTTTGATGATACTGAGCAGAGAGGTAATTTGTAACTAGAAATAAAATTCAAGTAACATTAGTTTTTATTTTTAAAATGCCTAATGTTTAAGATTTGCTTGCAGAAGAATTCTGCTGCCTTGAATCCCATCTCTAAATTCCAGGAACGATGACTGTAGAGACTTGTACCTGGTTTCTTGCATACTTCTTCTTCATCCCCCACTTCATCCTCCGTGACCTCTGAGCCAGTGGTGTACTCTTCTTCTTCAGATAACAATGACTGCTGTTTCTAATCAACAGAAGGAGAATGCCACAGATTACAAGTGAGGTCTGATTCCTATTAAACAATACATTAAATTTGTCTTGATGGAGCTGGCTTCAAATGTAGCTCCACATCTTAGTGACATAACCATCTGCAGTTAGGTCTGAGAATGCAATTCTCAAACAATGAGAAAGTTATTTCAAATCTCTGCTTACAATGTTTTGATAAATATGTTTTTTCCAAGTGGTCACACATTATAGCCTCCCTGGGCAACCTCTAGAATCTCCATCTTCACAGACACTCAAGATTTGACTGGATATGCCCCTGAGCAAAGTCAGATAGTTTTGAAGTTGAAGCTAACTTTGAAGTTGGCCCTTCTTTGAGAGCAGGTGGAAATACATAGGGTGACCACCAGAGATCCCTTCCAACTGGTATTACTGTACGATTGAGTAGTTTATATTCAACATATGGCAGCCTATATGATTTTACTAATTAAAAGAGAAAATGTATGTTATGATAGCAAATATCTGAGCTAGTGACACAACGATAGAAGACAGGAAACCAGATGTTTATGAACATTGTCTTGAGGCTTGCTGCATCTTGCAAACTGTCTGAAATTGCTGAGATATCCAGTAATTAAATACCACGAGTATTGCAGTGCACTACAAATACACACAGATTATGTACACCACATCTACTTGCGTTAAAAATTTAGTGCAAGTTGGTCTGGAATATCTGGTTGGCCTTTTTTTGAGAACCCACACTAATACCTAATTTATTTATTTTTTCCTTCTAGACCTTGTACCTCATCATAAACTATGGGTTTCAGTGTTGCAACAAATGGGGTCACAGTGAATAGCTCCTCACACATCAGCACAGAATAGTGAAAATACTAAGGAAGGTAATGTTGACATGGTGTGAATAAACACATATATTATCTTTTATACTAAGCAATAATGAGTGCCTAGTAATCCATGAGAAATAATGAAGCTTAACACAGACTGCAAGTTCAAAACATTTAGGAATCATATTTTTGCCAGAACAGTCTTACTATAGGACGCTGAGAACATCAGACCGCAACACAAACCCTCCAGAGTGACAGAGGTAAACTGCTGTTCCAGTTATTTGCATACAAAAACAGCAACAACATGATATCCTGTGCATTTGGTGAGGCACTGAACTCTGAGAAAAGCTTTCTGCAATGAAGCAGCAGCATAAAGAAGACAGGAAGCGTCTCAAACAAGCTGTCAAAGAAATACTCAAAAAAGCTGATTTTTATGACTTACATTTCTGTCAGCCTAACAAACTATTAAGAACTGACGTGCGCAGTGCTGGTCTGTTTGTGTGTCATTTCTAAACACTTGTAAAAGGAATTTTTAGTCTTTATTCAGGTCAGAGTAGTACTTCAAATATAATTTATCCTTTCTGGTAAAAAAAACATTGCTATACTGCAATCTCCGAACTGGAGCAAAAGAAAATACATTTCCAGTCAAATTAATTAGAAAATAAGACAAAAATCATAAGGTAGTTCTCCACTAGTGCAGAGGAGCAAATATTTAAAATTATGAACAAAATATTTTACTAACCAGCTGTAAAGTCCAGTTCTTCAGAGAAAGAAACTGTAGTCACAGAAAGAGAGAAAAAGGCACGAGTTAAAGAACTAATAAAAATTAGAATTAAAAAGTGTGAGGGGAATTCTAAAGAAATAGGAGTGGTATGTTATAGTACAGCAGCTTCCACTGGTAACCCACCCTTAGAAGGCCTACTCCCACCTTTAACTACAAATTTTGGTGGAATGACCGACCTCAAACAGGCTGGGAACCACTGACCAATTAAATGCAGTAAATTAAGAGTTGTGTTTTGAGGTGCCTAACTTTAGCACTAGAAATATTTATAGTTGATTTTAACAACAACGAAAAAAATAAAGCAGTCCAGGACAGGGGCAGTTATGTACCAGATTATTAGAGTTTAAGTTTAGTAGCCTCTCACATTTATTATGGGAGGGATTCTAATACTGGGTTTGAAATTCTTAATTACTCAGTAGCATTGTACTACCATCAGGATTGATGAGCTACCAAAAGTTCCACGTTGAGTGCAGAGCTTCAAAAACTTAGCTTTGCATGAAAGCTCTTTTAAGGAGAGGTTGGATTATAAACAGTCTCATTAAATTAAATTTCAAAAGTATCTCTGTTGACCTGACATACCCACAGTAATGCACATACATCATAGTTCTGGAAAGTAAAATCTTTTGCATCTTGGGGAAAAACACCAACACAAGACAAGAGAAAACAAAAAAAGCTCCGACCGAAACACAACCCAGGTTTTACTGTTCTTCATTTATGGACTTGCAAAAGTATTGTGGACATACCCAGATACATTAGCAGACAAAACAAAGGCAGAAATTTTTTTAGTATTTGCCACATGATGTTTTTTGAAGTATGACTGGATTCTTAAATATCATTTTAAGAATGGGGTGGAAAGCACAGACTATGGAGAATTACTTCACATATAGAAATATTTCCAGCAGACATGGTAACAGTTTTGCCTTTTACCAACCAGATATTTTGTACTTACGCTAGCCTATGCCACCCTGCAACGCTCAGCAGTGCGCCTCTTCCTCCAATAGATGGGGTTTGTTTTTATTAAAGGTTGCCTAGTGAGTTCTTCAAAGTACCCTTGTAATACTCATTATCAGAAATAAAAAAAAGGAAAAAATCCAGTACTCACAGCATTGATTTCTCCTGTTTTAGGACCCCACGGCGTATTTGGTTCTACAAGCACATCACATTCAAGGCCTTTTTCATCACCGAGCCCAATACCAGAATCACTTAAAGAGAACAATGCAACACAAATATAATTTTCTCCATTTCACAACTTTCAAACCCATTTCTTCACTCATTACACATCAAGACAGAAGACAGATCTCCAAGTCAGGCAAATAATATTTTGATAATCCATTAAAAAGAAAGATAGGAGTGAATGCTTATAGAGGATGAACAACTAAATGCCTGCTTGAAATGTAAAAAGACCAAGTACTTTTCTTCTCTTACGTATTTCCAACTAAACAAAAAGGTTACTTTAAAAAGTTCTACGTTCCATTTTAAAATGGGAGAGAAATCAAATGTAACATGCACGCACGTTAAACACTGAAGACCGAGTTATTTCACTAAACACAATGCAGTGTTCTTACCTATTCTCATCCTTAGTGAAAGGAACAACAATAACATCTCTATGATGAAGTAGATCGTTCAGTATTTTAGTGATTTGAGCTGGTGAAGCATCCCCATCTTCATTTCCTGAAGGTAAATCAACCACGTGATCCCTCACTTGGCAGCCCTGCGATACATACACCCAAAAATTAAGTACATGAGTTAATAGTAAGAACTGATTTCAGAAAGTACAGTAACAGAAGTTCAGCTTTTGAATTCTTGTGTCCTGAGGTCGTGGCCTGCCTTGGAACATTGTAACTATTTACAATCTTTATTTTGGAAAAGATCTGTTTTCATAACCTACTGCTTCTCCCTCCCCACCCATTATGCTGTTTTAAAACAGTGAGGTAGTATTAAAGTACCTTTGGGAGGGTTGTAGGATCAAATCGAAGTACTTTTTGGTTACAACAGGGATATACTCCTGTCCCAGTGGAGCCCAGAGCACTTGCTACACCTGGATAAAGAACTGGCTGCGAATGGTACTGGCAATGGGAGAATTCTGTACACAGGAAGGACTACGTTAGAATAAAAAGAGAGATGATGAGAAGTGAGATTACCTATGGAAGTCAAAATATTGCATATAAAACACACATACCAAGCTTTATTGCCATGTATTTTCCATTTTCCAAACCGCTTTAACCCCTGGCCTCACCTCCCAAAAGTCACCCACAAGCAGCTGTCTACAGACAAACAAGTGAAAATATACTCACTTGGTTACATCTTGAGCAGGTCAACCAATTGACAGTCCCCCAAAGACGCCAATACACATCCTGCCAAGATTTCAATTCCTCATGAAGGCAAATTAAGTACTCATGAACTTCCCAGGTTTTGTCTCTGAAAAATTAAAAGGTCAGGCTGCACAGAGTGTCACGTCTCAGTTTCGATCCTGCCACCAGAACGGTGAGGTGGAGAAGGAGCAGACTAACACATGCTCTGCTAGTGAAAGGTCTATGGAAGAGTTTAGAACAGGAAGGATACGTAGTGGGACAATCATTCAATTCAGACCATGACAGAGGAGCCTATGTTCTTTCACAATATGCTAAGCTTATGAATAACGAAGTATTACAGCTTGATTCATCTCAAGCTCCATATACTTCAAATGTATAAGCTGAAGTAAATATCAAGCAATCTGGAAAGCAGGAGAACCATAACGTAGAAAAAACACCCAAACCCACAATACATAGAGCAGAAGAAATCAAAATAGGCAATGGAAACAAGTTCAGTTATATCAGTTTTCTGTCTTTAAAGTAGTGTCTTGTGCAACGGAAGCAATCTACTGCCGTTCTATTTTATTTTACAAGCCAACATAACATGTTTCTATATATTGACAACATAATAGCAATTAATTAAGAATTCAAGTTTGAAAACACAAGAGTATCTCTTTTTGATAAAAATACCTATCTCCGACTTCTAGTCTTAAAAATACACTTTGTTCCTTTCTAATGACAGACACACACACACCTCTTCAGAATATGCAACTTCTACTGGTGCATGTTATTTTAAGAAAGAGCAGATACCGTTTTCCCACAATTTTAAGCCCTGGCCTGATATTCTATTTATTATATATATGTCTAATATAGACTAAGCAAGCAGGACTTCCAACCGGAAGTTAGGTCTAGGCACTGTTACCTGCTCAGACATGGCTTACAAATTTAGTTAGGCCTTTTCCTAATTATTAGTGCATATAACAAGGAGACTATTCTTGAAGTTGCTGACATAGCTAATCTAGAAACTTTTAATCAAGAATCATTTGCCCTTGAAGAAAACACATCCTGGAAAACACATAAACCAAATAGACTTAGAAATTATATGGTTTTTATATAGGTTTGTACTGTCAGGTAAACAACAACGAGTACTATTCTTAAGTGGAGTAGCTTCAGTATAATACTAAAAAAAATAAAATAGTATCACACCCAAAAAGATCTTTGCCCAGGTGAAGACCCTTCCCCTGAGCATGTGTAGTAATGGAAGTATGGAATCTGCAGTATTAAATTACTAACCAATCATCGTAAAGAAGGTAGGCTTGTAAATTACTAACTTCGTAATAAACACAACACAAAGTTTCATTTGGTGTGCTTGATTTGTGGGAAACCACCGAGCACCCAGGTTTGCGCAACCTTGAAATAAATAAGCAATGTCTCTGCTGAGCGAGTGAGAATTGGACTTATTGCACACTAATTGGTGAGTCTTTTGGACAACAGTACCACTAGAGGGCAAATAAATATAAACCTATTTTTAAATCACGAAAGACAGCCTTGAGTTGACTTCAGGCTTATGAGCTATTAGCTATCAGTGTCACTTCACCTACGACACATTAAAGGGATTCTGCGCACAAAAGCAGTCACAAGTACCACAAGGAAAATAATGGGAACCTAAATAATCCTGAGTAACTTAAAACTTTGCACATTTATATGCTAGCAATTGCATAGCAGTTACATATAGTCAGCTTAAGTGAGGTAATACAATTAATGAATTTTACACGGCTAATCACTGATCCTAACAGGTCAGGACAGGGCAAGATTCGGTTCTATTTAGACTATTTAGTTAGGCAGAACTTAATCCACATCTTGGAATTACTGAGGTGGGGGGTAACATGAAATATGTGCTACCTTGGGAGCTGATAGGGAACTGTGTTTGGTTTGTTCTGAACTAAATAGACCTGATGAGAAAGGTCTCCTGTTATTTACTTCCCATCACCTTCCTCAAAAGAGGCACCTGAGAAGGAACAGAATTGCAGTTGATCTTCATTAGGAAGAGAATCCAGCAGTTCACAAAAATGGAGCAGACAGAATTATGGCTCAGACAGAATGGAATTAAACATTTGTGCCAAATGCATCAGGTATACATACAGAGCACCTCCTGGAAGATCCTCTAACAAATACTTTAGAACAGAAAAAACAACTGGCAGAAGTTTATTTATAGTAGTCTTTAAGCAGGCTGAGTATTTGATTTGCCAGTATAAAGTCATTCTAGAAAATACTCTTTAGCATTCCTTTGCTGGAATAGGTGGATCTATCATTCGCCTATCATCTAATCTTGCAGAAACGCAGCCTTTAATGTTATTTGTCATCAACTACACATCTTAAAAGCCTTGGATGAAAGAATTGGCTGAGCATTTGCTATTTAAGGTAGTACAATCCAAAACAGCCCTCCCAGTAATCACAGCTGTAGTTTTCCCATTTCCACTCAGCAGAGACACTGCTGGAGGAATTTCAGAAGTACACCACCATACTCCTCCTTTTATTTTTGTTTTCGCTACGTAATTTAAGAAGTTAAGATGTTTCATATTGCTCTTCACATATCTATGACTTTATTTTGTAGTGTATCTGATAATTCCTAAACATGAAGTATTTTGTAAAATCACCCAAAAATTATAGTTGAAGAAACATTTTATATAAATATATTCAGTACCTTATATGGATGTAGACAATATTCCCATGTTGATCTATGTTGATTTTTCCTGGTACACAAGGAATTCTTCTTTCAGTTTCTTTAGTTAGCAGCTTTTTACATAAACAACACCTAGATTACCAAAAAAAGTAACTAAGTACTGACGTAAAAGCAGGACTTCAAAACACAGGGACTGTCCTTGCAACTGGAGTAGAAATCTAAAACAACCATACCTGTACAATGTTGCTGCATTTCCTCGAGAATCTGGATTTAAGTACTCTGGATCAAACAGCCTCTCAATCTTCTTGCAGAAAAGTTTACTATTAATGACAGCAACACAGCTTACCCATTAGAAAAGCACTGAAATTTATTTTCTATATGAGACTAGCAATTGCTTATCGTCAGAATATAAAGTCACCCCATTTCTCTCAGAATCCAGCTTTTAAGGCTATTTTCCTTTAAACTAATCTGTTTGAATAACCAGTCCGTGACCTAGTCATCTCTTATTTTTACACAGATGTGAGGAAAGAGACCCCTTATTATTTCTTTCCTTTATTATGCTGCTTGCCAATATAAACTGCCTGCTTTTACCCTGTATGAGACCTTTTATTAATGAATACTTCAATGAAGTTACACTTAACTTTTAAAATTAAAGTTGTATTTTTTTCATCTCTACCGTTTAAAATCCTTTCTTACTCTAACCCTGATTATCTGTCAGTCTGCCCTCCAATAATTGGCCTTTGTCTCTATACTGACTCAGACGGAATCCCTATGTTATGAAGTAGTATTCCATCACAACTACTCAGCCTCCCAGCCACCCTAAATTCTATGTCTAAACATCAGAGTTCATAGGATGCTAAAGCCAAACCATTCTCCATGAATCGGAGGCATGTCATCCCATAAAAGGTTCCTTATCCTAATCCTGGCTCTCATGTGAGAATTCATGAATAAGTTGTCCATACCACACTCCTAGAGTAGCCTTTGCTTTTGCTCATTTCCTATAAAAAGCTCTTTCCTTTGGCTCATAATTTTAATGTTAAATTCTGAAGTCACTTCATGATATTCTTGTGTTAAAGATACATTGCATGAGAATATAAATTGGATATACATCACTTAAAATCTCGCAGTGCCTTAGCTGTTCTGAAAGCCAGAGAGCACTAATGTAGTGTATTACAGGGCAAAAAGATACCTCTTAAATTTGTCTCTCTTGTCCTTCAGCTCTTCCACTTCATTGTGTGTGAAGAGATCAGCAATGTGGGTGACAAGATTAGCATTGATACAGTTCATGTTACATGGCGTGGCTACAATAGCATTCATATTTTTGTGACAATAATGAATACATTTTTCTACCTAGGAAAAATAGAAATGTTAAAAATAACCTTACGGAATTCTAGACAAAGCCATCTCAAAAGATGTACTAATTACTTCAAGATTTTTTTATTTTTTTTTAAGTATGGTGGTTTGGAGAACTATTTCAGTTCAACTTGAAAATGAAAAAGAAGTCTCAGATTTGTCTCTGAATTAGTGTTACTCTGAGTTACTTTGTGTTCTCCTCCAAAAAGTTTCTATAGCCTGAAGAACAACTCCACAAATGTTTCATCTTCAACAGTAGTATCTTCCAATTCCTTGTAAAAAAACCAAACCACAGTACACATTATAGAGAGCTGTTTTAAGTTGAGATTCAGGCAATACTCTGTTTACTGTCTATTTAATTGTGTATCACCTCAATGACAGGACTTTTGATAAACATTTCAACAAACAAGTCAGTAGATATTGCCTATACAGACTGGAAGAACCAGATCCTAAACTGTAGAATTAAAAAGGGTATAAAACAATGGTATTAATTCATTGATTTTTATTATTTTTTTTCTAAAACCTACCAGAAGTCAGATACTGATGTTACTCTAGATCAGTCATCAGAAGGCAAATTCACGATCCCACTATCACATTTAGAAATAACCTTAAGTTTCCTTGCACTGAGATTCTGCAAATACTAAATTACTGCATTGAATGAGAAAGGCGATAAAAATCTTAAACAGATGATGCAATGAGTACACTTTAAGTAACAGACAAAGCATAACCAAAAAAGCTGTCAGACACCTGGTAATTAACTGTGCCCTTTATGACAGAGAATTTTTCTTTAATACTTACTAATGAATCCATCTTCAAAAACTCGGAGGAAATTAGAATTGATATGACATTTGATGGTTCTAAAAAGTCAAAGAAAAAAAGGGGGATATACATAAATTCTTTTGATAATTTCATATCATATCCCTCCCTCTGCATATTTAGTATCTGTTTTAAGTATTATTTTACCAATCAACCTGTCATTTTATCTTCTAATATGTAAAGTATTTTCCATCTTAAGAAACAAAGTTTTGGCTTATCATTTACGTGGCCAGAATACAACTATAACAAATTGGAATCCATAAAAATGGGAAAAGGTTGCTTCAGAAGGATACAATGGACTAAACAATTACACAACAAAATTAACTTCCATCTGTAGCCATCATATCTAGTTGATTTTGCTTAGCATAACCCCTTTGCATTGCAAGTTGTTCTCTTGGTTCATTTATATTTTTTAAAAAATGTAGTAAATGCTCGTAAAAAGACAAAAAGTTTGCCTCAAATTCATAAAGGCAAAAGTAGTTCTATCAAACTGCACTGAAATTTTAGAAAATATTGCAATTGTACCAATGGGGAGTGGAAGGGAAACAAAACAAAACCCCCAAATCATCACTATTTTAAAACTACCACTCTGTTCTTGTTTGGAAGAGGGTTGAAGAATCTTAATTAAAAACACCAGATCCCAATATACATTAGACCTTTTTCATTTCATCAGCTACCAGGTTGTTTCCTCAAAACTATTACTGCTGACAAATCAGAGACACGTGCTCTAGTGACCAGAGAGTCTCTGTTGCAACACTTTTCTACCACTTAGAAACAAGGAAACTGAGTCTGGACTGTATCAAAGACATCAATCTTCCATTAGCACAGAACATAATGGATCTACAACAAACAATCTACACACTTTCTTTTACCTAAAGTGGGCATTTCATTAGCTTCAGAATCTTTAGTGTTCCTTTTAACGTATCTTATCAACCAGTCAAAGATGTGAACGTCACAGTGCACCGAAATGTCCACCTCTTCCCAGCGCTGGGCATCCACTGACAGATATTCAGCAAAATATTTCATTTCCGAAATCAAGAGGTCTCGAGGACACACAAAATCTTCTTTGAGGTTTTTTGCTTCATCACACACATGGATCACCATATTTGGCCTCAAAAAAGAAAACAAGCCACCAACCAAATTAGCACCGTAAACCAATTAATACACCAAGCCTGATCAACAAAGATCTCGCCTCCAAGTCTGGATCACACGTTGCAACACTGACGTCACTAACAGTCGGGTTTTTTTTGTGAACAGAAGGTAAACAAATTGCTGTTATTAGCTATTAATACAAACTATAGCCAGATAGCATTGTCAGGTGAAGAAGACAGATACATGTCCTCCAACACATAGTCGGTGTCATTTAATTAAGGTAAGGAACCAGAGTAATAAAACTTTAACTCCAGTCCCTAATTTTGTCACCAGTTTGTTACAGGATACTACCTGAATTACATACAGAACTTATTTTTCTCTCTTTTTTAATATTCCTGAAAAAATAGGCAGTTATAGATGCCTAAGTTATGAAGGACAAAACCAGCATACAACAGCAATTTCCATCTGTGGCAATTAAAATTGTTTTATTGTATATTAAAACATCTATTTCTTAACAAAAAGGGCCAAAGCTAGAATCAGTAAATGCTATCTCTACAGAAAGATGGTTACCTTTAGGTTTCAAACACATGCATTATTCTGCTTGTACATGTATAGTAAGAAAAACAGGGATAGTATGAAAAAGTGACATGTGTGTATATCTAAATTGGTAGCACATTTTTTCATTTGCAAGTTTCATTTACATCTGTCTTTCCCCACTTTTATATAGGACAAATTTATGTTCACAGAACACTACTGTTACGTTAATTAAAATGTTATCAAGCATCAATCTTGTTTCATTCCTTTTTAAAGTCAGGTTATGCTTCTCATTCTGTCCATAGCAGTGAGGAATCTGTCGGAGGAACACTACGGACAGATTTTTAAACCAGCTTACCCTATTGCATGTAAGAAATTCTCAAATCCACCCCTAATATTTCTGTAGCAAGGTAAAGTCTAAAAATTTATTACAGTATGTATTAAGATGTTCCCAGTTGCTTTCTTTCTGATGGTAGAAAAGTGTAAGCAATCTATATACCTTTTTGTCAGTTCTATAAACCCCTAGATAACAAACACACAAAGATCACTTTACCCTTGGCTTTCTTCAGTGCTTTCTCCACCTTCATGCACAGGACCTTTCTCAGATTCTGAAGAACAATTCCTTGGAGAGATTGTGCTGGGCCTTCCTTAAATGTAAGGAAAAAAGGCTTCATTAGAACAAAAATGTGTGACCATTTGCTCTTTAGCACCTTGGACATGCAGCTGAAGTACAGCTCTCATGGGCAAGCAACATTACACAACTAGCAACAAACGTGCTACCGTAAGGGCTACCAAATAATACAAATTCCCACCCTGAAGGCCATGCCCTGGAAACTCAGAGCAGCTGCAGCGCTGGGCTGCCTTGACACTGGGCTGCAAACTCAGATCGGTCCTGTCTCAATATAGAGCAGTAAGATTCATGCAGACCCAACATTTCCTTCTGCAATCCATTCCTTCAGCTCTCCCTGTCTGCTTTGGGGGACACGGGTCTTAAGACTCTGTCACATCAAAGCTTCTGATTCCAGGCCTAAAACAGGCCTAAAATTCTTGATCCTAACAAATAAACAGATGGAAATAAGTCCTCTAGGAAGTAATAAACAAACAAGTATTTTAAAATAGGCTTTTCACAAATCCCCAATTCTGAAATATACAAGTACCTCACAAATATTAAGATGGTGAATTCACTCAAGCCTGTGAGAAAAAGATTAATTATCCTAATTTGATATCAACAAATTAAACAGGGAAAATTATTTATCCAACGTCACAGAGAAGAGAGGAAAATCTCAAGCTAGGATCTTATTGTAGGAAACACAAGGGTACTTAACTGCATTAATACTCATTAACTGTATTACATTGTTAAAAAGAAAACGTGTACTAATTGTCTGAAGAGTTCTATAAGCTGAGTTAGCTTGTTAACTGCCTACTGGGAAACTACTAATCTTCTAAGTAGCCACCTGTGGGGGTGAGAAGCATTTACTCCACATCACACGTGTAACAAGCATATAACTGGAAAATGATTGGAAGCATTTTCACTCTGGATAATCCATATACAGTTTTCAAATATCAGGTTTTTGTTTGTTCTCCTCCAGCAAAGGCCAAATGGCTGTTTTTCTTCTGCAAAGATAACAGCGACTAGAAAGCTGCAGCACTGTGAAGGACATCATAATAGAGAACATTTTCTTTAAACACATCACTGTTGTGCTATTTTTATTTTTTTTTTAACACAAGAATCATTTACTTATTACCAAGGCAAATTTCTCATGCAGCCCATTCACCAAGTCCTACAAGGCACTGAAAACACCTCAGTCTACAATGAAAATGAGAGAATCACTATCACACAGTTAGTCACAACTTCTTAAAGGTGAAGTACTTAGGCATATGGTAACAATATTTAACTCTGCTGTGATTGAAATAAAACTATTAGGGCTGTTACTCTTCTGCCAAACTATTACAGGGACACACGATCGACAAAGACGCATCATGTGTCACCGCAAGCCTGTCCTGCGTTAAAGAGTAGCTACATTATGCTCCAACTCCTTAGTTTAGGAGGACAAGCATCAAAAATATCCAAACAAACATCATTTCTTCTTCTAAACTAACTGAAAGTGACTTCATATAGGCATTATATTTGTACTTAACTTCCTTTTTCCCAAGATGAACAACTCCTATTCCTGGGTGGACTTACCGCTCAGGACAGAACGGGATGCACATACTGATTATAATCAAAGCAAATATATTTCAGAATGATTGAAAACGTACCAGTTATAGTAATGGAATCCTGCCCAACAGTGGGCTCCTGAAACTCTTCTGTCTGCGTATCGAGCAGGGAGGATTTGATGTATGTAGCTAACGTTTCCACAGGACTCCCACCAGAGGCCATCAGGGAGTTACACTGGTTGTCAACAGGTGAACTTCCACTGCTTTTTAGTTCATCAAATCTTTTTGCACACTGTCACACGATTAAATGATAGGACAATGAAACAGCAGCTTTCAGTACATTGTTAATAGGAAATATGGTATTTTTCCCAGATCTTACCTATCTTCTGCACGTGAACAGTTACTGATATTAACTTATAATGATTTATATTTAGTTAGTGGTATCAAGAAAGTACATAAATACGCAATAAAATAACTAAGATTTACCATAACTAAACACTCTAAGAGAAAGAGAAAAAATAAGAGAGAATCTGTTTCAACCTTTATTTCCTTAAACCCTGTGATTTTAAGCCTGACCTTCAAAAGGGAAAGCTATGAGGAGAGTTTAAATTCTTATTTTGTAACTGTTCTTTTACCATAACCATTTTCAAATATTATTAAAAGAAGCTATAGTAATTGGTTCAAAATTATTATTATTTTACTTTATGACTTCCATTCTGGTTTGGACAAAATGGCCTGGTGATTTCCACTGCAGTTCTCTCAATTTTCCATTCCTTGTTTTGATAAACTAGAAAGACTCTTTCCATTTTGTAAATTTGTACCGATACAATGCCAATTAGAGGTTTGGTTCAGCAAGTCACAGGTCATTTCCATACACAGGTAAGATCTACTCAATTCTACAGGTGATCCTCCTGTGACACAGCTCATCAGGCTCCATTCAAGCAGCTGGTTTTGTTTCTTTCATTTGGACTGAGCTAACTGGCATTGCTGGGTGCCACCTGCCCCTGTGGGAGGCGCGCACAATGATATCCTCCTGATACTAATGCGCCGTTCCAAATTTGTAACAAGGCCAGTCTACAATGCACAGCATAGATACATAAAAGCAGGGGGATAAATTTACTTCATTGCCTTAAACAGGGACTCTACATACCGGAGACATTCTGTTCTTTTACAACAGAGCAGACATGGACCAATCAATCACATTATCTTAATTGAGGAGAGAGCTCACTGATATTTTATTACTATTTCATTTGCTTAATGAACACAGTACCGTCTACAAATTGAAAGGTAAATGGTAAAGAACCCTCCCCAAGCACTTTGCAGGCAGTCACATTCCACAGAAGCTTCTACGCCCCATCATTCACTTTTATGCTCTAACTACAAGGTTACAGTGATGCCCAAGAGCAATGCTATAAATGCCAGCTGACACATTTGATTAAGTTTGCAAGAAAATGAAGACCACTGGCTTGTTTTCTTTCAGCTTTGCTGAATCACAAGGGCAGAGAGACATTTTCCTCTCTTAGCCTACCTCCCCCTCAGAAATGAAAAATTTTAAACTATTATTTAAAAAAAAGCATAAGCATTTCACCAGGAAATTCATCAATCCAGAAAGACTAAGTATATGGCAGTACTAGGTACTTCCATCTCTATTTCAACCAAAGAAACAAACATCCACATCTTGTAGGACATCAAGCAAGAGGCAACCGCAGTCTTAACTACCTAATGCAGATGTGTAACTCATACTTCCTCACAATTGTAAGGACAACCACGGAAAGTTCTTGAGTTTCCTAGTAAATATACTCCAATCTACATGAGGTTTGTGGGTACTGATACCCTATCTGGGGAAGTCTTAGCTATGCCATTTAAAATTTTGAATTTTGGCATTTGAAGTTAGCACAATTACTTTTTTGTTGTTGTTCTACTCTTTATTTTTCACTTTCCACTAACTTTTGTTCTTATTCTACATCAGTTCTAATGAAATAAAATACAGAATGTATTTCTTCATCTCAATTTTCAGCTTTGGGAGAAATAAAAAACTTATTTTTTTTTATTCTACTGCTCATTTAACATTTGTGATTCTTTGGGTATAAATTACCTCAGGAAAAAACCCCTCAAACAACTCTTAACCTCAATTTCCCTCCCTCCCACAAAGATATTTTTCCTTTATAAAGTATAGCTCACAGTATACAAATTATTTTATCAGTAAATTCACCTCTTTGGACGTATATCCTGGAACGAGCCTTGCCACACTGTCCCAGTTGATAGGCTGAGGAACACCGATTAGGGAACACAAGATCATATCCAGAACCATTTGATTGTTGTCATATGGAAAGTTATTGTTTTCTGAAAATCCACGACTCATCTTTGGCTACTTCAGCCTAGAAGAGAAAACGTTATTAGCAGGTCTCACCGCTCAGTCTGCTAAAGGTTCACTGCAGCACTCTGTAAATTACTATTGGAAACATTCACCGCAGCACCACAGGCAAACTTTAATGCTTCATTTCACAAAAATCTACATATTCATATCTGCAGCCTCAAAACCCTGGGGGGAGAAGCCACAACCTCCAAATAAGCAGCCTAAGTTAGAGCAACACTTTAATTTACTTATATTCAAATGCACTTGTCCCTTCTCCCAAAACTTCTGCTACACTGCCTTAGTCTCCTCTTCCTCTGGCTATTTGTTTTGCACACCTGACTTCCATTTTAGAGGAGCCAACCCAGGGCACCCAGCCAAGGGTCATCAATAATACTCTGGTGCCAGGAAACACAACACCTGGGTGTCTTTCAGTTCTCATCCTGAAGACTTGACTTTTGAGTAAGTAAGGCACTTAACTCCTGATTAGCTGGGCTTATCAGCACTAAAAACCCTTCAGCTCCCAGTTGAACACCACAACAAAGCATCTAAGGACAGCAGCGAACACCTTAAAAAAAAATGCAGTTCTAATTTGAAAAATGTTACATGTAGAGAGATTGTTATTTTTCTAAATTATTTTTATGTACAGCACCAGGCAGCACAGGATAAATTCAAAGTACTGTTTTAGCATATTCTGGGAGAAGACTACAGGCATTCATCAAGACATTCACACGTCATGTGTCCCTGTAATACTTTGGCAGAAGAGCCAAAGAGCTTAGTAAGAACTCATATTTGGGAAGCACTTGTGCCCTTTTCCAGAGTAAACAAGTCACATCAGTAACAGAACTTAGAAGTCACATGCAGAATTTTGACTTACAAAGCAAGGATTGTAGAAAATTTCAGAGAAAACACACCTAGATACTAGCAGATTTAACGTAACACTCGTTATTCCAAGTATACTACACCAAGATGTTTCTTTTGCATAACCCTCTTCCAAAAAAAAAAAAAAATTTAAAATATACAAAATAGCAGTAATTTTGCTTCTGACTCCAGAAGCTGCTCCAGCACCTTTTTTGGTTTTGTTGGTAGAAACAGAAATCCCAATAGCATGTAACTGTAAGCTTCCATCCTCTCAAAAGAGCTGCCGAATAAAACCATCAGAAAGAAAAAAAAACCAAACCAAAACAGAATGCACCAAGGTAATTCTTACATTTCACATATTCAGAGATTTAAAAGAATAAAAAAAAAGGCAAACAAAATACAGAAATCCAATAGAAAAAGTCATACCATTTTAGCAATTCTATCTAAATTAAATCTATCTCAAAACGTGCCAAAGAGACAGTTTTAAAGGACAAAAGTCCTTCACAGTCAGTACGAACCTGAACTTCCCAACTACAATAGGTGCCACTACGAGTTCAAGGCAGATCAGTCCCTTCATCCTCACCCTGATCAGACTATTCAGTGGTGTCACTGCAGTAGTTCTACAGCGGAGCCTTCTCACTGTCAGTGCTCAGACAGATGTCAGCAAAAATTATATTTAAGCCACTGAATATCTACCGTATCCGCTGTTATGAACAGAAATAACTGGGCCAGAACAGCTCAGCACCGGTAGCAAACCTGAGTGGTTATAAAATACGAAGTCGACTTCCTGTGCTACCTTGTACACATGTAGCAGCTGGTTTTAAAATGTTTGAACAAGGTAAGTAAGTGATGGAGTATCACAATCCTCTGGTCTTCCACCATAAAATACGCGTAATGACGATAAAATTACTGGCAATGCCAATACTCCATAAATCAGCATTTTAAGGACTAGCTCTATGGTATGATTATATTGGGTAATGAAAAAAATAAGGAAAAGCGGTTAATTTGCCATAGTTACAGTCTACAATTTAAAGGAAAAAAAAATAGTACTTTTCTGGTAACTAGTTTATGTACACATCAGCACTGTGGACCAGGAAGCAACCAAACCATGAGGGGATGACAGGTACTCCAAAATGTAATGACACGTACAGAGAAGATGAAGCCTTTGCCTCTCAAATATTTTTATATTTCCTTATTGTGTACATTAAAATATAGGTCTATATATGCTTATTACTGTAAAGATAAATAAAGGAGCGCACTTCATTACAAGCATAATGAAGTTAAGTCTTCTTATTTCTATTCTGGAAAGAGCACGGGCCTCCTCTTTGGGTCTTTATACTTGACATTTAACATTTGCCTTTTTGTCCTTTAGGAAACTCTGTCAGAAGTACAGTTAAAGACACACAAGATTCTGTCTCACGCAAGAACAGTGCACTCCGTAACAAAAGCAACATAGAACCTACAACAAAATCATATTGTTAAGAGGGAGAAGGCAACTTCTACAGTCTCTCCAGTTTGTTACTGCAAGTTAAGCTCAAGTTAGTCCCTTCCTGAACTGCAGAAATTGGAGGAAAAAAGAGTTTCAAAATTATTGTATTCTGACCAACTTGTTTGATATGTACCACATAGAAAGATACATCAAAATGGGATTTTTTTTTTATTAATACTTAGAATTCTAAATTAAGTGGTGTAAACCACTCCCAACACTTTAATACTTCATAAAATGGATACAATTTAAATGAAAGAGTTAATTCGTTATGCAGGAAGTTGCTGTCCGTTATGGAAGGGTACTGCCTCATTTAAGACCGATTCTTCTTAAAATTTAAAGCAAAGAAACCATCCGAAAAAGAATTCCTATCCTCTTGCACGTGCATAACCTGCAGGAAGGTAAAGGGCGTGAGATTTCATGCAGAACCCTTAAATGCAACGAAGTGACGGTGCAGAATGAGGCTGGGGAGTGAAACAGCAGCAACTCTGACTGTAGTTGACCCCCACATTTGTCAAAATAAAAAATAAAATAAGGTATTTAAATAAGAAAATGAAAAGCGGCACCAGTTTCTGGGGCAAGGTCCTACAACCGTAAGCAGTCCCCTCACGCAACACCGTCCGGGCGGGACCCGCCCTCAGCAGCGGGGACCTCCGCCAGCCACCCCAAGCCCCTCCNCGCGACGGGGCGGAATCGGCTCTCCCCGCCTCTGCGTGACGTGTCCATGACGCCAGACGGCGCCTCCGCGCCGTCACGAAGCAGTGACGAAGCAGTGACGCAGCCCGGCCTCCGCCCCCTCCTCAGTCCCGACTGACTGAGGCGACAGCAGGGGAAAGAACATGTTACATCGCGCGCGCATGGAGTCAGGCTTCGTGCTCCAGACCACAAATGATGTCAAGCCAACCTCAGCCTAGCTCAGCGTCACGTCACTCCGACCCTGCCCCTCCGCTGCCCACACCCATGGTGGGCCCACCTCCAGATTTTTGAGCAACACCCCAACATGCCACAGGAATAACTTTGATGCCAGTTTTTTCAGTAAAAAACCACAATTACATTCCCACAGGCAAAACTGGGACTGTGAAGGGAAAACGGGGGCAGCCACAACACATCAAATTCTTATTACCTGTCAAAATAACGCATCAGATCGGAGACCTAGCCTTCCGATGTAAGCACAGCAAACTCCAGCAAACACTGGCCTGTACCCACAAAAAGACACCAACCAAAGATAAAGCACCTTAATTTAAGCTTTTACCAGNAGGAAGAGCGGCTGGTGCCCGCCGCTGTCAGGCACTTCCCGCAGAGCCAAAGGGAACTCCGGTGCGGGAGCTCCCAGGAGGGCAGGAGGCGCAGGAAGCTCAGGAGGCAAGACAGGGGTTACCTGGCGGGCTCCCAGGCGAGGGCTCGACGGGCGAGGGGCAAAGCGGCGCGGCGGGACTGGCAGCGGCGGCTCCTCCTCGAAGGCAACGGCCTCCGGGGCAGGCGGCGGGACGNGCCCACACCCATGGTGGGCCCACCTCCAGATTTTTGAGCAACACCCCAACATGCCACAGGAATAACTTTGATGCCAGTTTTTTCAGTAAAAAAACACAATTACATTCCCACAGGCAAAACTGGGACTGTGAAGGGAAAACGGGGGCAGCCACAACACATCAAATTCTTATTACCTGTCAAAATAACGCATCAGATCGGAGACCTAGCCTTCCGATGTAAGCACAGCAAACTCCAGCAAACACTGGCCTGTACCCACAAAAAGACACCAACCAAAGATAAAGCACCTTAATTTAAGCTTTTACCAGATTTTCAGCTCATGTAAGTATTTGATATACTCGTAACTCTAAAAGCAGTACCAGAATATCTAACTCAAAGCTAATTACACGGAATGGCTCAAAGCTAATTATACGGAATGGCCCAAGCAGCGAGAGCCGTTCAAAGCTCCTGACAAGCTAGACCAACTGATTCTGCAAAGGGTCAGATGCTCCCAATCCTGCCATTTCGTCCATCGCTGGTTTGTTCCCTACCGTGTATCGGCTACGGCGTCAGATCTTCCCAAACATTTTAAAAGGATTTCCCGTGGAAAGCCATCCAGGCCTGCTAAGGATCACCCCAGATCCCTTTTTTCCATATGCAACACAGAATAATCCTCCCTAAACCCATTCCTCCTCCTGCCTCTGGCTAAATTCCACTACATAACTTCTGTTCTTCCTTAGTGTTTTGGCAGGAATCATCAAGGTAATCCTGGCCACAGGTTTATTAATCATTTTCTTCCAAAAAACCCACCCCTAAGTTCTGGAGTAATACAATGTAGATTGATTGGATCAAGTTATAAAAGCACCTGGAATCTGAATTTTTTTGGTCAGTATGAAAACTTAATGGTTTCGGTTACAGCAGAAAATACTCCTGATTTTGTACTGTCCCACAGCAAACCCTGAAATAAGCTAATGATGCAATAATTCCACATTATTATGACATTCAGTTATTACTGTAGGAAGGGAAGCTTGATGGCATGTTACAGAACTGGCCCTGCTGTTTTAGTGAACCCGTGTTCAGTTCAGTTCCTCCCTTATTTTTTTAAACAAGAAAAAAAAAAACAATACTAGCATGAGAAAAAAAAATTCAAAAAATCAATATCTCAAATTTTACTCATTTGAAAGTCTATGACTATGCTTGTTCAGTTATCCATAACTCAGAGGTAGTGGAACCAGCTCTTATGTAAACAATTTCATTTCTAAACACCAAAAACTGTAAAGCTACCCTTTGATAGCACAAATAATCCATGTCATTCACTCAAGCCTTACAGTTTTGTGACCACTGTGAAATTTAGCAAATTTTAGTATCTCAGAGGAGCATTAAAAACTGTAGATAAGCAAGATCCAGGGGTGCCCTGCATTGACATCACGCCTGTGTTACTAGTTAAACCGGTTATATGAGCACATTTGTTTCCAGGAGCGATTATCCAGCTGCTTAAAGGCTCTGCTCAGCATGGTCAGAGAAGCCAGGAGGCAGATTTATCATCCCAAATCTGCTCCAAAAGCATCCACAGAAGATCCGGTCCCTAGACACAAGGACTAAAAAGCCCAAGTGTCTCACCCACCACCTGCGGACACACACAATTATTTACCACCTACCATTAGGGGCCAAAAAATGTTCTCCGATCCCAACACAGGGCCACACCTGCATGGATTAAGAAAAACTTGGAAGGAGTAACTTAAAAACATACACTCTCCTGCAAAATATCCTTATTCCTGTAAAACCCCTTATTTTACTTTGTAAAATAAGTACAGCACCGGTACTTCTGCAGACAAGAGTATTCCCATAGCGGTGCATCAAGAAAATCCCTGCATTGGTTTCTGAGTCTGTACCTCTCTGGAAAATTGTCACTGCAAGCACATCAGATTTATAATAAACTGTATGTTCTTTGTATTTATCTCACTAACAAATTTCACCACGATCACCAAGTAAATCAAACCAATCTTACTTGTTCAGATGCAGTCTAGTACTGTCCACAGAAGGAAGAGGTTTTGAACCTGTGCAGAAGAAGTGGTCAATTTTATTAAGTTCTACGGGACAAAGAGAGTATTTTAAATTTATTATTCAGAAACCTGAGCAAAGCTTTGAATATGTTTTTGCTTGTTTGTGCGCTGCTAGCACCCAGAGAACCCATTAAAATTGGCATCTGTCGGTAGTTCAGGTAGTATTCAAAGAAAAAATGGTTGCTATACTAAACAGTATCAATAAGACTCAAGTTGGATTAAATTAAAACCTTATATAAACAAATGTCAGAGTCTCTAACAGACTTCTAGGTCTGTTACAGGTATATAAGTAGTTCCAAAAAATAACATAAGGGTAACTTAGTATGTACAGATCTTAAAGGAGGAGTCCACTGCCTAATCCATAATTTTAGCAATTATTTGAACAGCCTCTCTTTTCTAATCCCACCTTCTACATCCTCCTGTTGCAGCCAAACCTGCTCCTTTTAGTCCGCTCACCTTGCTTAAGCTGGGCAAGTCTTGAGCAGCCTGTCACTCAGCCTCCCTTTTCCAATCAGCTATTTCAGGTGGCTTTTGCTGTTGCCTGACATATGGGGCAGAAACATCGAAAATGAAATTGCAGGACTCACATTTTTTTCCTGGTGTTAGTTAGTGCATGTAAAAATAACAACTACATAGAAATCAAAATCTTAAAGCGCAGTATGTATTTTACTTCAATTAATTTTAATACCCTTCTGCAATCAGTACAATTAATTGTAAGTTAAATAACTTCATTTCCTCAGAGCCTTCTTTTCCCATTAAAATAATCACAAGGTTGAAGAGTATCAAAATTCTTGTCAAGATTTAGCAGACATGGTTATGACAGCAATTGGTAGACTAAGTCTACCATAAAGATATGTCAGTTAAGTTATTAATTACCCATCTTCCTACTAAAAAAAATGTTTTCAAAATATGACCTGAAACTGAAACTAAACTCCATCTTTTTAAAAATTACTAAGATTTAAAGATTCCAACAAACATCACAGTACTGCCTTATCAACTTGTCCTGAGCAGAAAACCAATAGGCTACTTGAACAGACACTCTACAAAAACTTTCAGGTTTATTTATTCATTTATTTAAAAGATCCTTCCTCTGATTGAAATCTGCCACTGACACAAGAGAGGCTGACAGCCCATTAATTAAATCTCACAACAGTAAATTAATTCCCGCCAGGAATACACACGATAAGCAGAACTGCACACTTGATACCCCCCGTCCCCTTTTTTCCCCTTTATATATTTTGTATTTCAGGACTGTTTGCTATTTTTATTTCAACAGCAGATGCCATTTCCAAATATAGATATTTTTCTTCAATGTCCTGGTACACAGAGACATGTCTCAGGAACATGTTCTTCTTTAAACCTAGTTTCAAGTTTCTCATTTGCCCTTTAACTATCCTTTCCTTTTCCTCAGCACTTAGAAGATCTAACAATATGGTAAAAACGATTCTTCACACCATCTCCCAATACCTGAGAACAACCATTTAAATTCTCACTCTAATTATCAGCCACAGGCATTCAGAGATTACTTTAAAACCTAAGGTTCCAGTATAACATTTGTCTTTTCAGCCACTCTATCTCACAAAAAAAAATAAACGGTGCTCCATTCAATTTTTCTTGTCGGAGTTTTTTTTTTGTGGTGAATAGAAGTCTAAGAACTTACTTTGCTAACACATGATGGATGTTCACAATCCCTGTAGAAACCAACTGAAACTATTGGATTAACTAAGCAAAGGCACGTGCCTTACTTTTACTAATACTTCTGAGAGGTGTTAAAGTAAAAAAGAAAAATTATTTTAATTATTAAAACAAGCTTTAGTTATTTTATTAATTGATATAACCTCCAGAAGTTTAACATGTTATACATATATACTACAAGGAAAAATTAAAGTTTTCATTATCTTTGCTTCATTAAAAAAAAAACCAAAATAACAAAACAAACAACAAAACCCAACAGGATTTCAATACAGAATTCTCAAACACCAATATGAAGAAAATACTAAGTACTTTGAACAGTCTTAATATTTTTATGGCTTTTGATAAACCAGTGCCCTCAAATTTTACAGGCAGATGCAAAACTTACCACTTGAAAGGCAGCGTAAATAGTTAACTCCAAGGTCTTAGCTAACTGAGAAAATTAAGCAAGAAATGTTACTTTTTCTTTGTCACTCCACTTAGGTTCAACTCCCCCCCAACTCAGTGGCTCCCTACTGCACTAAAAGGCAGCGTACATATTTTGCCATTCATATAAAACCAATAAAGAACAGAAATAAGGTGAGATGCAGATGGTAGTTGATAGACTATTGATGGGCAGATAAGAGGCTACACAACACAAGAATAGCTAAGAGTGATGCAAAGTTCACTTACCACAGAGGGGAATAAAAACTAAGAGGTACACTGGGAAGTGCCTGACTGCAGGATACACTTTAACCTAATGTTCTTTTAATGAAGAAAACAGAACTGGTCAGAACTGCTGCTGAAGCCTCACTGCTCTTTTGTTGTAAACTGTACTTTTCCTCCCTTTCTCACAAGTCCCTATTTGTCATAAGAGCCAAGGTCTTTACGATAGAAGTCCTGCATCTTACGAAAAGCAACTTAGAACTTCTAACCATTCAACTGTGTCACCTAAATCTCTTGCACATGCTATTTCATGGTCCTCAGCATTCAGTGTTGGAGGATATCTTACTGAAGTCTATCTTCCCTTTGCACATCTACTGAAGAGGCCTCTTGTCAAGCCAACATTCCAATGAAGACTAGATATTAATCTTCAGATCTCACCAACTCTTTGTCTCAGTAAGAATAGGTCAGCAGTCCCTTTTAAATTTTTTTTTTCTTGTCTGCTTTGTTGTCAACGCCTCAATTCTCCTTGTCTCAAGATCTCAGAGCTGCTGCCAGATGGTTGGGTAGAATCACTAAGGTATAGCCTTAGGTGAGTCAAAAATAAATACTGCAAATTTGAGCAATCATGTCTCCATCCCTTTACCAGTCATTAGCAGCAAGAACTGGTACAGATCCATCAGTGTTCCACTACAACAGAGATTTTCAACAAACCCTAAGTTTTATCAAGAAAGCACAGTCAAGTTACTTTGCTGATGAAAGTGCATTAGAGTTCCTGTTTCTCTCCACTAACCACAGTGGAGTCAGGTGCCACAGGAACTTTATTACTTCCAGCAAAAACAGAATCAAAAGCAGCTTCCTGCTCTTCTAATGTCACAGTAGCAGTGGCTCCTTTAACAGATGTGCCAGTAAAGGTTGGTCGTTGCTCTGCAATTCTTTCCAGGTCCACTGTTTTCCTACCTCTTCTTCTGCCCAGGATTTTGATGTAGTTAGCTGGCACAAGTCCTGTTGTTTGGCCATCGTAACTAGCCAAAAGCCAACCACGGATTTTAGGTTGTTGCTCTGAAGAAGTAAATACAAATACATTAAGTTACAAAACAATTTCAAAATGTGTGGAGGCAAATACACCCAAATGTAGATAACACAGAGAAAATAAATCTATGATAAAAGGCAAGTACAAATTATTTAACAAGAGGAATGACTAGGAACTGCATTGGTGAGGGGAGCTGAAGAGTGCTGTGAAGTGCAGGTGCTTCCAAAATCTATGACACCACTGTACTGCAAATGCCCAGGGATTTTCAGTTGTGCAGCACCCAGGAGGAAAAGGCAATCACAAAGAACTCCCTGAGTAAGTCCAGACTGTGTCATACCCGGGAAACTGAACAAAACTACTCTGTAAGATTTATTGCAATGCAGATAATAACTTAGGAAAAAAAAAAGTACGTGTGAATGAGGAGTTTGGTCAAACAAAGTGTTTTGGTTTTTTGTTGTTTTCATTATCAGGCTCACAATATGACTTCACATGTGATTAGAAAGTAATTACAAAATTAAAAGTTTACCTTTGGGTGCGAATTTTAGCATGTCACCAGCACGGAAAGAAATTTCTTCTTCCGAGAGAGCATTGAAATCATATTCTGCTCTTCCAACTACATGATCATCCTCTCCACTTGCCCAGTTACTAGATACTGTTTCCAAAAAGAAATTAAAAGTTCATCTGCTTTGAATTATTTTTTATAAAGAAAATGAAGAAAACACTTTTAATTCCTTGCTAAAACTTTTCCAATAGAGAACTGATAGGAGTAACAAAGCATGATTTATTGAGTCAACCCAACCAATATTCCTCCCACCCCCCACCGCCACATCTAACAGAAATGAAACAGAAATAGAAAGGAACTATGATTCTGGAATCGAGAAGTTGACCATGAAACTGCATCCTAACTCAACAACAGGCTGCTTAAACAGGCTCTTCCTTGTATCACAGCCTAAATCTCAGTATTGTACCCTAGTATCCATTAACTTCTATCATTTTAACGCAAGATAAATCACTACACATGTGATAACAAAGGAAGCAATATATGAATGGCACTTCTCTCATGCTGCAGATCAGCTTTACCTGTTTCATCACTGTATGTAGAAAGCAGTTTCCAAATCAGATAGGGACCTCCCATTATAACAGCAAAGAACAAGAAAATGGGCCAGGATTTTGCAGAGTTAGCTGCCTTGTCGTCAAGGCCAACACGAGCTACTGTCCCCTCACTTTCAGCCCACAAATCCTCATTCTCAGAACTCTTCCGCAGACCCAGTAGCCGTTGTAGACGTTGGTAGAGATACCTTATAGTTCTCACTAAAGCAAAAGCTGAAAACACCTTTGTGAAGTGTACTCTGAGGCGGGAGAAGTGATTGGCTACATCCAACACAGCTCTGAAACTGTTGTACACCGCCGAGAAGGTGGCATCCATCATCATGCTGACGGAGGCAAAGGCATGCACGATACTTTCGATGGACTGAAATGCACCTCTGCTGCTCTCTTCAGCCTGCTGAACAAACCTGCTGGGAGGAATATCATCGGCACGGAAGCGGTTATAACCCAAACCACCATAGCCGTAACTGTAAGGACTATAGCTTCCATAAAAAGAGGTCCCATATGAACCATAGCCTGGAGAAAAAGAGCTAGTATATGCTGGCCTGAAAGTGCTCAGATTACTGCCTCCCGTCTGCTGCGATGGCCTTGGCAAAATAGGTGGAGGTATTCGTGCAACCGTGGGTTGTCCGGGCCTAGTCAGCAGGTTGTCACCCAAGTCAGCAGACCTAAACAAATTCAGACAAATAAGATCAGTACTCAAAATTAAGTTTGGATTTTCATTTCCTCAGAGTTCTTGGCCAACGACATAAACATGACAGTGCGCTGCAGTAGCGCTAGGATAGAGAATCTGGAAGCCAAACGCTCAGTACATTGCACAACGTTTGTGGGAAGTAAAAATTCCAGTCAGGAAACACAGGTCTTTCAGGGGAAAAACATCATGAGATATTCAGCGTAAATGTGGAACCGCAGAATATCTGAAACATACACATGAAAAAACTTTCAAGCCTGTTTATTGTATTAAGAAGGCACGAAACACTACATCTAGATCCATCAAACCTGATGCTGTAACACCTACATCATTTTTCCGCACACAAAAGCCTCTCATGCACACTACCAAGAATCTTTATGAACTTTTCAGTCTGAAAGCTTTATTTCCAGTACTTATTCTCAGCTCTTCTATACAAGCAGACACCACAACCACAGGAAGAAAATTTAAGAGCTCCTTTGAATCCACCCTTTGATGGCGTAACCTAATTGAGAATTCAAGTAATTACACAACAACACATGCAAGGGCTTTAGGTCCCCCATTGTTGCCTCTATCAAACTTATCTGATTACCTTTAGGTAGCATATCAAGGGATTGAATCTAGTACTGTTAACCTAACAGTTAATTATTTGCTTTTCATTTAGCAAACTTTTATTTCTTTGTATGCCCATAAGCTTAAGTAATTTTGTTTATGCTCTTTGTCATAAGACTCTGCAAGTACTAGACTGGTATTTCAGTTCTCAAGCAGCTGTTCAACTTTGGATGCTCCATTAAAAACCATATTATCATCCTAAAAGTCAAATGTTTGGGTTATTTCCCACATTTACTGCCTCATCCAATGACTTTCCACTTCCGCAGTCTGCCAAATTCCCAGAAAAAAAAACCCAAAACAACAAACCAACCCTGCAAAAAAAAAAAATCCAGAAGAAAATCCAAGTTTGAAGTGGTATGGAGCTGCTTCTTTCTGCACTGCTCTCAGTGGGACGCATGCCTGCTATGTACTTTTCGTATAAGGCAGGGAACAACTTCTCTCAGCAAAACTTAGAGGTTTCCACAGCAAAGAGTGATATTATATCTGTACACTGTTTAGGTTTTCCATCATAGACTCAGCAATTAAAAACAGAAGCAAAACTAAACTATTACCAGAGAAAACAGAGGTACTGTAACTTACTAAGTTACACTACAGTCCCCTCCCCAACAGTCAACATAGGACATCCCACTCTAAAGCTTCTTGAAGCAATTTTAAATGACCCCCAAGAAAAATTAACATCAAATGTATTGCTCAGCAAGCTTCAGCTTGCAAGGAGTGTAGCAAAGTTTTTGCTGAAATATTTAGTCTTGAGTTAACCTTTTGCCCAGTTTCAGCTCACTCTAATTGCAATCTCTAGCACCAACTGAAAAACAAAGTGGATCTTAACCAAGTTTTCCTTGATTTCTGACAGGAGGGAAGTTTACAAACACCTTCTGTACAACATCTTCCTCCACGAGCAGGATGGATTGTCTGGAAAAGCTCAGACTGCCGAGTGAACACACCAGGCCCAGACACACACGCATCTTTTCCAGTTCCTGGGGATGACACACAAGCTCTTCACTCCTGGAGAGGCACAAACGCTTACACGTATATAATAAACTAAGATATACACGCTATATAATCCCCAGGAAGGGACATTTGCGCTCTGTCCAATGGCGGCAACACGTACAGCTTTACCCTCACCACATTAACCGTGCAGCTTTCTACAGACTACAGGTTGGAGATCAGTGCCTTGCAGGAGCCTCTCCCTCCCTCTCCACCAGCGATCCCACCCCGTCCGGCACACAACCCCTCACCAACGCAGGGCAAACGGCCCCAGACTCCCCCAGCANGGCCTTCCCCGGGGGAGGGCGGCCCTGTGCTGAGCAGTCCCCGTTCCCCCCTTCCCTTCCCTTCCCTGTGGAGCCGAGCGTGAGGGGTTGTGACGGTTCTAACGGCCGGGGCGCCAGCGCTCCTGTGTGTGAGGGGAGTTATGGGGCTCCCTCCCCGAGATCGGAGGTGCCGGGGCGGGAGCGGGGGGTGTCGAGCTTCTCTTTGCGCGGCGGGGCCGGTCGGTATCGCGACTCGCCTGTTGTGTCGCGGGGGCTGCTGTCGTGGGAAGTGCCTGAGATCTGGGGTGTCGGCGGGAGAAGCGGCTTCGTGGCGACCGGTGCCTGTCACCGCGGCGGGGCTGCCGGCTGCGGGCCTTAAACCCCCGCCCCTGGAAGCGGAGGGCTTCTTCCAGGAGTTATTTTTCTCTGAAATCTCTCGGTTCAAACGATGAAACTTTACTGTGGCAGTATTTTAAGTCTCGTGAAGCTAAATCGAGCTAACAGTTACCTCAAAGTATGCTTGTTTGGGTTTTTTGGTTGTTTTTTTTTTTCTTTTTTTTTAAAAGCAGGTCTGAAGTTTTCTAGATAGTCCTTGATTTTCACAGCTTACCATTAAAGATCCACACTCAGGAGAAACTAAACTTTCCCATGCTATGAAGATTTTCTCTATATGGAGAGATTTCTGTCTAAGGTACTCGAAAGTCGATAGGGCATTAGAGGTGGAACAGATTGTGGCTGGCATGGAGAACACCGATACATCCTGCCTTTATGCTCTCTTTTGCTGTACAAAAACTAGGATAACAAATGATGCATACAGGAGGCAAGCGCAAAACAAAATCAGGTGGTTTATCCGTCAGTAGATATTGCAGAATTCCTTGCCAAAGAACATAGAGGCAAAAGAATTTCAAAGAGACACTGGAGAAGGATCGGAGGAAAGATCTGTTAAGGTTCACCAACAACCAAACCACACCAGGTCAAAGGAATCTCCCAAACCAGAAATAACTGGAGGCAGAGAGCACTTGGCAGAGGAATATGCCCATAGCATGAGTCTTTTCCTGTGGCATCTATTTACTCCCACTTCGGGTGACAGTAGACTCAGTGAACCTTTGGTCTGAACAACTGTGCTTATTTTTATGTGCCTTCTAAAGTTTCCTAGATATCCAGTAAGGGCGAGCACCTCACTGGGAAACTCTATTTTTCCGTGTCTTTCAAAAGGTACTGAGAGTTCTAGCCCATTATTAAATTTGGGGGCGGAAAATAGTCTATTCTAAAACCAAATTAGCCATAATCTTTTAGGAAAAAAAAAAGCGTTAGGAGGTCTCTCTCAAAAATAGAAGTCCTGTGTCTAAGATGGGAAATAAGAAATCTTAAAAAATTGAAAGGGCTAATGGATAGAAAAGGCTTCCTTTGCCTTTAGGGCTTTTTATGACCAAAGGGGATGGCATCTGCTGTCTGGGGCTTTGTTTTTTTCTTGTAATTTTTAAGACATTGATTCTTTAGTTGCTGCAATTTTAGAAGGAATTTCCATTTGACTTAATATGTCTTAGCTCCACCTCCTTCTCCACTCAGTATAGAATATCATGTCACATAATGCACTTTATCAAAGATAAAGCTCCAAGCAAAAGCTCAGCATACCTTTGTCAGAACTTTTCAGTTTTTTTCTAGGAAGTGCAGAAGTTTTTTCCCCAAGTCGGTGGTCTTCTTGGGCTGGTCTTCCAATTCTGTTATGCCTTTAAGATGAACGTGTATCCTGAACTTTCTCTAAAGGACAGAAAAAAAAGAGGCAATGATTCTAAATGTGGTGCAGTTGAGTGCGTCCTCCTATTGTTGAATTGTTGAATGTTGTTTATTCTAAGCTTTTTTTCTCTTTTAAATTTTAGAATTGTCCAGCATGTCTTCACTAACAGAAAAGGACAGGCCAGTTGTCCAGCTGTTACTGAACACTGGCACGTGCCCGCGGTGTATTTTGAGGTTCTGCTGCGTGGGATCACAGCCACTTTATAGGCATCCATACAAGGTTTGTTCTCTGTACTCCTAATTAGAATGGGTGAGCATATGAATGCAGTGTTCTCTGCACTACTGTGGAGGAGAAGGTGCCTGTAGGCTCGGGCTCTTTGCCTTGCTCTCTTCTTTCAGTAGAATTGGTAGGGGGATGTAACTGAAGAATTGTGGAGCACAGGTTAAGGATAAATCTCCCTTTTCCAATCAAATTTTGATTGAAATCAATTTGAATGAAATCAAATTTGAATGAAATCAATCAATTGTTTTTAGGCTTCCTCTTTAGCTGACCTTAGTGCTGAAATTAAGTGTTCTTCAAATTTTTCCTAGCTGTGCACATCATTTTTTGCCTTTGTTCTTGTATTTGATAATCCTTGACTTCGCTTTGGCCGTTTTTTTCCTCCTCCACATTGATTCTTTGACACCTTTCTCATCGTGTAGGCCAAATAAACATATCCAATTACCTGCTCTAATCCCCTGTCTTTATCTGCATCTTCTGGTATCTATCTTGATTATTTAACCTTTGTTCAGTTCTGGAGAGTCTAAGCTTGATTTTTAACATCTTTCCTCCGTATCCTTCTCCATTTTCTTTCAACCATTTGAGAAGTGTTTATTCCATGTGTCATTTTTTGTTCTTTTGCATCTCTACCTAATTTTCTGCTGAGTTGCAACAACACAGTAACCGCTGTCTTTGTTACTGAAGACTATTTAATACATCTTTCTTTCGGGACTATGTTTTGCCTCTATCTAATCCTTCCTAAAATTCAGAGATATGCCAATAATTCTTTTTTTTATCCTCACCAACACATCCTTTAATTTTTGTAGGCTTCTCTCTTTATATGACGTTCTTCCTCTATGTGTTTAATTTCACCCTCACCTGTATGTGTTCTCTTCTCATACAATACTAGCCAGCTGTCTTCCTAGTTATCTGGGCTAACGGAGTTGGAGGAATTAAATTCTAATATAATCTAAATGACCGAAAGGCAGTAAGCATCTATTTGCATTGAATAGCAATAGGGCCAAAGATGAATGTATTTCTGCGGGTCAGGTCTGTAAAATGTTTTCACTGTTGGATGATAAAAAATTCTGTTCAGCAAAATTCCATTTATCTGGATAACATTTAGAGAGGAATGCAGCTTGGAGGTTTTTAATTGTGTAGCAATCTTTTGGTGTAAATTCCAAGTTATTAATTACATCTACTAACGCTAGACTGGAATGGTTATTACTGCTTTTTAGAACTGGGTTTGTAAGTGCTTGTTACAGCACTGTAGAAAAGAGGAAAAAACAACAGTGTGATTTTTTTGTCTGTGCTAGGATTTGATGAAGGATTTAAAAGAATTTCTGAAAAATAATCAAGAAAAAGAAGACACAGTTTGTTTTGATGTCCTTGATCCACCTTGTAAGAGAATCAGACTTGAACACACAGATGAAGGGCCTGATGATGTCAACCACAATGGAGCTCTCCAGCAGATTCTTTTGGTTAATGATGAAAACACTGCAGGGGAAAACTCCGCTGTAAAGGTTTGCAACGTGTGTTTGGGAATCCTTCAGGAGTTCTGCGAGGTTGACTTTGTTAAAAAGGTACATACCTGTTCTTCATCTTTCTGTGTACTTTTTCTGGAGCTTGTCTATGTTGGGGCCTACAGTACAGAGCTGGTAATTCAAACCACCATGAAGTTAAACTATTGAGAGAAACAAACCGCAACATTTATTTATTTGGAATATTTGAAGTGTAGATGGCGCCATTCAGCTATGTTCTGCTCACTGACAGTGTTTCCATCCCTCCTGTGCCCCTGGGAAATAAACTCTGTCTGTGTGACCATATTTTACCCAGGCCTTGTCAAAATGTAACTTCAAAAAAAAACCCAGCAGTGCAGGTGCAATGGAATGACTGCTCAGAGCACTTTCTCCTAAAAAAAAATGACTTACAGATACGTGGGTACATGAATTTAGGAGATAACCTGAGGTTCAGCTGCTTAGATTACAAGGAAAACCTCACTGTAAATGATGACCTCTCTTCACTTTTCTTATGTGAAAGAAAAATGAGGAGACATCAACTGCTGCGCTCTTCAGTTTAACTACACATTCCTAATATAGCATGAGTCTGTCTTTATAAATTATAATTAATTAGAAAGCCACAGAGAAAGAAAACATTTAGGTGATACAACGGATTATAGATACTGAAGAAAATAAGAGTTAGGAGAGAATATGAGGGTAGTGAGTGTTGCAAACATTGTCTCTGAGCAATAAAATAGCTTGTGTGACAAACTAAAATACCAGCTAGAGTATCACACTTGCATCTGAGATGTTTAACACAGTGTTAATAGAAAAGAATTTGGTTTAAGAGCATGAATATATCTAAAAATGAGACTAAAGAGAAAGCACAGTATATAGTTTCAGTTGTTGCAGTGGATGATGTCTCTTTTTTGTTTCCATTGGCAGAGTATATATATTTTTACAGAATCTGTTTCTAAACTTGTTTCAGAGTTACTGCTCTCCTGAGTAACAACGGAAAATCTGACAGCATTTGTTAAGGCACCACAAAAACTTAATTATTTTATGAAGAGATTTCCCTACCTGATCTGTTGATTTCACACTGAAAGCTCAGAATTTGTCTTTAACATCTGCTAAACTCACTGATGTTTTGGATGACTTCTCTGTGTGTCTAAGCTTATTTCCTGTAGAGACATGTAACCATCACAAATAGTGAGTTTGGTTGTTTCATAGCAATAAGGATAACTTTATTTTTTTTAACAGAACAAAAAAGCTCCTATTTCAGCAATTTGTTAGGGATTACTCTGGTTTGTATGTTTGGCATCTATCTGAATGTGTATTAACAGGGATTTACAGTCATTATGCTGGAATAAAGAATATCCTAAAAGATTATCAACTCGATTCTGTTGCTGTGGTTTAATATTAAGCCCCTTCCCTTCCAGGTGTGCCAAAAGGTTCATTCCGCTGACTACCAGTTCACCAGTTTTGTCTTTTCTGTGTCGCTGCCCCCTCAGCTGTCTGTCAGGGAGGTGAGTGTGTACAGATATTTCTTCATAAGTTAAATGGCATATTAAAGAAAGTAACTGTAGAATGTACAAGCTGGAGGTGGTTTGATTTTTAATTGCTGTTGTTTAAAAAAAAAAATCCAAAACACATGCTAGAAGTGAAGTCTGCTCTCTCCTTCCTTGTTGGCAAGTATTATTTTAATTAATAAAGTGTCTGAGTCGCTTCAGTTTTCAGTTAGCCCGGGAGTTACTTTACATCTGAAAATCTAAAAGGAGTTTCTTTAAATCCTCGGTGGATTGTTCCCTTTGGTCCAGATGCCAGCTCCGCTTTGTGGATCTTCTCGGAGAAGGAACTGCACAGCTGGTGCCTTTACTGAGATAAATGGTAATTGGTAGTGCAGAATACAAATGAAGGAATTTGAAGATGAACTCTTTAGCTGTTCAGCATTTTAAATGATGTGAAAATACACGTTTTACTAGTCACCTGTCTCGGGCATTGTTACGGGTCTAGATTTGTAAAACTACGGTTTGTAGCAGTTGTAAAACTACTGATTTTGATGGCAATTTTAATCAAATTTAAAGTGCTTACATTTCAGTCATTTAGGTACAGAAGATAATGATAATATGGAGGAGTGCATGTATAACATTGGTAATTTTTTTTAATTAAGGGAGAATACTAAACATAGTATAACTTGATCAATAATGTGACAGCTTTTGCTTAGTTCTGAGAAGTTTTATGATGTTCCCCTGCCTTCTGATATAAAGTCATGCAAAAATACTATTCTAAAGGGCAACATGTAAATCTTTATGATAAATGCCTGCTGGGGTAAGATGTAGCAGAAGCTTCAGTGAACAATGGCAGAAAGAAGTGTAGGTGGTCTCGGATTTATATATAAGCCTGTGATGAGGTCTGTTCTCATCCTACACAGTTTAATTGTTAAATAATCTCCCACTTTTAGTGTTGATTTGCACTGTTAGTGCTGGCATCTCAGGATCATCCCAGTGTAATAATAGCTGCATTGTGCTAACCTATATTCTAAGTCTTTTTCAACATAAGATTCTCTACTTCCCATCTGAAATTAAGCATAGCTGGTGTGTTTGCTCCAGCTGCCACTGGGTCTGGTAAAGTTATACCAGAAGAGAGTGCTTTGTGCTTTCTGTCTGGATGAACTGCCCTTACTCCCATTTCATTTTATGGTCATCCAAAAAATGAGATATGTCAAAAAACCATTTTGACGCTAAGTGAATATGTGGATGCACATGTGTGTGCCCATGATGCTCTGTAAAATTCTAACTGTAGGTCAGCCTTACTGTAACCAACTTTATGCCCAGTGTAGGCTTTAACTGTTTAGAAAAAGAGGAGCTTTATTATTTTTAGGCTACTATTGATCAGGTGTTTTTTTTCCATTTCCAGTCCTCCTTTGCTAGTCATTACTGAGACCTCCTTTACTCTAATCATTAGAGCCTCGATGAGCAAAAACCAAAGTGATGCATGGAATCTCTTGGCTAGAGTCCCAATTCCCACATTATTCAGTTCTTAATATATTTTCATTTGGCACTTCTAGCTTGTCAGCTATAGTTTACCTAGCTTAAAAATAACACCTTCCCCCCCCCGCCTCTTTTCTCTTTTTCCATAGCCTAGCTATATGATGATGAAGGCAAGGAAAGAAAAACTGCTGCTGCTGGCTTTCCTCACCCTTCTTGTGGGTCTTTGCCAGAATGCCTCGGTAGAGGGAGTTATTGCATTGCAGTTGTAGCATTGTGATGTTCTCACTAATGGGAACAAGCAGGGCAAGTGTTTCTGTCTGCTTTTGAAGCAGCCTTGGCTGTAAGTGGAAACAAGAAATAATAGTTTGCTTCGAAGAGTTCCTCTTGCTGACTGAAATGTTGAGGATACACCGAGACTGTGTAGCCTGGGAGAACTGACTTGGCACATGCAGTTGGTAGAAAACCAGATCTATTACTTTATAATAAAGTAATAGTTTATAACTTTGTCTCTAAGTGCAATAAATTACTAGTGCGCTAAAAGAGATGAGATGTAATTTTTAACCTGTCCCATCTGCTTCATTCAAGGTATCTTGTCCTTATTATGTTCAAGCAAACAATAGTACAATGCTTAGTACAACCAAGGGAATAAAAGTTGTGCCGTGGGTCCAGAAATGAATAGGTGGCGTGAGATGAGTGAATAGGAGGCTGCAAAACCAAATCTGTACTCTTTGGAAAGAGTTTTGGTTCATCTGGAAGCAGGTCTGCATTAGGAAGTTCCTGCTGTCCCTTCTGTTCCATCCCTTCAGCCTCGCCAAGTGATAAACCAGCCGTTTGCTTAGCTGTGCTCCAACTGAAGTCATGAAAATGGGTGATGGTGGAGAAAGAACCTCTTGAAAATGGTGGGGGTTTATTTACCATCTATCCATTTACCACTTAAAAAAATAATTGGTAAAAACAGTTCCTGTTTTACAGAAAAGCAGCCAGTAATATAGTATCTCAAAATATCCCAAAATGCTTTGTGTTGGAAAGAGGTCTTTTGTTAAATTCTGCTTTTAATTCTTAGAACTACACTGTATCAGAACATACATCATTTTATCATAGAAGGACATGACAAAGACAGCCTCCCTCCTATTGACCTTTTGTCTGACACACAAGATTTTCTCTGGCTTCTTTTAAACCAAAAAAAATCAGAAACTGCCTTTTAATATTACCTTCAACTAATTTAATTATGAGAGCTGTCATCCTGCCAAGTGTAAAATGCACGGTAGGAGCTGAAGAAGAGTGGGACATAAAATTTACATTTGCATAGGATTTGTATCTGTAACGCGAAGAAGCCATCACCTCTTTCCACAAGCAGGAGATCTGATTAAAATAAATCATAAACAGAGGAGTCTCAAATTTATGTCAGCCAGCTATATTAGAATATGCAGTGAGTCGTGCCCTTCAAAAGGGTGACTGTTTAGCTGTGTCTGGAGCCTCGGTTGTGATCCATCATCCCGGTACTCGCTGCAAGGACATGGATGCAAATAGCATCTGGAGTCATTGCTCCCCACTGGACTGTGTAGACCTCATGGTGGAATTCCCCATCTCGAAGCTCTTTTCTAATACAGCGAGTGAGCGTGGTGGCTGGGATTGCACTTGGTATTTCGACTGTTGCCGCTGCGATCCCTCAGACAGCGTTAGAATAATATCCTGCAGCTTGTAATCAATATAGTGCCTGAGCTAGTGTAGTTCAGAAATATTATTTGCTGTTAAGCATTGCCCTGCAGGCTTGAGCTCTGTAATGAGCATTTTTCATTTTCAAACCACTTCACAAACATAAAGTAATTATGAAGTAGAGGGATCTGATCCCCTGCTTCACATACAGCTGGGAGAGAGCAGAGCAGGGGAACGAAGTCATAGGAGTAGAGGGGTTTCGCTGGCTTGGTGGTTGATTGTGGTTTGGAATTTGGGATCTTTTGGCTTTTGTGCTCACAGTACCCTCATCTATTGTTTCCTCTTAATTGAAGGGGAAAGGCAATTTCTTTAATTCTCTTTCAGTTTTGAAGTCAAGAGAGAGGAGATGAAATTTGACCTGTAGTCTCATTTAGCCACTGCGGTGAAGAAGTTTTCTTTATTTTGTAATTGTACCCCTATAAAACAGGGAGAAGGAGGGCGATTAGCCACTCGGCTGAGTGTACCAAACCTCCGTGTGCTTTCTATTGAGGCACAGGAGATTTTTTTTTAAATTGACATTTGTCAAATGCAGATTTCTAGACCGAGTTCTATGGTTGTCATATTCTCTAGTTCAGAATTATGTTCAAGGAATTTCAATTGGAAACAGTTTTTATTTATGATTTTATCTGGGTTATTATGCAAACAAGATTGCAATATACCTCATGGTGTTTTGTGAAGCAGTCTTACTCATACTGTCCATATATGCAGGATAATGAATCACAGTGGATTTGAGTAAACGCTATTCCATCAATACAACCACATTTGTTTTCTTCAGTAACATTCTGTTTTGTGTACCATGTATCTAATAAAGTTTGTGTCCTCTCTCCGCCATCCCTCTTCCCCTTAATATTTCTAGCACTGTTTTTAGGATTCCCTCATTCTTTTAAATGCAGCAAAGGAAGGATATTAGACATTTTTTTGATTGAGTTCTTCTCTCACCGTGTAAAAGAGATCTATGATGTAGTTGGGTCTGATATCAATGAAAAGGTGATGTGATTGTGGCTCTGCTCCTTTAAGTTTGATACATGTTTTCAACCACTTCATTAGAATTATTTCTTTGACAACAGACAGTAATTCTTCCGATGGGGTTTAGAAGGAGGTTATTCTTAAAGCCCCATATATGAAGAATGAAAGATAGGGAAGGGATTTAAAATTCTGAAGAGTTTTAATCAGTAATGTTCACTGCTTTTGAGATGCCAACTCTTTTGGGCATTGCACGTCTATATGGGGTTGTGCGACAAGCGTTTGAAGTCACCTTCCTCTGACACTTCGCTAGTGGTCTGCTGTCCGCAGATTGAAAACTACCGATTTTGATTTTTTTCAATGTAGTAGTTTTAAGCCAAACAACTTGATTTTTGGAATTCATCCTCAGTGAGGACGGTGAGACTAGGTGTCCAGACTGTGCATTGACGGTACAGACTCCACTGGTTAAGTGACGTCCTGCAGATCTTAATGTATTTTGTTGTAGGTGTTAGTGGAGGAAGAACTGAAAATGTTATTGCAGTTGCTTCGTTGGAGGAAGATTTGAGGGGAGGGAGGTTGTCTCTTCTTATTAGTTGCTTTTGCACTGCCTGATAAGCATTCTGTTGAAATGGAAACAGTGTACAGGTCTCCTGAACACCTGTGTCCAACATCACTGTTTTTTCCACTTAATGAAAGACCTAATAGAAAGGTCATTTGAGGTCAAAGTTGCAATTCTGGTTAACTCTAGTGCATTTCCACTTTGTAAGGTATGTTTTCATTCTGGTGCAGAGAATGGCACTTACTCTTGGCCCACGCAGAGGCAACATTTGAAGCCTAAAGCACTGAACAATTACTACACTGAAGTAATAGATCATTTTGTAGAATCACTATGTCAGTACCAAGAGAAGTGAGACTGCAAAGAGTTGCCCCTCTGAAATCTTTGGCTCCAAGAGCAGAGTTTGGGAAAGACAGAAGCTCTTGGCATAACCAGTGTAGGTTGGAAGTCTTCAGTTACTTGATTGTTTTTCATTTTGTTGCTCCTTTGTGCTTAATTTTGTATTTTTCTCTCGTCCTTTCACACCTTGGTAATTTGAATTCTGCTTTTAACCTTTTATTATAAGCATTGTTCGTTCTTATACTGCTGAGGTCCATTTGTTGGCTGGGACGCCTAAGTGATGGTTCATGGTGTTTCTTTCCTGGGCAGTGTTGCATCTAAGGGGCCTGCTACATTATATCTTTTTCTAGTTATAGTGTTGATAGCAAGTTTCAAAGTGGGTGTAATGTAACATCATTTATTTTGAAAATAAAGCCAGATAGGCTTTGGGGTGAATTGCCAAGTGATGTCTTCCAAATCAAACCAAATTAATTCTATCTTTTCCACTTCTAAAGCAAAAGATAAACAAAAATCCTAATACTTCCTGATTTTTTAAAAACATTTTTCCTTCTGCAAACAGTCTCTCAAACTGTTGGGAGCTTTAAGCCTTAATTTCAATTGCTTTTTTTTTTCCCCCTCTCTGTTCTTCTTGGGCATGGCTGGTGATCTGTAGCGTGCTGCTTGGCTGCTGGTAAAACAGGAAATGGGGTGAGTAATTTCTTTTGGCAACCTTCACACTACTTCTATTAGAGAGTTCTCTAGATTTAAAGAAAGGAGAGATACTTTTACTATAACTTTTTTCCAGCATAGTTGAAATGAGAAACCACTTAATGCAGTGGACTCACTGAGACATATATGCTAAGAGAAAATTTTAAGCAACTAATGCTACATTTTCAAGGTCAAGACAGTTGCTTTCATGTAAAGGTGCTTCTGGTAACAGTTTTGGAATATGTAGTCTCACTTCCTATGCCCTTTGCCAAGATTTTAATGCACTCTGTACCTTCAAAACTAAGCATAAGGAAATTTAGAATTGGGATGTGCTGTCATTTTATCTGTTGCTGGTTTTTTTTTGGTTTGGTTTTTTTGTTGGTTTTTTTTTTTATTGTCCACAGCTTTTGCTGTCTGTCTGACAAGAACTTTCTTATGGGCATCTGCTCCTTTAAACTTCTCTCTCTACAGGCAAAGACATAGGAGTTGAGGCCTGGTTGTGTACCTACAGAGGTAGTTGAGCCTGTCCCAGTAAGGTCTACTGAGATTGTCACCTGGGCTCTTCCCTTTAGGAATTTGTGCCTGCTGGAGTTCATGCCCTCCTTTAAGGAAGGACTAGATTGCCCTTTTAACAATAAAAATGTCTTGACAATATATTTCTTTTTTAAACAAAGTGAGTTTGTGCATCTCTCTTTCTCAGCTCTTCTCCAGGTAGACTCTGGAAAGACTTTTGCAACTCTTGATCTAACATGAAGCTATGGCATGAGTTTCCTCAGTGCATGTTCTTTTACACAGGAAATAAAATTTAAAAATCTGTATTTAAATGTTAGTGAAAAAATCCCTGGCAAATAGAAACAGGGCAAACTAAGATATTGCTTAGGGTGGAAGCTGGACAGGAAGCTCCTCAGCAAGTAGCTGTGCAGTGTCAGCGGGCAAGTGCTGGCAGGAATGTACAGCCAGAGGCAGGGAGGAGGCAACACAGTCCTACCTGTGCTTGAGATGACTGTAGATCAAGTAGCTACACCTTTAACTACTCCCTGCCAAGCTCTTAGGTGCTTAATAAGCTCAATAAACATTGGGAAGCACCTTACTTGGAATCCTGGCCTGACCTTAATGTTTCCTCAACACACTGTTTGTTAATTCAAGACAAAGATTCAGTGCCGTTATAGGAGGTCTTGGAACAGCCTTTCATTCTTTCATGCCATGATCTGTATGCTTAGTGCTTCTGTCCTTTCTCATTTGTACATTGCTTGTTTACCTGGGACTAGTTACTTAAGTTTGTCTTGAAATATTATATGTCATGTATCTATTTTGACAGACCTCTCTGCGAGTTATTTTTTCTTTGTGATTCAGAAATCTGGGCCTTTCCTTGGAAAAGGATGACATTGTTCAGCTGAAAGAAGCTTATAAGTGGATTATTCATCCCCAGTTATCAGAAGAGTTGGGTGTCCCTGCTGATGGAAAGGTGGCGTATAAATAAGAAAACATTCTTTTCCTTTCTGGGTTTTTTTTCCTTTCTTTCATATTTTTTTTGTATGCGTGTATATATATTTGTACACTTACATGTAGGAGGGGAAAAAGAAACATATATACTTTTTCTCCCTCATTAACAGATAAACACGTTGCACTCCTCTTACATTCACTGTAGGGGGGGAAGCAGGGGTAAGTTCTTGTGACCAGAGATCACCAAGTCTCAATACTGAGGGGTCCAGTCTTTATTTTTGTACGCACAGATCATCATGTCTTCTGAAATTATCATAGTCTTTTGCTAAATCTCTTGTTCTTGGGCTGCCATCTTCCTTTTATCATCGAGACTGTCTCAGTTTTCTCATTTTCCAGGATCTCTATTTTCCAAAGGTTAGGGAATGCTCACACATTCCTTCCTTGCTCTCCTATTATTGCCCATAGTGTTACTGCTCTGTGGGATAAATTGTTCAGATTGTTAGCATGTCAAATTCTATGGATGAAATATATTTCTGAAATATATTTCTGAGGGAAGACTGGTCCTTGTTCACTTTAACAAATGCTAGAGGATGCTAGGCATGTTGGAACCAGCAATACCTGTAAGTAGGCAATAGAAATGGTTTTTTTTCAAGCCCTGTTTTCAACTTTCAGATTCTGACTAACATTCTTAAAATGTCTCTGAAGTGCATTAACTGAACATGACATTCAGATGTTGCTGGATAAATTCAGAAACACCATCACCTTGAACATAACATTTCTGAAAATAGGGCTAAAATTCCTGCTGAGGACAAAGCCTTCTGCAGTTTTTGCTTGTCATCAGCCATAGGACTGGCCCCAGGACTAGCCTCACTTAGTTTTTAGTTTTTACTTTGATTTGTCAGCTTCCATAATAATTACAGATTGTCTTTCCCCAGGAGTGCTAATTGAAAGCATCTCTTTTGTCTTAGTGAAGAAAGAAATGCTCAGTTACCCTGAAGACGATCCAAGAAGAAACAAACTTCTTGCATACCAAGTTAGGAAAAGCTCTACAGTGGTTGGGCACCGAGCCACTCCAGACATCATTGTACCATAGAAGTTACTTGTCTAGTGCTCTTTATCTACAAGGCACTTGAATATTAGCCAATCTTTTCAATAGCCCTCTTGAGGTATTCTGATATCTGAATAACAGAGGTAATGAGTGTTGTTTGCCCAAGGCCAAGGCGGGAATTGGGGCTAGAACCGAGATTACACTGTAGTTTCTGGTCTAGCTGTCAATCCACTAGGACATGTTGCCTTTCTTTGCCCCAAGGCCATCCAGTCATTGCGAAGGAAGCCCCTGACAAAATTTTATTGTGGTGACTACTAACAGGGTTTTTAATCTTGATTCCACACTATGCACTGCTTTCCCAGAAGGTTTCCGAAGTTTAGTGACCGTAATAGGCTTTGAGCTTACACTGTCTCTCACTCGGTTCCCCCTGCACAAAATGGGGCCAGGATCTACAACGCGTAGGTCGCTCAGGTCTTTGAGGTGCTCTCAGATAAGCTTTGGTTACTTCAGAAATGCAAATGCTGTTATGGCACATGTTTTAGTGCCTTGAGATGATGTCGTGGAATAAATGGGTTACATGCTCTTTTGTCTACCTCTTTACTGTTTTCCTGATATTACAATAAGGATGCTTGAGAATATCCTTCCTATTTGTTTAAAATCTATTACCACCTTCTTTTCTTTTTTTTTTTTTTTTTTTANTTTTTTTTTTTTTTTTTTTTTTTTTTTTTTTTTTAAATTTAGAGTTTGTTTGAAGTTAGCGTGGTCTTTGCTCACCCAGAAACAGACGAGGAGTGCCATTTCCTGTAAGTTTTTATATAAATAACAAAAGATCTTTATCTAAATATTGTGCAACATTGTTGGTTCGGATTTGCTACAGATGAGAATATGCAGTGTTTATAAACTAGAATGGGGCCTGCAGCTAAATTTCCTCATATTCAGATAGAGTTGCAGAGCTTAAAGTTACACCAGAGCTTAAAGTTACACCAATATCTAGTTAATTCTGTGCTTTAAAGCCAATAAAGAAAATCATCCAGAATTTTGATTTGAACTGGAAGATGAACATTCAGATAAGTTATTCAATTTTAGCCCTTTTCCAAGTCTTCAATGTAGCCGTATCATTTTAAACAAGAAATTCAAACCACATAGTTGCAGGTGGAGGAATCTTTTGAGGTCATGCCTAGGTTTTCCTGCTCTTACGGGAGACATGGGTGGGAGGGAAGGCTTTGAAGCGAGTTAGTGCAGCTTCTCTGGTTGATTAAAACAAACAGAAGTTCCCTGGCCACTGCCCAAAGGTTTTGGCCTGGCCTAGTAGGGCATCTGCTATATACAAAACAGCAAAATATTTCTGTGAATTTGGCTGCCATTTCATCTGGTTTCTCAAAATCTAGCGGTAGTGTATTCTGGATGACTAGGTTCGCTCTTCCTGTTTGCTGATGCTTCCTGGAAAACATAAGTTTCACTCAGTTTGATCACTTGTGCTCCACCTGCAAGTTAAATCTTAGCATAGAGAGAGGCTGGGCGTAGATTTCTCCATTGCATAGTGAATTCATCTCCCGAGACAAGAGCCTTTGCAGCCTTTACGTATGTTTCCCTGATTTTACTCCTTCTGGCAATTGTTGAGATTTGAATGTCCAGTCTGCCTCCTTCTTGGCTTTCAACAACCACATGGTTCATTTGTCTTGGAGTGGGAGATGAAGGAATGCATGCTTGGTGGCAGACCAGGTATTAGGAAGAAGTGATTACCAGTGTTTGCTGAACATCTTTCCTTTTCAGCTTCTTCAAGACTGGGCAAAAAGAGGAGAAAGTAGTAATAAATAGTGGTACCTTCAATCATGTAAAGATGGAAAAGTTTCTGGATCCTGCACCTTTTTCTTCTTAGTTATTTGATTTTACTTGATCAGTTCTTGTTTTCTGTAGTGCTCTTCCTTCCTCTGAAACCTCTCAGCTCTTATTTTCAGCTCATCCTTCCATCCTTTTTGTGACATTTCCAAAATACTGATGTTGAGCACATTATGGTGCCAAAGTTAGCACTTCAAGAGGAACACTTGTAGAGATGAAAACTGTAAGGAAGTTCCATTCCACATTCCGACTACTCAGGTTTATTCCCTGTGACCTGGCAATATCCCTTTATTTGTTTTCTCTTTGTAGGATACTTATACAGCAATTAAGGTTTTAGACATTTTTCTCAAGTAACAGCATATTACCTAATTAATTACATGGTAGTTTCTCAGGCGTCAAGACATTCTGCATATGTGAATGGCTGGCTCCGGGCATACTCTGAGGCAATGGCTTGGTTTCGATGTGAATGTGGTAAATTTGGCAGTTGCCACAGCTTTAGTAATGACAATCGTGGGGTTTTTTTGTGGAAGCAACCCAGAGAAGTCCTCCAGGTATGCTTTTGGGTGGGATTTCCAAGTACAGCATCTGCAATTTCTCATCTCTCAAGCTGTTCTTACACAGTTATGTGTAGGTAGGTGCGTTACAATGCCCCCAGGTTTGACGTGGAAGATCAAATTGGCTCTCGTTAGTTTGTGTTTGGAGATTTGTGTTTAAAGGTAGGGTGATACTGAAATTCTGGAAGAGGGCATTTGCAACGCTTTGTGTCACAAACTGGCCAGGCAAGTTGCTAGCATAGAAACAGCAAGAGGTCAGACCTGCTTCCTTTCCTCTAAAGTAGTTACAGAGGTGTTGAAAAGCACCAGCATGAAAAGATAAATTGTGTTGTTGGTTAGAAATCAGTTCTAACTGCACAGATAGAAATCCACTAATAGGAATAGCAACTTCCTTTGCAGTACTCAGAAAAAGTGTTTCACTGCCTTGCCTCTCACTTTCATGAAACAACCAATAGTTTGCTTTTGAAGAGGCAAAGCACAAATGGTATTCAACACCTGGGGTTACTTTTTCTGTAGTAAATTGAGTGTTCCTATCCAGAAGCAGCAGTTTGAATCTCTAGTTTGTCGTGAGCATTGTCTAAAAACAGCAAGTAGAGATTTCAAGATGAGAGCAAACCTTGCACAGAACATAAACATTAAACCTGATTAATAATTGTTATTACTGAGAAGGATTGGAAGGGGCCGAAAGCTAAACTTCTTGTGTGCTTTTCCATTGCATCTCAAAGCTGAGTCACATTTGTCAGAGCAAAAGAGGATTATGCAGCTTTGTCCATAGTTTCTCTCTAGATAAAAGAACACACATCTCCTGCCATTTGGGGTTTAGGATGAAGTTAATTTTAAAATCTGCTCTGTGCTGAGCATCTGTCTGTTTATTTCTTTTTCATAAGAGTAGCAGCTAATTTTCCTTTCTGTATTTAGAGCCACAGCTTGTCCGGACTGTTTCAAACCAGGGAAGAACAAACAGGTAAGATCTCATCGTTATTGTATTTCTTTTCCCACATTCAGCATTTCACAGCAGTAGCTATAATGAAGAACTTACCTGGGTATTCAGTCAGTGTTTAGTGTCTATCTGGTTTTCCTTCATCAAAAATCTGGCTAGTTTTCAATTGTCTGAAAATAAAATTTTCTCCTTTATTCACCGAACAATTCTCTGCTTAGAAAAACTAAGAGCTTGTTGCTTTTCTTTAGGTCGTTTGTTTAAAGGCCAGAAATTTAGGACTGTTCTCTGTAAATACCTCCTTTAAGATCTAGGAATTTGATTTTCATGCATTAAAAGTAGCATGAAAGGTGATCCTCAAGCTCTCTGTGGGTGAAATATTTCAGATAAATCACATTGTGAAGATGTGATTCCGCAGCCCAAAGAGAAATGGTCCCACTACACTTTTCAAATCCTCTGATCGGAATGAAAGACACAATATACGCGGGATGGTTTTATTCTGTCTGCCTCTGGAGAGGGGAGGAAAGAAAAAGGGACCTTGCCACTTGTTGCAGACCCTCAGCACGCACACAGTCATCGACAGAAAAAAGGACGTGTAAGAAGAAAAAATACAGTTGGAGAGAAACTGATACAAATAGGACAGTTGGCATGATCAGAGGGAGGGCAAATAACTTCTATCAGAAGCCCATGCAAGGATTTTTATTCTCTCTGGTGAAAAATCTACCAACATTTGGCAGAGGCAATCTGATCCTGGAATTCTGCCTACTCTATTCCACCTGACTGATAAATGCAAGTCTTTTTTTTTAGAAGAATTGGGTTATTATAACTCACTGCATTGCTTTCCTTTAAAAGGGGGGAAATCCCACATAAATAGCTAAACCAACAGAGCCTGGCCATTAAAACCACACAGGCAACAAGATGTAGGGGAATCTAAAAGATGCCTAAAGGAAAATATCCTGACTCTGAAGACCCATCAAAGGTTCATCCTTACAAAGAAGCTGTGCTTGAAGCTTCAAGTGCTGTGTTAATCAGAATAGTAGAATAAAAACTGTGTTCTGAGTGAAAATTTCTGTGTCCTCTGCTGTAGATAGATATTTAAACCTGCGGCTAGTTTAAGGGTTTCCAGTTCATCTGTTCTGTGAGAAGGGGAAATGCTATTATCTCTACTTTATGCTTAGAAGGAGAAAGAGCAGCTTTCCTGAAGGCATCCAGGAAATCTGTTAGAGCAAAGACTTGAATCATCCCAAACAGTGACTCAGTATTATTTTTCAGGTTTTTTTTTTCCAAATTCCCAGTCCAGTACTTGATAAAAGATAAAAGCTGGGGCTTATGTGTTTTCTGTTAGTGGATTTAGGATTCTGTTTTTAATCGATTTTGCAAATTTGGACCTGAGCTCCCAAGGACTACTTTTTTTTTTTTGTTCTTGCCTTTTTGACACTTCAGTGTATTATGTGAACTCAGATAGTTTCCAGAGATATGCTTAGCATTTCTTTCAGCTAACCAAAAGGCAGGCATAGCAATTGAATATTCTAATGAGCTGGAGCAGGTTTATTTGGAAGCATGACAGTAACTTTAGACCTGCTGAAAGTCGGTGGCATTTGTTATGTTTTTCAGTGTGGAAATATGTATTACTATTTGTATGTGTCTTCTAGAAAACAAAGGGGTAAATCTTAGTTCTGCAACTAAATAACTGCGATGTTCCAATCTATGAGCTGTGTTATTTGTGTTGCTTTCATGTCATGAGTAAAGCTATTTGAATAGATTTTGGCAAAATTACCCCTTGCTCTTTGTTGCCCTGTTAAAATTATGGTTAAGATCACAGTGGGTTCTTGCTGTTACAGAGGCACTTTTAGGTATAAAAAACACAAAACACGAGTGAAAAAACTATATGGTGAGAAGCGTATGGTGTTTATGTTTTAGGGGTTTTTTTCTTCCTTAGGCATATCCTTTCTTAGCTCTTCTTAGTTCTTGACTCATTTTTTTATTTCACTGTGCAGTCTGTTTTCACTAGAATGGCAGTTACAAAAGCTCTGGAGAAGATAAAAGAAGAGGATTTTTTCAAGTAAGTCTATACTGAAACTAGTTCTTAGTATTGTATTTTTGTATAGAATTAGGATGAGGAGGAAAATATTAGTTGGGTGAGTAGTGGTAAGATGTCTATAAAAGAACTTCTAATTTGTTTAAATTCTGCTAGTTTACTGGTTGAAATATGTTGTGTTTTCAGTTCTTCTGGTAACAGAATGTCTTTCCAGATCTTTCAATTGAGACATAATCTTAAAATGCTTGAGTTAAAGCACAGAGGATGGAAAACTGGACATGACACCAATGATGGTCTTTTTCTCAGTAGTAAAATTGCTTCATGGGTTGATTATCTCAGGAGCAGCACAGAGGAGAAGCAGCTGGTTAGAGAGCTGCAGTTCTGCTCTGTGCTTTCAGCACTGTGTCACTGCACATCTCTGGGCAGGCATGGAATTGAGAAGGGTTAGAAGTGAAAACAGTTTGCTGTCCTGTTGGCAATAATTCACATTCAAAAATTGTTATGTACATCCCCCAAAACCACAGAAGAGATTTAGAAATTGTGGAACTTCCTTCTGTATTTTGAACCTTAGAGTTTGTAAGGCAAGCTTCTCTTTGCAAGAAAGACTTTTTCTCATATTTCCAAAACGTTAGGAGTTGAGTTTTAAGAAAACGCCAAGTGCTGTAATACGGTGAAAATCACAAGCAGTGATGTATATTGTAGCTGGGTTCTGGTACTACTAGTTATTTTCAACCTTTCAACCTTTTTTTTTAATACAGGCATTTTCCGTGTCCCCCAAGTTCACCAAAGAACCTCTGTGTGGCTCTGGAAATTCAGTGCAATAACAGTGCAGTTTTTGTGGCTGGTAAAGTGATCCATTTATTTGCTGCTGTGTTGTCTTAAACATAACTTCTATAATACTGTCATGAGACCCAGAAGATTCTTGCTATTTGTTGATTCCTGTAATTAAGTACAAGGAACAAAGAGGCAAATCTATCTTAATCCTTGCCATTGTTTTTCTTCTACTTTGAGAGGTGGAAGAGTTCTCTGTTCTAGAGACAGTACAGGGTGATGTGAAGATTTAAAACAACTTTTTTTGTGCTCCTGCTCATTAAGGCACCTTATCCAGAAGCTGTTTATGAAATGAAGAATTTTACCCTGTTGTCAAAGCTTGCTCTCTCCTTTGAAAACCTTTTTCCCTGCAAATCTTGCATTTTTAATATGTGAATGTGGTTTAGGAAAGGCACTTCCCCATGAAATAAGCTCCTGCCACTGTTGTGAACTTGTTCAGATTTTGATTTGGATTCAGAGGTTTTCACCATCTGGATTTATCTGCATGTTATTCGATCCCAAACTGCCCATCTTTAACGGAATTAATAAAGGTTAAATTTTGGAAAGCTTAGCACTTTCCAGTTCTCCCCTCCAAATGAAGATAGCAGCGGAAATAATTGTGTGAGACAGGTCATGCAGCAACACTTGGTGTTCCCGAGTTGAGATGATTCAATATTTTTTATCACATACCTGCAGGAGTATCTACCCTTCTCCCAGTCCTGTGTATAAACAAGTACTTATTTAAATATATGCAAACAGATTATTAAAAAAACCCCCAAGCAACCAAAAAAAATCAAACAAACTTGCAGTTTCAATCCAGCATACTATGTTTAAAAGGATGGTACAAGTCCTGAATAAAGGAAAATGTAAAATGAAAAGAAAAAAAAAAAAGCGAAAATGAATGTTGTCATGGCAGGGTAGTTGATGTTCTATACATACCTGTTTAGTATTTTTAATTACTGATTAGACAGATAGGTGTACATTTTCATGAATCCAAGATATCCGGCATAGCCTTTTCTAAGCACACTGGTGTATTTTAGGTTGCTTTGTTGGATGGTTTTATCAGAATTCATCTGTATGGAGAGACAGAGGGGTAAATTTAATATTGGCTTTGTGATTTATAATTTATAGCTTGTTCCAACCAAAATAAACCAAAAAAAAAAAAACCCAGGCAGGATGTTGTCTTCAATTTTTGAAGAATTAAATCCAGAATAGAATTTGTTGAGTACAACACAGTTATTTTGCTATTACTAAATGAGACAGCATCTTAATTTGTAAGCACAGTTTCAGAGTTGGTATCCCCTCCTGATCTTATCTTTAGTGTTTAGTGATCACTTCCCCCCCCCAGTTTTTTTAAGCGTTCAAGAGAAGCTGTCAAAGCGAGAAACACCTTCTGTTTTCTTTTTTTAACCCGCTCTTCTTCAGATTAAAAGCTATAATTATTAGAATGGGGAGCTGAGAGAAAAAAAAAAAATATATTATTTTCCTTTTTCTATTTCATGGAAAGAGAATTTAGTAGTGTGAAGCTGACTTCTGAATGATTAGTCATAGTACTTTCAATATTTGCCCCACTGAAACAGTATTACTCAGTTTTCCCATTTGTTTGTGTGGGTTTTTCTGCAGATCAAAATGCAAGGAGGAAACATTGTTAGAAATAGGAAAATATGATACTGAAAACCAAATAAAAAAATTTGAGATGGCAGAGGCACAGTGTAATATGCATAGCTCCTTTCAACTCTTTTTTTTTATTATTACTTTCTATACACAAGGTTTGAGATTGAAACTTGTTTGTGCAGGAGGGTTACTCATTGTTCTTTATGAATGAGTTCCTTGTTTTGTGCATATTTTCACTTCTTTTAGAACCCGTCAGTAAGAAAACTCATCTTGGTCTTCCAGGTCAGACTGGTTCTTTGGGTCTAGCGGTCCTTGCATAACAGGAGACATAACACGAGACCATGATCAGAATCAGGCAGAGGATGGCAATCTCTGTACTTGGCAACTTGTCAAGGGTCTTGAAATCTATACTAGTTTATTACTGAGCTATTTCATTTGCATCGTTTCCCCTGTAAGGAGCCAAAGTGTTTTAGTTTGAGTTTCTTTTGTTAAACATTCAGACAGTGACAGAACTCGGATTGAAACCTGAACTACTTGTGGGAACACCTTTGCTTGGGACACAGGCATGTTGTACAGCACTAGTTTGGTGTATCGGAGGCTGCTCTGATAACAAACTAAATATTTTCCATTCAGAATTAAGTTGACTCAAACAAGGCACTTGAAACTCTGGGTGTTATTCCCAGTTGTGTCGGGTTATCTAGTTTTGTTTCTGTGGTTATACCTGAAGGTGTGACTGTGACAATAGGCTCCTCAAGTCCATCCTAGAGCTGGCCACCTTGGATACTGAAACTCTCGCAGGTGCAGCAGCACACGCTTCAAACTGTTGTCACAATGCTCTTCTGGCTATAAAGAAGTTTAAGCCTGTAAATTTATTTTCACAAGACTGTCGTAAAAATTACATGTGTTGTGCTGCGCAATACTGGAGCGTTTGGCCATTGCTTTCGAGTGCTTACAGGTAACATACTTGGGTTTTACAGGAAGGTACAACAAATACTCAAGGAATTTACCTCAGACTCCCTGGATTATCGATGGGGAGCGGAAGCTGGAATCTTCAGTGGAAGAACTGATTTCAGAGCATCTAATGGGAGAATTCAAAGCAGATAGTAAGTATCCAGGAGATCTTTTAGCATACATGTTTTTCATCATTACTAGAGTATTTTTTTAGTAGCAACTCACTTAATACAAGAGTCTGATGGATAAAAACTGTTTCCTTCTCTCTTATCCTTCCAAGTCAAAGCTTGTAAACTTTTTTTTAGCTATGATCTGTGAATAATTAGATGACTGCTTTGTTTTATGCCCTTTTACCCCACTAAAATATTTCCTCAGTTGACCTGACGATGCAGATGTTATGGTTGTATGTGGTAGTATTTTTGCCTAGCCATACTTCTTCATGGTCAGTAATTCATGAAGGGACTTGTAACCAGAAGGTTTAGCCATCAGCATTCTAGAATATCTGCCTAACCTTCAACCCCTTCATGTTTCTTACCTTGATTAATTTATTTTCTTCAGTGCACAAAATTCCACAAGCTAAATTATCCAAATGAAATAATCGCTGGCCATCTCTTCTTATCTACTAGATGTGGAATTAGAGACATAGAAGGCCCAAGGAAAAATGGCATTAAATAAACAGAAGTTTCTCTGAAAACCATTGAGTATATTTAGGATAAAATGTGTTTTGGAAGAAGACAGTTCAGTTTGATTTTATTAATAAACTTGAATTTATCTGGAGAAGAAATGAATAGTAAGTGGAATTCTTTTAGGATGGTACGGGCTTTTTTTGGACATTTTCAGGGGCTGTAGCAGTCTCAATCAGGCCAAGGAACTAGGGAGTGCTCTTCCAGAAACCAGTGAATCTGATGCAATAAACAGTAACTCTCCTAGATTTGTTCAAGTGCAGCAGATTTGCAAACAAGTGTAGAAAGAAAATATTTCACCTTTTAAAAGCTGTAGAGAGTATTAAAAACATAAAATAAAATCTCACCTGCCTTGTTCAAATCTGTTACAGGCTTTAATTTTTCTTCCTCTGGAAGAGAAGATGTGGATGTAAGAACTCTAGGCAAGGGTAAGGCTTGGAATGTCCCTTGTGAAACACAGACGCAAACCCAACGGTTACCCCAAGCTACCCTCATAGATCTTGCTGAATGCTAAATGCATAAGTGTGTGACTAGGCACGCTCTGAAATTTTATCTGGGTAGCATTCTTTGTAATATTTATGCATTTATTCCCAAAGACTGAACAGTGTCATCAAACCCACTAAAAGAGGAGCACTTTTGCAGTGTCCTTGGCTACACCGATGCCTGGAAATGCATAGCTTGTTAGAGGAGTATTTCATTTTATTCTTATTTTTAAGCCATTTATGGCAGACTGATTCTGAGCTTGTTTTCTGTTGGGTCCTCTACTTTGTGTCACTGTCACTGGGAGTGAGGAAGCCTTATTTTCTTTTTGAACTTGAGTCTTTTATAAAGGTCAGTTCCTTTCCAATATGCTGAAGCTACTAGAGCCAAAGGAGGAGGGGAAAGAAAAAGTAAAAATTCACAATGGCTTGTTTCAGTTTCTATCTGATTCGTCGTGTAGTTCTTGGCATGGCTTATACTGGGGATCATCCCTGGCCCTGAGCACAGAAAGTGCAGCTATCGCAACAGATGTTTAGCTGAGGGAGCGGGATTTAACATCATCTTGCACCTGGGCATTGCTGTAGGTGACAGAAAATAAGCTAATTAACTTTTTTTCTTATTTTATTTTTTAATTAGCACAGACTTGTACAAGATGTCTTCTGGGAAGTCGTAATTTGCACTTATTGCTGATACTGGGGTTTAGTAGCCAAAAAAAGTCCCTTGTTTCTTTCCATCCATCTGACGCTACATCCCTAAACCCGCAAGTCCTCTCCCTGTTTGCATAACGGCAGACAAGCTTCACACCTTCCAACCTTACTGCATAAATTCCAACGTTAATTTAGAACAACATGTTTTTGTGTTTTATGACTCTGCACGTTGCCAGGAAGGCCCTTTGCAATTGAGCTTGTGAATCCTCGTAGAATACATTTTACTGCGGAAGAAATGAAGGGACTGCAGCAGGTAAATCATTTGCAACCTCACGGAACTCATAAAGCATGTGTTTCTTCTCTAACTGAGCCATTTCGCTAACTGATTCTTTTTTAAATATCGCAGACAATTAATAACTCTTCAGACAAAATACAGGTTCGAGATTTACAGCTTGTCACCAGGTCAGTATTTATCATCACTGGCAAGGGATTTCAAAGCGATGCTTTGGGAGGCTCACGAGCCTTCTTGCTCACAGCGTTACATAATTATGTTTATGTTACGTGAGTAATTAATTTCTTTTGTTTAGAGAGGCAATTGGTCGTATGAAGGAAGGTGAAGAAGAAAAGACAAAGACCTATAGTGCCTTAATATGGACAGATAAAGCAATCCAGAAAGAAGATATCGCATTTCTAGATGATATCAAGGTATCTGTGGCTCTTTTTGCCAGTTTCCATAGTACCTGCTCTGATGCCCTAGGAGAAAGTTTATATACTTGCGCCCATGGACATCAATCTTTCTCTGTGTTTGTTTTTGGTTTTTTTATCAGGGTTTTTCTTGCTATAGCAACTTTCATACTTCTCCCTTCTCACCCTTCCTTACTTCACCGTTGTCATTCTAGCAGTATAGCTGGCTGGCTGTTAGCCAAGACAACAAATTATTGTAGAATGTTGACCTTCCAGTAGACCAAATAATAAAAGGTAATGAATGGGAGAGGAGGAAATCTTGCACCTGCACCCCTTTCTTTACCTTAGATAGTGTTTTGCGTAAGGAACAGAGAAGGTCTTTTCTTCTGCAAGCTCTAAAGCTATTCCTCCACAACTGCAGTGATTAGGGGTTTGAAATGTCTCTGGCAAATAATGCAGAGGCCTCAAGGTAAAGAGTGACAAAGAAAATGGCAGAGGGGTTGAAAAGTGGCAAAAAATAAATGGCAAAGCATGCTGAATGTAACAAGCATGCTGTGTTAACGAGAATGTTCTTCAAGTGCCGGTCAGGGAGATACTGCTGATGGAGCAGCATGGTCAGTTTTTGTGGTGTTGTGCCATTTTCCAGAGGCCGTGGCTTTTGAAATCATTCTCCAAATGAGGGTCTGAGCCATTACAGTTCAAGGAGACAACTGGTGCAAAGCTGGTTTTTTTTTTTTTCGTTGCTCACTCACTTCCTGAAAAGTTGCCTTTCAAACTGCTGCATCTCATTTGGGAAAGGGGGTGGGGAATGAACTTCTAAACAAACCACTATGAGATCTAATCTCATTTTGGGGTATTTTTCCTCATTTTTCCTTCTAGGGGCTTGGCGGTAGTTTAGACAAAGCATTTTGTGGGTGGGATTTTTTTTTTTTTTTTTTTTTTTTGATTGCCCTGAGGCTCTCAGTGAGCTTCTAAAAATTCTGGAGCCATTCCAGCAAAAGACTATGGAGATTTCAAGGTTATTCCTCTGTATTTGTGATTCCATTAGTTCATGGTCATGTGAGGCCTTTTCATTCAGCCTTTGAGATTGGCTGTCCTTTTTCCCTTTGATGAACATGGAAAAAATGAATCTTGCCTCAAGAACGTTACTCAGCTACCATAATACAATATAAGAAAGCTGTGATTGGTTAAGGATGCGTATGACTCTTAACAATCTGTGCAGCATGTTGCACGTTTCCTTCCTCATTTCTTTTGCTATCTCTTGCAACAGGAATTAAAACTTGACCAGAAGACACCTCTCCGGGTTCTTCACAGGCGGCCTCTCGCTGTAAGATGTCGGCTCATTCACACGATGAAATCTGAGTACATAGACGAGCATCATTTTCGCCTGCACCTGAAGACTCAAGCAGGAACGTATCCTCAGATGGGGTTACACAACCAACGGCCTTTATCACACAGCCTGCTGCTGATTAGAGGGATTCGGGTAACGGGAGGTTTCCTGTTTGTATCGCTGGGGTGTTTCTAAATCCCTGCTCTTCAGCAGTCATGTTGTTGCATAATACTTACTTTTTAAGTCAGAATTTCACACTCAGGCTTTCATTCAAAAGTGCTACTCGTGCCTCTGTGTGTATTTTTGTGATGACCGCTCTGATAGTTTTAAAGTATGTGAGAGCTGTAAAAATGTACTGGTTAAAGATACACTTAAGCTGCTTTTTCTAATTTAACTGAAAACTTTTCACCTTAGAAAATAAGATTTTTTACGCAGTATTTAATGCACTGCAATGCACCCTGTGCATTGTTGCTACTTACATGTTAACAGTTTTGTCATGAAGTCATCCCTCTCTTTGGAATAAATAAAAAAAATACAGGTTGCTAGTGCAGTTTTGGGCACTAGAGTCAGAAGCCAAAAATTAGAAAGTCTTTTAAAGATGGACATGGGCTTAACAAGACGTTCACTGCAAATTGGCTTAGAACTAGAAAAAGACACTATTTTTGCTATGAGCGTTTTTCTTTTTTGTTCCTTTCAATTTCTTTGCAGTAAAATCCACTTTTCCTTAGCCAGTATATTCAGCTACATTAAAGAATTTGTGCATGGAGACTTCGGAAGAACAAAGCCCAATATTGGCTCCCTACTGAATAGAACCGCCGACATCCTGGAGCTAGATGTAGAAGTAAGTTGTTTGCTGTTCATCTTTCCTGGAAGTTAGCAACATAGCTGTATTTCTGAGATGGTTTCAGCAGAATTAATTGGTCAAATTGAATCAACATTCCTTACTACAGTTCATAGAAAAATTAATTTTTATGCAAAAATAGTTGGTTGTACCACACTGCCACATGTGGTGGACTTCCTCTGCTCAATTCATCTCGGAGAAGGGTGGAAGGACATACCAGGAATTGATAACACATTATTAACACCCACTGGCACAGAGCTGAGCAATGTTATGTGTACCACATCAAAATGGAGTTGGATGAAACATGGGAGAGATCTGACTTCCTCTTTCATGCTGGTTCAAACACAGCAAGACATTTTATCTGTTCACTTGTTGGAATCAGATGAAAAAAATCCTAAAATTTGTTTTGGTTAAAAGAATGTGTGTAGAGATACGGATTTAATATTTAAGCGAGTGGTTTGGTGAGGTTTATTAAGCATGGCTTTCCATTTGAAGTAGCCAGTGATCAACACGCTTAGTTCTCAGGTCGTTCTGGAAAGCTGCCCACATGTTACATTGTACAGAACAGCCTTGCACTTTTTTGCATGTCTTTTGTAGGATAATCCAGAAAAAGAGCTTGCTGAGGGTGCTTGAGTTACCTCTGAAAACAGAAACACCCAACCTGGGGCTCAGGCTGAGAAGCATCGCTCTCGTACAAATAGGTGTCACTACAGTTATCGGGCGTAACACTGAAAGGTGTCTAGGGACTTGAAAATAATTAGTCATCTTGTTAATAATACATTTTAGCTCAGCCTAAGAGCCTAATCCTTTGATGAAGCTGTACATTAGGCAAGGAGTGGGTATGATTAATGGAGGCAGCCTGGAAGCCAAGGCGTTTAACGTGCTGTGTGGCGATCCCCGCGTTGTGATTGCAGATGGTGATGCTGCAGTAGCATAGGGCGTGCTGCTTTTGGAAGAGGGCCAGCAACAAGTTTATGCCCAAAAGGAACTGGAGATGTAGCCTCAGGGTAGCCAAGGAAGAAAGACATCATCCAAGCTCGAGTCATTATGACATTTACTTCTAATAAAGTGTCAGGCTTGTGCTGTCGCTTTTGACTGACAAGTCGGGATGACTGTTAATGATGTTGCCCAGATAATTCTTGCACATAATGCTTGGCAGCTTGTCATTTTAGTCTTGTTTTCTTTGCTCAGGAGGCAGATTTGGGGGCAGGTGATGGTTTTCTCCTCAAGCCTTGCCTGCATTGCCCAACATCTGAGTGTTTCTGTGGCATCAATTAATAGGTTGTTTTCACATCGTAACAACCCATCTGCAGGATGAGTAGAATATGGAGATGGTTCATGTTTTTAATTTAGAGCACTGAACACTCTCTAGATGCAGTCAAACATCAAATGAGGCTGGAAAGTAGTACAGGGAATTGGGATTCTGCTTTTTGAAAGAAGCTCAGTTCCCAGAGAGCTGTCTTCAAACACATGGAGCCACTAGGAGTTAGATGTTTCATGCCACTGTCTCCTGTCTCTTTAGTGTCCTTTACTTACTCTCTTTCTTTCCATTATTAGCCTACAGCTGACAAACACAGAATTCTGATATCACATCTTCTTACCTACATAAAATACCAAGTCGCCTAATTTTCTCTTTCTCCCTCCCCTACTCTTCTAGTCTGTTGATGTTGATTGGCCTCCAACCCTGGATAATTAACTTACCACGTTGGGACAAGGAAGAAGCAGCTCCTCTCTCTGTCAGCAGCTGTTTACTGGCCCCTCTACAGTAGGAGAGCTTGGGTGCAAAGTATTTCTGTTGAACATGTTTCTGGATCATGTTGATCTGCCAAAGGACACTGATAACTCTGAATCAACTATAACATTCTGGAAGAGGTAGCGTTAATTCCATCTCTAGCCTTACTTTAATTCCTTCTGTGCATAAGAAGATTTTGGTAAGATAGTAGTGTATTGATAATTATTTTTTAAAAAGATTTATTAAGTTAAAACAGTGTAACATATGCAAATGGTGTACTGAGCAAGTACATCAGATATGCTTCCTGCAGTAGTTTTAAAATCAAAAGTAACCCTCCCTCAAACCCGATTTTTTTAAACTTCTTTTATGTTGGATGCTGCAGTTTTCTTGTCTGGATGGAGGTAGCAGAGAGCTACCTGAAACCCAGCCCTAACTTGTTCTGAGCACTGTTCATGCAGGAAATCCCAAAAGTCAGGGAAATTCTGAGACCAGTAGGATAGTGCCTGGAGTGAGGTGGTGCTCCACTCTCTGCTGACTGCTTTTTGGTCAGTGTCAGCTGTAGAGACAGGTAAATACATCTCCCAAAGTATTTTTCAAAGGGAAAAAAAATGAAGTTTTCCTCTGAAAACTTTGCACTTGAAGTTTTCCTCATTTAAAAACACCAGCAATAGTTCCTAGATACAAGAGTTGAGGTCCATGAGGCCTCCACAGCTCTGGCGTGGTGACAGCCCTTTTCAGGTGGAGGATTTCCCCACTTGAGTCACCATATATAAAAAGATAGGGAACTCCTGGCAGTAGTGCATGATGGAAAGCTAAAGAAAAAATAAGCATACCAAGAACCAAAAAGTGCAGGTAAATATAAAATGTACCAAAGAATGCTGGGTTTGAGAGCAAGCAGGTGATAACAAGCTTTAGTTTAGTAGCATAATACATTTTTTTTCTACTACTTAGTCTTGGGTGGATGCCTGGAAGAGACAAATAGGGCCTGGGAACTTGCTTGGAATAAGGAAGACCTGAGGTTTTCTCTTTGCTCATTTTGAATGTTTCGTACAAAGCACCACCTGCATCTTTAGGAGAAGCCTCTTTTATGTCTGTATCATGTTAATCCAGTTGGAAGATACTTCTGCTTATCTGAATTACAGAAGAGTGAAACTACTGACAAGAAATTAAGGTTTGCAATTTTAAGGGTCTCTTCATTAACATCTCTAGAAATAAAGAGGGTAATATTTACCAAGACACATCACCCTTTGGGGACAGGGAGGATCACTGGGATGTCTTACCTTCTGTCCTGGTGGTGCCAGCACCTCACACTAGAACAGCTGCGTGATAACTTGAGTTGAAGGCTCCAGAAGGCATTAATACATACATTTTCCAGGAGCTCCTGAAAACTGAGCTTGAAAAATTAGTCTAAATATTACACACTCAGGCATGCCTGTGACAGGCTGTCAAAACTTGTTTCTCCTTACTTGTTTTCCTAGTCCACTGTAACTTAAGTATGGCAGTAGTTCAGAAGCTCCTGTTTTTCTAAGACAAAAATAATAGGAACATGATTCAGACAGCAATATTTTTTTGTTTTTAATCTTAAAGCTGTTATGAGCAACAGATTCCAGGAGTAATTGTCTCAGATAATAATCTATACCCAGAAAGGAAGTGCCATGAATGATGGAAAACTTAAGAAAGTGAATTCAGAAAACAAACAAAAGAGCATTTCAGTCTCAGCTCTGTGTGATTTCTTGAAATTCAAAGTGAGCTAAAATATGATTCATAAATTCCATAAACTACAAGAGGAAAGAAAATAGTATATAAACACAACTGCCCTAGGGACACAACAGGCATGCAAAGAGCTGTTCCAAGGGGCAAATGGAGCTAACAATGGGCTCCTGCCTTGGTGCAAGGACCCTTGAGGTACTCCCACCCGCAGCTCTTTCTGTGCTGTGCGTTATCCTGGTGGCAGGGACCATCACATTCAGAACCAAAGTGCAGTCAAATGAGGCTACAAAAATTACACTAAATGTGCTGAGCCTGATCTTTTCTCCATACAATGGAGAGACGTCCACCAAAAAAATCCCAAATTGCTCATTGTTATGGTAAATGTGAAGTATCCAAACAAGGGGGGGGAGAGAGAAGATGATGATGCAAATTTCTAGAGCTCTTTAGATTGTTATTGTTCAGTGATCATGTGAAAATATAAAAATTAGAGGGGTAATTTGGGGTTTTTAAACTTTGTCTGCAGTTTCTAATACAAGGTGAACACTTTGAACTATCAGAACCTGTAATGAATGTTGCAGCAATAATATTGTTGTATTTTGACCTTCATCTTATTTTTTGAAAGTAAAATACTTACTTGGGAGTACTCAGATTAAGATATTTTGTGAGATTTAGATGTCATGTTGTTCATTAGGTTTATGTGAAAGAAGTGAGTACATTATATGAAAAATATTAAAAACGGAGATGCAGTGTTCCTTTGCACCATCCTTCTTTGCATTGGAAGGACTCAGAATAAAGCTGTTGGATTTCTCTGAACAATTGGTCACCTCTAATGCCACGACACACACTTTTTTTTTTTTTCATCATCTCAGCTGAACCTGGAGAAAGTTGTGCCAGTAGCACAGCTCTAGCTGAGCCCAGAAGCATCTGTCCTCTCTGCCCCTCAAAACAGTCAATTACTCTGCCACAAAATTGCCGAGCGCAGAGGAACCTTTTCTGGACACATCGCTTGAGGTTTTGTAGTGACCAACAGTAACTGAGAGAAGACAATACTCTAAAAAGCCCCAGGAGAAGCAGCCCGGAACCTACCTTCTTCTATTTCTCTGGCTTTCCTGCTGTGAGGGATGTCATCAGCAATCTGAGAAGGCTGCAAAAGCTGAGTACTTAGTATAACCAGTTTTTTAATTACCAAACAAACTCGTTTACAAAGGAAAACAGAACTTTGAAAATATTTAATTATACAGTAAAAACAAATTGTACTATAAAGAACTTTCTATGAAGTGAGTAGAATGTTTACATTTAATATACTTAAAATTGAGAACTTCAAAAAAAAAAAACCCACCCAACTGAATAAACAACACATTTCAAGCTTTCTTTGTATTTCTTTGGTCTTTCTATTACTTAAGGCTGAAGAGGAGCGACACAGAAGTTAGGAAAAAATGCTTTGGAACGTGGCAAGTCAATTGATTGCATTGTGTACCTGGAGTTAGGGGAAACAGGTTTCCAAAATTCCTGTATTCTACCCATTTCTGTCAGCACCAGGTAACTGGTGTAAGGCATTACAGCAGCAGCACCTCATCGCTTTGAATGCCATGAATTACTGCAGTTAAGGACTCACTGCCTTCCTATAAACCCCAGATGGGTTTTGGAGTTCCCTTCTGCTTGCGCACAACTCTAGGTCTCAAGTGGCTTTTTTAATTTGGGGTTGTGTTTGGTTTTTTTTAATATATATCCGAGTGTGCTTTTTTTATTGCTTCCTTCCATGGTGCAGTTTTATGTTGCCAAACAGTAAAACAATTAGATTCTTGAGCCTTATCTGCCACATAAAGCAGCTGTATAACTTTAGAAGTACTCCTATATTTCTTGCTGTGTTGCTTCTTAAAAAAAAATAATAGTAATAATAAACTAGCAAAGCCCTATAATGCAGAGTAGAGTCTTACGTAGCCAGTTACACCCACGCGAGCTGTCACGGAACGTCTCACGACTCAGGCTAAGAACGAAGACTGAGAATCGAGCGGAAGGAAGTTCTGTTTCTGATACAGAGTGTAGAGGAGCGTCTTGAATTAGTACTGACTGAAACAGCCTTACGTTGTTAATAGAGTGCATCGAGACGAGGCTGTGCTAAAACTGCCTCTGGCGTGGCCCCAAAACTTGCTTGTGAGGGGGTGGTGGGGAGGCAGGGTCTGAGCCTTATTTTAAGCAGTCACTTGCATAGCAGGAAACTGCTGGGATACCTGAGGAAAGAATAGGTAAATGCTTCGGCTCCACATATTCCCGAGTTCAAAATAACATATACATCACAGCTACAGACATGCACACACACAAAAACAACCCCCAAACTTCCAGAGAAATAACAGCGTGCTCCATTCCTAAAGCAACAGGGGTTTGTCACTTAAAAATAGTGCACTTGGGATGAAGCGCAGAGAAGTCCGTCCTTCCTGCTCACACTTTTGTGCAGTGATTCATTTACAACAGAGTTGGACTATTTAAAAACTCAAACCTTCCGGTCTTTTAAAATATATCTAACAATGACATAGTCATTAAAATTTTTTTAGAGTAAATTTGCCTTCAAAGCAAACAGAGTGTGGTGAAAGTGTGGGGAAAAAAAAAAAATAAAAAAAAAATCAATGCATGACCTTGTTTTAGGAGAGGAATATTTTTTATGGAAGAGGGTAAGAAACCTAAACCTTTCAGGCAAGTTGAGAAAAGTTTAACCTTGTGAGGTGAGTCTGAACTAGAGTGCCCATGTGCACGTTTTTCTTCCTAGTTTCTGTCCTAACAGATTTTAAATTTAATTTCCATAGCAAAAATGGTTCCTTTTCAAACAATTTTAACCCTGTGAAGTAGTTGACTTTTTAACCCTTCTGAAGATGCCAGCTTTTACAGTCCCCAAAGGTGAGGGAGACTTCAGTGTTAACAGTTCCCTTTGCCAACAGTGTTAAAAAAAAAACCAAAAAAAAACCAAAAACAAACATACAAGGTACTTGTAAGGTACAGAACCCCAAACCCTACTCCCACCTCTCTTCTTCCTGGGCACCAGTCTTTGAGCTGTAATAGATAACCTTAAGTTACATCATGAAACTTGCATAGTAACTTTCGGAAAGAGAAAGCAGAGACTCCAGAAGGGGTAAGGGAGTCCTCTTCACAAAGCTAGCCATCAGAAAAGCTCTACGTACCCACTTCCAGCCCGACACTGCTGCCTCAATGGTTATAGCTTTGTAATATGGTGTCAAGTTGATAGAGCTCGTCAGTGTGGACACCGTCGGTGTCATAGAACTGGTTATCTGCAATGCTATTCTGATGGTTTGGGATCGGGTTGGTGGATAGTCTTGATTGGTTTAAAACTTCTTGGTCTAAATACCCATAAACTGCTGGATCAGCTAAGTTAGACTGGGAATTAAAAGGTGTGCCGCCCAGGGATGCTACAGACGGGCAAGCTGAAAGCACCTGATGGAGGTGCTGCCTGGCACCACTTGCGTTCAACACTGGGTTATACTTTTCTAAGTTTATACTAGTGCAGTTCATGTCATCGGTCTCCATGTTGACAATGCCGGCCGCGGAGACACCGGTGGGATGAGCCTGGTGCGTGATGCTGTTACTGGAAACGCTCTGCAGGTCTGCAGTCGACACCACCCCTGCTCCCATCCCATTTGTGCTGCTGAAATTCCGGTAGAAACTTGAATCCTTCTCATCAGGCCAGTTCAGAGGGTTGTCATGGAAAGGCTGGAGAGTGCTGGTGCCCTGAGGAACAGGTGGAGGCACGTCCGGCGTGAAGCTGTTCTGTGAGCGCACGTTGAGCAGGCTGCTGGCTGAGGAGGGGCTGCTGTAGACCTGCCAGCATGAGGAGAGCGTGTCCTGCTTCCCCGACCCCACTGTCGAGGGTGGATGGGTGAGCTGATTGCAGACAGGGTAGACCTGACTAGTGTTGGCCAGGGTTCCGAGCCCTGGCATCATCAGTGAGGATGAAAACACATTTGGCTCTATGGAAAGAAAAAACATGACTGCATTTTAATGCCTTTTTTTTATAATTTTTAAATTACAAATAGTAAAAAGCAAAGGAAAGACAGTGCTATCTTAGTAGGATTGTATGTGCATTTGTACTTTCATACTTGAAATGCTCTCCAGGGCAGACCCCAGATTTCTGGACAACAGCAAGACAGGAGCAATCCGTCTCACCCTGCTGCAGCACATGCTGAAGGTGACAGCTACAGCTACATAAACAATTAATGGGTTTGGGTTTACATAGACAGAAGTACCAATCTCTAACAGGAAAAAATTCATGAAGAGAATATTTCAAACAGAGGAGGGAAGGCCAGCAACTGAGTCCATGTTTGAAGGGCTGAGTATCTCAACACAGAGAAAAATTTTTTTCCTAATTTAGATAACCTTTTAGAGAAAAGTTATCTAAATTAAAAAAAAACTTATCTAAAATTAAGGCTGAAAACCAGCAACACTTCAAGATGAAGAAAGCGTAGCCCTATTCTGTGCAAAGGGGAAGCTGCAGCATGGTGAGGCTTTGAGTGGAATCTCAAGTGCGAGGCAGGTACTACTGCTGCCTTGGGAACTTCAGTGCCCCCCGGAAAAGCTGCAGCTCTTCCCCACAGCAATCAGACACAATTGGCTTCAAACCCCTGTTGACTGCAAAGTGAAAACGTACCTTTCTTAATCAGCTTCCCTTCAGGAGCAGAGAACGGAGCAACTTTGGGCCTCTCTGTCACATTTGGTCCTGCGATGGAAGGAAATACGAGTCTACACTGTCTGCTCTTTATATAAAATAACTCCCTCTACATGTAAATTCACTCAAACAAGAAAAAAAGCAAACATTTTCCTTACCACAGTCCTGCATGAACTTTTGCCAAGCCAGCGTCGATCTTTGCCGTTTTGCTTTGTTGCCGTATGGATCTAGATAGAAAGGAGTGGAAAGGAGAAGTGTTATGTTTCTCTTTGATGTAATTAGTAAAGGAACTTTCTAAAATTTTTACTACTGGCACCAAATTGTAGGAAGACATATTTAAAGAAAAATATTAAAGAAAAATATTTCAGCACTAACAAACCAAGACACTGTTATTAACTGCAGTATTTGAGATTTTCACTGAGAGGCAACAAACTGACTACTGTTACTTTTTAAAAAAAAACAAAAATCTACTGTGTAGAAGTGCTGTTGTAGAATTTTTACTAATTAAGCTGTAGTTTATTATCAACACCAGTTCCACACTGCTAATGGCTTTTCAGCAACTCAGCTAATTGGAACCATACCCTTTTCATCTGGAAGGTATCTGAAATCCATAGGTTCACTGACTTCCTGGTCCGAAGGTCTTCGCAGCTGCATCTTCACCGTGACAGGCTCGGTGATGTCTTTGAGAAACGGTGGCGTTCTGAACACAATCGCAACTTGACGGTGAACATCAGCTTGTGAGAAGGAACCTTTGGCCTCCCAGTTATCCAAGACAAATCTGACTTCTATATCATCTAGTCCATCAGAAACAGAAGATGCTCATTAAGCTCAAGAACTGAAAACTTGCAGCAGAAAAAAGAAGGGAGAAGGAGAAAAAGGAAGGAGCCTGACTCAGGATTCAGATGCAAAGTGACTTGACTGGAAAGGCACTGCGTCTCTCTGAGATGCTGACAGCCCTTGAATCTGAAAGCCATTCTGCCCAGGGATAAAACCAAACCACTTACACAGGAGTATGGTAAAGGGCTTCAGTTCCCCAGCTAGAAAGTGGTAGCATCAGCCAGTTGGGACAAAAGGTAAGAAAAAAACCCAGTCAGGATTTACCTTTCTGAACTTTGTCACACAGCAGAAAAATTTCATCTCCGCCTTTTACACTTCCACAGTTCTTGTTCACACGACAAATTCTCAATTCTGCGGTGTTGGGAGCTCCTGGAAACAAATGGGCAAATTTGGTGATAAAGAACTACTGTAACTGTGTCACTATTGAAGATGAGGTATTGGCAGTTAGGGCACAGGAAGGGAAGGCAGCAGCTGGAGGAGCATGACATCCCAAAACCCACATGGAACAAGTTGCTCCATACAGGAAATTCATAAGCAGGGCTTGATGTTCCATGATCCCACAGCTCTCATCTGCTCATCTCCAAACTGAAGACACCAGTGCAGCTGTGCCACTCACTCCCTAACTGTTCTAGAGTAGTCTCCACATACTCCCCCAAATGACGTGATTGTGCTCGGCACGGCTGCCCTTCCGGACGGAGAATTCAAAGCAGTTCTTTGAGGGATTTATTACCTGTTACAGTCACACTTCTCTGCAAAAAGCTGGGCTTAACAAATCAAGAAAATTCCTCTCTGACTATCAGATATGCTTGGCCATCAAGCCTCTCCTCTGTTAACCTTCTCTAGGTGTTTGAGAACGGGTCTAGGAGTCTAATTTTCACGCCTTTACTCAGGGTAGCAAGTTTCACCCAAAAACGCTCAAAATTGAGCTCCAGACTGTGGCTGTAATTGGACCAGCACTGCCTGCTGGCATTAAGCCCCATTCAGCAGTAGCAGCTTTCCTGCAGGGTGAATATGGACAGGAGACTACTGCAAGAGCAAACAGCCCCTTGGAGCTTCATGGGCTATATTACAATTTATTTAAAAGGGCACTAATGTCACAATATAGTGATTCAGAACTCAAAAAGAACAAACAAAAGCCAGAATGGAAGGACTCTCCGTAGGACTTCAAGTTCACCCTGTGCCTATATGCTGTGTTGACACTTTAGGGTACATGAGCACATATTCATTTCCTATTAATTTCCAAGACCTCATCTTCATTTAGTATTGGAAGTAACATGCTCATTTTCCTGCTACTGTCTGTGACTATATTGACAGTTCACTGCACTCTCTTCCACCCCTCCAATCCCAACAGAACTACACTGTGCCATGATGTTCTCTCATCTTCTTACATCAAGGCATCAACTCTGAATATATTTTAAATGCCTGGGAGGATCTGGCTGATGCCGCTTTGTGATCCAGAAATTGCCACTAATCCCACTGCCGAAGCAATGCAAGGCTCCCCACCACTGGCTCCCCCTATTCCAGGTGCAGAGATGAAATTAAAAAAGCAAAGTTCATGCTGTCACCCTCAAACAGAAAAAAAAAAAAAAAAAAAAAAAAAAAGAAAGAAAGTCTACTTTGGACTCTCAGTTTGAGTCAATTCCTGCCCAATCTCTCGCAGTACTGCACAGGTAATGCTGTGGCACAACACAGACTACATGTGTAAGAACTGTAACCTCAGGCCAGACCCCAGTTACGTAGTTACTATCTGTAGCTATTACTATTATTAGCAAAAGTGGGTGCTGCAGCCTCTTGTACTGCATGATGTATGCCGCTTCACCGGCTGAATGAATCAGAGTCTTTTGAAGGGAGGGGAAACAAAAACCCAGAAAGAGCACAGGATCATATGATTGACAGTGTCATTGGACGTTTTTCACAGGAAGGGTAAATTAAGAATTACAAGGAGAAGCCTAATTTTACCTTTGTTTCACTTCTGTATGCTTGACTGGCACCCGATGGCCTTTCAACAGGTTTTGGGAAAGGCCTCCTAGGCTGCAGTTTGGTGTTTTGTCTTTAGATCAAGAATTTAGAATGGAAGATAAAGGAAAAACAGGAATGTGGGCAGCTATGGATGCACCACACTGCTGTCAGCCCCAGCACTGGGTAGGAACATCAAGACGGGCACCAGCCTCAGAGGGAGACATTCTCTGTGGCCGCTTCCCATCTCTCTTCCCCTGTGCACACCACAGCCTCCCCATCGATCGTCTCGACTCCCGCCCAGTTCCTGTTCCTCACTCCCCAAAAGGACAAATCCCTAGAAAAAGGAGCTTCTCACCAAACATCACGTCATTTTCCACAAGGGCAGAACAACATGTTCTCTCTAATTTCATTTCTTAGAAAGGGGGAGCTGCTTTAACTGACTTTTCCCAAGTTTTCAGCGTGGTAAGATAACGCAACTTTGGAAATTTTGGTTCAAAACCAGTTAACATTACAAGCAACTGAAAACAGAAGCTCCTTCTAATACTGAATTTTATACACTTGCAGCCTCTGCTAATGGGGCTACCTCCGTATGACATTTGTAGAATTCTTACATCTCTCTACTACGCAAAGCAGGTGGAGATGAACTATTAGGAAGTGAAGAAAACCCTAGATTTTAAAAGTGGAAGCTGATTTTCAGAAAAGCTCCAAATACCTTTTTGCTCCTGATCTGAGCAGATCTGCTAAAGCTCGAAATCTAACCACCTAAGATTTCCAAGCCGATCGTACCAGACAATTTTATCTGCCATCTAAAGTTACAACCTGAGCGTACCCCACTCGGACTGACAGGAGCTTTAAAAAGGCTAACCATTTTTAAAAAAATTTCAGATCTGAAACTGCTGTTCCAGACAAGAGCAGCATAATTTTTACGATTTGTGGTTGCAGTTATGCGCTGGTTTATTTACACCGCTGCTACGTTACACAAAGGATTTTCAATACCTATAGTGTATCAGCAGCTGCCCACACACACCCACACTAAAACACCAAGCTTCCCCCACCACACAGCAATCTGGCATTTTAGCAGCTCAGCAAAGACTGACGTCAATCAACGCAGACGAGTAATCATGATTTGGCACAATTCTAAATGGCATCCGAGACAGAGCTGTGAATCTTGTACATCAATTTTATCTCACCGCCTAATTACTCTGGTACTACGAAGATTCTCAATCACACAGTGCACACAGTTCCAGCTTCTAGACAGTTCTAGAAGAGATTGTAAATACATCAAAACCACTCAAGTTCATATTCAACATTTTCATAGTGGTTCTGCCCACATAACACAATTCTAACACTGACTTTATAAAATGCAGACCTCATTGTATTCAGTAGTTTCTGCTAAAATAACAATCTTAAATATTTAGCATGGAAATACTTTCATTACAAAAAATAAACACTGCTGCCAGAAAGCTTTCATGGATTAAAAGGCTCTTGTGCTGTTCTGCTCCAGGAGAGAAGTCCAGCACACGTTGAGGGCTACAATCCCCAGCTGCAGTGACCCACCAGAGCCGTACTAAAAGTCCAGTTTTGTGGAATGAGGAAAAGGGTGCCACAAGGGCTGTTTCAGGTCCTTCAACACTCTCGCAGAGCATGATCAAACATTCCCCATTACCGATCAGGATACAAAAGGGATATCTAATATAATTAAGATGGTCTCCCAATGGGATAAATCTCTCTCTCAAGTCCTGTTTCAGAGCCCCCAAGGCAAAGAAGAGGCAAAAAAGTCCTCACAGGTACAAACAGGCTTTAGAGGACATCTTTGGAAAACAGCTCAGCCTTAGGGCAGCCATCCATCTCGCTACTATTTATTTTAATTGCTTGGCACATCAGGAGCAGGCTTTTCCTTGGAATTGTTACTGTGACACATGAACACTCGTGTGTGAGGCCATGGATGCGATGGACAATTATTCGTCTGGCGGGCCAGTGCTTCATCTCGGGATCATCTTTTGAGTACGTGCTCACTAACTTGTCATGGATCACACATGCGCCTAGCAGTCCCAAACCCACAGAACTGAACACAGAAGACCGGCACAGACCTCAGAACCTGGCCCGGCATTATTCATCCCATGCAAAAGAGAACAGCAAAAGGAAAAAAACCTGAGTTGGTACTTACTGTTGTCATAGATAGGGTTGGAAATCAAAGGAGGAAGAGCTAACGTGTAGTTGCCGTGTTCGTCAGGGAGGAAAGCTTGGAAGCAGAGGCGGACGACGTTGAGGTCATACTCATCGATGTTGTGCAGCTGTTCTTCAGGCACTGAACAGCAGAAGGAAAGACAAGACTGTGGATTAGTCATCAAAACCAGCAGTAATTCTTTAACAAACTAGAAATGAATCTCCACCAGTAGGAGAGATGGTGGAGCCAAGGCAGACGAAACGTTCCCATAGCCCCTGCCAGCTTTACAGGGGCTGCACAAATAAATTCCTCGTACACAACAAATGATACAGAAGCCTTTAACGCCTTCCCTTCATCAAACAAGGCTAAACTGTCCTAGTTCTCCAGCTGTTTCTTGTGTCTGGTTTCCTCACCTTACCTGCCAGACTATTTTCATATATCTAGAGTTTAAAAGTCATTCCTGGGATGTGTTTCTCTCTTGTTTGTGCATGATTAAATTTACAAAATTAGTGCCACTGCTGAAGAGAAATATTTCAGTATGAAGAAACTTCAGCTGAAGATCTGCTGCAACACTGAGAGGCTTCACCTACATGATACCATTATTTTCCTCTAGAAACCAAGACAGAAAGATAATCAGAAAGCAGTTCTTGGGACAAGAATGAAGCCGAAACAACGCAAACCAACTCCCCCCCTGCCATCAACATCTCTGTCACTTCTGTACCTTTGAGAATAGTGACATTGTTATGATAGAACTTTATAATACAACAAGCAAAGCCTTGCTGGAAAGGATCATTTTTCCTTATGTATTCCTCCTAGCGTAAAACACAGTAATGCGTAACCCAAGCTCAGCATTTCCGCTCTGTTCACTCTTTCACTTATTTGAATTTCAAGACGTAGGACTCAGGGTATCATTACTGAAAGTTTCATGTGCACGTAGCTCAATGGGTGATGCTGGGAAAAGCAGCCCTCTCTGAATTCAACGCTTTCCTTTAAGGTCTGACATTAAACTATTATGTTGACATTCAATGCTAGCAAAATGAGAAACTGATTTAATTTCATTTAAGTAGAAGTGCTGATAATTAAAACCACTTAAAGTGGCTCACTTTTCCAAAACGGTTCCAAGCAGCAGTTCAGCAGAGTTAGTTAGATACTCCTCACAATTACCTCAAGTGAACATGCGCCAAGTCAACAGATCACAACCTCTTGAGTTCACTTCTTCCCCTGCCCTTTCAAAGGCCTCTTGCAAGAATAAAAGATTAAACATGCCTGTGATAAGAAGTCTGGGGATCACACTGTACTGATTAGATTGCAATGCTCTGACCTTTAACATCTATCACTGGCTTGGTCTCCACCCTGCTATGAGTGGGATTCCACAATGCCCACTTGAATGATTCCTTCCTTTCACCTTTTGATAGTGTGAAATAATAAATGCACTGAGCTCAGAATACTTTCCACTGGCATTTTTAAGTCTTTTTTTCTGCACTGAATATCTCTGTTTCTCCTGGCCTCTACCATAAAAAGAAATCAAGTCGCTTTTCCCTTTTACAAGCCCAGGATCTGCAATACTTCAAGACAAATACACCAGTGAGCACAAAACTAAGCAGCAACTCATTCACAAACAGCGGGGCCCAGGGGAGCTCTGCGAGAGTGCTCTTGGCAGGTTGGTGGCTGACTCTCTTACTAGATATGCAGAGAGACGCTTTCTGATTTAACACACTTCTTTAGTTGACCTGCTAACTTAATAAAACAGGATCTTTAGAAAACTGGTTTGGAGCAGAGCTGTTGAACCTAACTCAGCTTTGGCAGATGCCACAGCCCAACTACCTCCTGATCCAGCCTGATTTAGAGAATTAGAAAAAGCAAAAGTGCCTTCTCTAGATTGCACCTTGCAGGAGGAACGCAATGGTACTTTGCTCCCAGCAGCTCTGGTGATTCTAATCCCTCCTCTGACATCATGACCAGCACTCAATTAGCTCCCAAGGACACTATGGCATCTGGGCTTATGTTTGCAGGTTGCACCAGCCATCAGCGACCATGTGGGGCTGGCCAGAGAGCCCAAATGGTAGCCATCTTTCAAGCCTCTTAAAAATTGTACTGAATCTCTAGGCTCAGTTTCTTTGTCTAAGTCAACCTCCTGCCAATAGAAGCCAAGCACAAAAATCTGGATTTGGCTTTTGATTCTGAATTAGAAGTGAGGACTATGGGGGTTGTGTAGTTGAAGGCTGCCTCTTGCATGTTAAAGCAGCACCAGTCCTGTGCTACCTTTTCCTCAGAAACAATTAATAGCAGAGTTCAGGCTTTAAGAGAACTCTATAAATGCAAAAACACACCAGCTATGGAGAAAATTACTAATGCTCTTGTTCAAATGACATCATTTCCTATACTACAAACATTCACAAATTCCCAATAAACCTGTTTAACCACCTGATATAGGAAAGGTGTGGTGTGCCAAGAACTGCAAGAAACAGAACTGCTGGGTACAGCTCATCGTAGCACGGCAAAAAAAACACGGCTCCTAATTTGCTTTCTCTTATAAATGATTTAATCCAATTTAAAAAATAAATATCTCTAGTTTGAAAGAGGAAGTGCTCAATCAAGACTGACTCCTCTTGGGCTATTTTTAACCAAATGAGAAGAACCTAATAGAACTAAAAAGGAGAACAAGGCAGCTGCAACTTCATCTTGTGATGACATGCTTCAAAAATATGAGAGGCAAGAATTCATGTTTGGTATGAAGCGCATGGCTTTCATCAGTTTCAAAATGTATTTCGTTCTCACCTAAAAGACAATCATCCAAACAAAATAAGATGTTGTTATTTTTAACAGCCATCTAATTCTGCTCCTTCTGAAGTCAATTTGAGAGTGGCCACTAAGTTGAACAGATGCTGGTTTACACCTTGAGAATATTAAAAACAAACAGAAATGGGGCAGACAAACACCCTGACTAATGCCCAGAGCATGGCCGTACAGGGGATGGTCTTGTCAGTCAGTGTCATTTCACCAACTTCTGCACAGAAGGACAACAGACAGGGCTAAACCTGACAAACCTGAAGTTATTAAAGTTAACAGATGCCATTGAAGATTTTGGGAACAGAAAGGGCTAGAGAAGAAGAGTAGCTACTTCATCATCCTGCGCAAGCCCCCCACAGGCAGCTCTGCTGAAGCCAGGCACGTAACACACGTGAAGTAACAAAACGTTGCACGATGCAGTGTGTTGGGAGCAGATGGTAAAAAAGACTTGAACGCATCACGTGAATAAAAGGAAGAAGTACTCTTTTTTGGCAAGAGTTCAACTTCCTCCTCTGACTGCTGCTCACTGTGGGGTACCACACCTTGCTGTCTTCATATGAAGCCAACTGAAAGGCCTGGAATCCACCCAACAAACTAGTTATGTTCCTGTGATGGCCCAATCTAACAAATAAAAAAAAAACAACAAAAAAAAACAACCAACCTTGAACTGGTAAAAAATTCATTTTCCCTAATTATCCCCGCAAACAAGAGTACCTGAAGGATCATCTGTAACTACATGTCTTACAAGGGGGAGAGCTTTCAGAAGGACCACTTAGCAACTCAAACACACAGAAATTAATACTTAAAAAAGAATTCAAATTCTAAAGTAAACACAGGGCAAGATGTCAAAAAAATCCCTAAAAATACCACCAGCAAAATGGTACAGGAAAACTAATCCCACTTACCAAGATTCTGGCAATAGGATTTCAAAAGCAGTTACAGTCAAACCTGGAGAGTATAAACTGTTCAACCTGAAAGAGGCTATGATAACCAGTAAATCTTTTCTTTATAAACCTGTTTACAACCCTTCTGAAAGAAATGCTGATTCCCCAACTTAAAAAAAACAATAATTACCTTTGAAATAATTCTCCAATCCATTATCCACTGACACGGGAAGAGACTGATGTAGTCCCAGTGTGGCCAGAAAAACACCCCACGCAAGCTAAATGGTGACCTCCTTCCAACTGCCTAATCCAAGCAGCTCATGCAACACAGGCATTAAGTTTGGTTTGTCTCTGTCTCAGACATTTATGTCTCTGAAGTCGAGAGGTACAGTGCTAAGTTTCTATGGAACGAGAGAACTTCTTGGATTTGCTTCTGTAACATAAAAATTGGAGACTTTCTGGGGCCAATCCACCAACATGTAATTCCAGATTCTGGGCACAAAATTAAAGAGGCCGATACCAGGCCTTCTGTTTGTTCCTGTTTATTAATTTATAATGGTTTTTACTATTTTAAGTCTACAACATTGGGAAAGGCCAATAAAATACCATTTATCTGATGAAATTACTGGGGGATTAAGGGCTCTGGTGTTTACTCATAAGGTGATGCTACAGGGAAAGTGAGAGTTTATTCTGAATACTGAAGAGAAATGATGAAGTGTTTGAGTTTTTGACTGATAACAAGATACCTGATTCAATAGCAGATGCCTCACAGAGCCCTCCACCCAGCATCTAGGCTAATGATGTCAGAAACTTCTGGAGTGGGTGGAGTTGGAGGTACTTAAGCATCTATACTTAACCCGCATGGAAACTTCCAAAGCAAATGATGTGGTATGACACGTTCAGAGCGGGCAATGCTGAGAATACCAGTTTACCCTGCAAAGGGACATCTCATGACCTTCCCTTCTCAACGAGGGGCTGTGGGGCCATATGAGCTAGACTAGATCTCAAACCGAGAGAATGACCTCCCGCCAACAAAATCACTTCACCAAGGAGACTGCTCAGGAACACACGGCATTAATAATGACGATGAGCTGTACTCTGCCTTTTCTCTTACGCAGATGAGGGTTTTTAATTGAGGGATATGCTGGGAGTTCAGTTTCATTTCAGTGATGACACAGAGGTGGTTTAGCCTCAAGCGTTTTTTTGGCTCCTGGAGTACAAAGATACCCTCCTTTATCCCTGATACCAACCGATCCGTTTAACTCGGTCTATGCCAGAGGTTTTACTGGAAAAGGCTGGCTCTTCCCCAACCTTCATCGCCACCATGACTCCTACACTGGGCCTAGCTCTCCTGTGGTGAACCCAATGAAGGAACTTGTTCGGCTCAAGACTAACTTGCCAAAAGAGGAAAAAGGCTTCTTCTCAGCCAGTCAGTTCCCATGACCACCAGTGCCAGTGCAAGGGAAGCAGTGGAAGTAGATAGATGCAGCGAAAGCAAGGAGTCCTTCTTCCAGAGCTGCTTTATGCCAGGTTCAAGAAGTCAGGTCAACTGGGGGCAAGTCACAAGTCCCTCTCAGTGCCCGAGAGGTACATTTCAGGTCCAGTTTCTATCACCAGGTAAGTTTCAATCAATTCTGCAGAAAAAAAGAAACCTTTGGACGTACCTATAAACAGAATATGCATCAGCAACACTCAGTTTTGAAAAAGCAAAAACTCAGGGTGTTGATTAGTGCAAATGACTGTAAAATTCAGATGCTGAATAAATAAATGTAGACAAATAAAATGTAGATGCAGTCAATAAATGCCCAAACTACTGTGATTACAGTTCCCTGTTATACAGAAGAAACAAACACAGGGAAGGTGAATGGCCTGGCCTCATACAAGAACCAAGGGAAGAACTGGGAATACAAACTAAATCTTTTGAAATCAGTCTTTGTTTTGTTTAGACAGCATTTCTCTCAATCTCGATGCGTTTCCTGTTTTAAATTCAATCTGAGAACGGTAAAATTGGAACAGATTTAAGAAAATATATCCATCAGCTTCTATATTTCTAACAGATTTTTTGGCAGTTTCTGTTTATAGCAAAAAAAAAAGTCAGTATTTTTTGTGTCTCTACTTGGTAATTTTTCCTTTTCATTTTTAAAAAAAATGGGCTGTCTTTTACACATTAATATACACATTTCAGCATAAACATCAAGAAGCATTTGCATGAAGAACGAAAGAACAAAGGGCTTTGCAAAAGTAAAAGCTAAAGTCATGTTAGGATCAGGACATTAAGATTTCCACAAGCAGATCTGCTTTGTGCCTCTTGAAAAGCTGACAGCTCTCACTTACCAAGATTTTCAGATTGAGAATATAGTCAGGAGGGGAAAAGGCAGGGGTTACACACTTGTTTTAATTTAAGGACAGAAGTTTAAAGTTTCTGGTAACATCTGAGGCATTCATTTCAGAGCTTTCCATTTCCAAACCACTCCTAAATTCTTCCTAAGAGCCTTCTTTTGGTTCCTAATATTTTATTTGCTCCCGTAATCCACGGCCCTGATCAGCACCCGTATAAAGCAGGGGGCTGGGAGAGCGGGGGAACCTGGCAAACTCAGCCCATGTGGGCGAGTGGCGTCAGAGGAACCAGGGGTCCCACGATGGCAGCCGCGCCAGGGCCAGCAAGGGAAGCTGCGGACAGGGTGACGGCGCGCGTGGGCAGGAAGCGAGCACAACTGGCGCGGGGAGGACGAGCGCAGGCGCGGAGGCGGGCGAGGGGGTGTCGTGGAGACTGTGACAAGCACGAAGCCAACGCGGGGTCAGCTGCTTGTGGGTGGAAAGGGGAAACGGCAAAGGAAAGACTGTGGAGGCAAACGGCGATGAAGTAGTAGTGGGGTACAGAGGAGAGCCTGAAAATGAATTAAAGCAGGAGCAATTAAAAAGGAACAGGAACCTTAGGCATGTGTCAAGCTCCAGGGAAAGCCTATTTATAGGTTCTTGATCAACTGCCTGAATTTTGGCAATTCTCTGGGTTTCTCGCTCTAAGAAAAGTCCAGGATTTTCATGCTGTCATCCATTTGGCCAGAAAAAGATTAGTCCTCTGTAGTACTGTGCTAAGCACAGTTTTCCCCAAAATTTAAAAGAACACATTTAGGGCTTTTCCTCATTGATAATTACCTTGAGCTGTTATTAACACAATTGTTGTCTCTCTGTCAAGTCACACCCACCCACAAAAGCTCTTAACTGAAGACTGGCTCTTCTTTTAATTTGAGTTGGCCGTACATCAGACAGTACAGGGGAGAACAAGGATATGGCACAACTCAACAGCCACTAAAAGAAAACAAACACCCTCGAAAGCAGACATGGACCAGCTCCACTGGAGGAGTGACTCTGCTCCTTCGATGCTGTGCTATTTATATCCTCGTCATACCAAGGAGCCCTAGTGACACGTTAGGCTGCCGTTGCTCATCTCATCCCGGTGCGCTCAGGGATGAGATAAGAGATCCCTAGAATTGGTTGGCTTAGTAAAGGACAAAAATATATGGGATGTACCTTGTGAACACATCCAGTAACAGCGTGGAAACAGCAATTCTCTCTCAAACAAGGATAACGCAAGAGGAGCAACCCGAGCACGAGCAGAGTTGCGTTCTAATGAACGCATGCAGATTGTATGGCCAGCGCCGAACTTATCCAGGGATAAATGCTGCCAGTTACAAGTGGGGAAGTCAGAGTGAAATGGCCTGGCAGGTACACCTGCAGAATGACTCAGATCCAGCAAGGCACATGGCATCATCTGCAAACATCGACTTCTAATCATCCAGGAGCTCAGAGACAGATATCAGCTGCTTCAACAGGCAACAATGATGGAGAAAAAGATTTAAAACCCTATACATCTGGGCCCTTATTCAGTATACAGATGCCGGAAGGTGTGGAGAGGTGACACCACCAGAGGATTTGTGTTAGGGCTCACTCTCCCTTTACTATCCCAGTAGTCTGTGGCACCTGGGCTTCCCTGGAAGGCGATGGCCCCTTTAATATACGGAAGTTTGGAACATAGTTTGGTGGACCCACGCCTTGCTATTGGCTTCATCCCTCTCTGACAAAACAAGTAATACATATGCGGGCAGGCTGGAGGCATTTTGCTCCTGTTAATAGGGTCAGTACTAAACCTCTGCCCCAAAAGGAGACTCAGGACAGAGACTGTTCCACAAGAAGGTGGAAAAGAAAAAGAAAAACACACAAATACCCTGAAGGTTGGTCTTCAGCACCATGAAATTTCTTTTATGATGTTCATACAAGAAATGAGTAACGCTAACTTGTGACCTGCTTAGAAGATGCACCTAACTCCAATGCTTCCAAATAGAAAAGTCAGATGCCTTTCTGAAGACACATAAAGCACAATGCAGGATGGATTCAATCCAGCTGTGCAATCCTGGAGAATGTAGTGGTACTTTTCTGATCTTGAAAAGCAAACTAAATCTATACATAAAACTTTCAACCTTACCAAGCAATGAACCTTACAGTGACTGCTGCTAATGAAACCCTGTTTTGATCAACTAAGTACACATATAAAAGCATTTCTGTCACTAATCCTCTTTTATTAGACCTTGGTCCAATGCCTTTTTGGGCTCTACTGAGCGTGGGACTGCCCTGGAGCGGCTGGAGTCCATTCTCAAGCGGCTCTGCTTTGTGCTGACACATTAACAAGCACCAAAAGGCAATTACGCAGGCTGGGGATTGCCAGCGGCCCCTTCTCAGCACAAACCCTGCTGAGAGCAGGGTGCTGCCCTGTGTGTCACCCAAGCTGCCAGGGCAGGGATGTACTCCCCCCTGCTGCTGGAACAGTAGGAAGCAGCCCAGGATCTGCCCCAATGCTACCAAGCGCAACCTGCTGTAATCGCCCAAAAATGAGTGAATTTGGAGTTACATGCCATCCACGGTGGGGGTGGAGGGTGGGGGGGGAATCAAAAATCTATCAAATGTTTTCAGTTAAACATTTCCTCACTGTTACACTCAGCAGCACTAAGAACAGCGCTATGTGGTTGCTAAAGTTTCTCTGGTGAAATACACATACATAAAGGGATTTCATCCTGCCCTTTTACCGCATGACATCAAGAGAAAATGTCAACCCATTTTTTATTTACGGAGTAAAAGAAAACCAAGAGGGCTGAACTGAAGAGTTCCCTTTTTTGGGTTTGAAATCAAGGTACAGCTGGCTGAGTCAAGGTAACAATTAAAAACTTAAACTGTTTAAATTGCACTGATGGATGAAACTCATGTAAAAACAGATGCTATTGTGTGCATACATGATCAGAACCAGGATTAATTGCTTAGATAGACCATTAGTCTGACTCAAAACAGCTGTTCTAAAATTAAGAAAGATATCCAAACCATTTCTCATGCTGTACTAAGTTTAACATGCATCTTTTTGTCCTAATTCAGGGACACGTCTTTTGAAGCCAGTCAGAAATCCAGCTCTCAACTCTGTAAGAAGGGTCTTACCCGAATTTAGCAATACTTCTGTGGACATCAAAAAAAAACCAAAAAAAAAGCAAACCCAAAAGTATTTGGGGAAATCTCCAAGCAAGTTGGTTTTCCATTGCAACAACTTGCTGAGTCCATTCACCCTGTAGCCACACATCCTTTGCATGTGCTGCAAGGAAAGTGGTAGGAGTGGGTGATCAGGGATGGAAGGAAGACCAGGATGACTTTGAGACCAGCCAACGGATCAGCTGTGATACAAAACTACAGTCCCTGGGTTGGCACTGACAGGGATGGTTCCACAGCAGCACAACTTTTGCCTCAGACTTGATCAAGACCAACACCTCTGGGGACTTCCCGAGTGCCCGTACCAGCTCCTGTGCTGGAAAATGAAGCAAGAGGCAGTGCCAAGGGGTTCATCAGCTCCCTGAACTAGCCAGCCGAGGGCTCACAAACACCAGTGGCACAACAAAAGAAGGAATAGGACAGTGGCAAGATGGATTTATATTGGTTTAAGTTGTTGTAGTTACTTAATTCAGGCTTTCATTCTCAAAGCTTCCAAAACTGAGGAATATGATTCCTGAGGTATTTGTAGAAGTTTCCAGGGCAAGTTTCTGTTGGTATCCCATTGCTTCTGTCCAACCAGCAACTCACATTGCTGCTCGAGAGTAAAAGTAAATAAATAAATAAATAAGAGGGGCAGCTATCCAAATAGATTCATCACATGATGACAGCAAGGAAAGACTAAGAGCAACATAAAAGGGGAAGAGTGTTTCTCAAAAAACAAACAAAACAAAACTAAACCACAACACAATTTTTTTTGTTTTTTAAATATAAAGCTTCACCACAAAAGCAAAGGCAGGTCAAACAAAACCCCACCACTCTGCAAAATGAACTAGCTAAATTCTACTCACCGTTGAAAGGGTTAATCTTCTTAGAGATTCGTAAAGAAATTGATTCCTTGAGGTCTTTCTTCTTCACACACTGAATACCCAAATTCTGAAAACTGAAGCACATGTGGCAGGATTTCAGCAACTGATAAAATCTTCAGTGTAGAATATTAAATCAGTTATTTGATGTTGACTAGTGTGATAACACACAGGGTAAGAAACGGATAAAAAAGCACACTCTGAGAAAGGTATAAAAGTTATGAAAAGCAGGGATGCTGGGTATTTTTCTAAAATAAGAACAGAAATACAAATGAAAAATACTAAAATAAAATTCTAAAGAATTGGTATCTTTACTAAGAATATATATTTCTAATATTACAAATTGTTATTCTGCAGTAAACCTGCAGTAATAGAAAAGTTAAATACTCCAGGTAATTTAAAATGACAATTATTTTTGTCATCAATAAACCTGCTGATTTGCATTAGGTTTAGGATTTGCCTTCGTGCTTTTACCAGGGAGTGTAAGTTTCAAACACTATTTTAAAGGGTTTTTGAAACAAGTCAAACCAGGTTTTTAAATCTCACGTAGTTATGGAAAAGTTCTTAAGAGCTGCAGCTCTTCCTTATTTGCATAAGAGTACAGGTCACCCTGATGCAGGAGGTGGGGGGAGTCCCAGGCGAGCTGACTCTTTCCCACATGGAAAAACCATGACATCATCAAAGCTGAGTGGATGTAAAGCAGGAAGTAAAAAAAAAATTAAGAAAAAAAATAATCCGTTGTTTCATGATGTTACAATAAGCTCAGAAGATAGGTAGTGCCAGTAGGCACCTTTCTCCAGAAGCACCAGTAATTTCCCTTGCTTTGAAAGTCCAAAAAAGTTCTTTGCTTTAGCCGTACATAAAAAAACCCACCTTAATGCACCTAAAGATACTCCTTGTTCCTGTTAACACTCATGAGAATAGTTTGACACATCCCTGCTCTGAATGAGACTGCCCTGGCATGATGGTAAGATTCCTTAAGCTCTTTTGCCTACGTCCAACACGCTCCCGCTCGAGGTTCCCAAACCCTCTGCATTCAGGCTCCACTCACAGAACCTCTATTGGCTAGAGGAAAGCATAAGTTTGCTTTTCAACCTCAACTTGACACAGTGAGGAAAATAAAAGAAAAAAGAGAGGAAAATGAAATGTAGTAGCATCCTCATCCAGTCACTAAAAGCACTCTGACTTTATATTGTGGCTACTGACATTCAACATTTGTGCTGTACCTTGATGAGCAATCCTATTTCTACCTTCTCTTCTAGACAGTATTTCTTTTTTTTAGGGCTTGATCACAACACGTAATACTTTTTTTTGCCTAGAATACCCACTGTATTCTGCAGATTAGAAGCACCCTGTTATTCTCAGATTATAAACATTTTCTTCAACATGCGCAGTCACAGTGAAAGTGTCTATTTAACTATCGCTAAACAGAGAGGCCGGATCAGAAAAGAAACTGTCGAGAACCTCAGCCAGGCCATGGGGTTTCACTTCAATGATAGCTAACAGGAAGCAAGTGAGATAACGAGAAGAGAGAGGGAGAAGTAGGAAGAGAGAAAACAAAAAAAAAAAAAAATTTTTTAAAAACTGATGATATCATCCATGTAGAGAAACAGCAAACTAGAAAGTAAAAATCTGAGTCTCCAGAAGCTTGAACGTTCATACTTTTGCCTTGATGTTTTAGTCAGGGAGGGCTCTGATCAAGTTTGGGCAGCACTACAAAGATCATTATACCACAGGCAGAACAAAACATTTTGTTCAACCAGAACTACATGGGGAAACTTTAAACAAGCGGAAAGCAGAGTAATTACTCAGGCTAACCCAAAAATCTGGGATTAATAATTCCACTTCTGTAGAAAATAAAATAAAAAAAAAAAAGAAAGAAAAAAAAAGAATTGGATATTTGCACCATCTGGGATGCTCAGCAAGAGCAGAGAGCCAGAATCACCACCAAGCGAGGACATCTCCTGTCTCACTGGCATTGTATGAGGCTTTTCTCCAACCTGGACTCAAAGAGAAGAATGTGAAGACTGAGTCACCAGCCACAAAAAGGAAAATGACTTTAAACATCCAGATCCAATTATGGATCATACTGTTCTTTCATCTTAAAGTAACCAATGATTTGTTAAAAAAAAAAATAAAAAAAAATGAGCGTACCAATGCTGGAATCATTTCAAAGAGAATGTTTTGAGCCTCCACCCATCAGGATCTTCAATGTCAAGCTCAACTGAGGTTTATAGTTTCACATTATCAGTAAAGTGAAAGTCGCCCACTTACTATTTTGTAAGAAACCGAGAGGCTTATAACTTAACAATATTGAGAAGAATTGATGGATAGAGCAAACAATTACAAGTGCCGTAAGTGAGACACAATATTATGTCAAACAATAGGTTTTGATGTGCATATATAATGGAGATGAAATCAAAATTCACAAATAAGTATTTGTAGAGCATCCTAATGCTTTTTGGCATTACATCCTGTGATAGCCTCTCTACAGCCCTGTCTCGTGCTCACACACTTAAAACCTTGTGCAACAAAATGCCAAGAGGAAAAGCAATCATCAGTGTCTTCCTGCACTGGGTGAACGTAACACATGACCAGAAAAGGCGTTTAGCAATTGAGATTTTTTGCTTTGGATCCGAAGGTGCAGAGCTGAGAGTAGGAAGTGGGACAGGTTAGAAGAGCAGACATCCTTTGACCTTGGGTGAGGAAGCTGGAGAAGGCAAAGGAGAAGCTGGTGAATGGATGGTCAGAGGTCGGTGCAAGGTCCCATAACAGCTTAAAATATTTGCAACTGCCTTTTAGACGAGGTGAAGAGGAACTCTATTTGCAGAGAAGTCAATGAGGATGAGGTTACAACAATCAAGACAGAAGGTAAGTGCCTGAAGGTACAGCCCCGCCTTTCTGGAGAGGTATGACAGAAGGGGCAAAATTACAGGAATTGCATTCACCAATCCTTTTTTACCATTTACCAATGAGGGCAGCATTGTGAACAGAGCTAAAAACCATCAAGGAATGAAGCTGTTAACATCTGTAACAGCAAAAGACACTACATTCAACATGCTACGTGTCACCTGAATACGCTGCAGCACACTGATGACCACCTGAGCCTGGGCTGTATGTCACAGAAGCATCTCCACTATTACAACTGTTTATTTCACCATCAGGCAATCATCATCTTCAAACAGACTGTGTGTTCAGTTCTCTCCTTTAATAGTGTTCTACTGACTAAACCCACACAGACATGGAGTAACTTCAGTAACATCAACAGAATCACAACAGCGTGAGAGCAGTGTCTAAGAGCTACTTATAGACTGAAATATTTACCTTATTTTCTTCCCAGCTCAGTTATGTTTACCCCAAAGCAATAGCCTACTTCCAAATTTACTACTTTGCAAACTGTGAACCGCAAACAGCTTGTCAATTCTAAATTTCCCTCTCCAGCAATAACTACTTGACATTTGTTGCAGTTCACTCTGCTTTTACTTTGTTATGTAAGACTTAATAAGCCTGCAGGAAATGCTATCCAATACAACAGTATTTTAGATATTCTTAATAGCCCTCTGAATAGCACTGAGAAACACATCTCATACACAGCCTGAATTTTCTTGACTGCATCCACAAGTAGATCCTTTCCTGGCACATTTGCTCTACAGAGCTGGGCCTGAGCAGAACCTGTGTTTTTTTTACCCCAAAAAACTCCAACCCAGATACACAGCAACAACAGTGACAGCTCATAACACATTTCGAGATGTATCACAACCATTATCTTCTATATTACGTTAATCAGCTGGCACAAACTTTCTCCAGTTTCCAGAAAGTCCAAATATAATTCCCATGGAAGATGTGAACTTCCCTAATCCCCATGAAGTACTAATTCTAATGTTTTTACCCATTTTCACACGTAGGAGAGAGTCATGCTAAATAGTAAAAGGTGTTACTGAAGACAACTGAAAAAAGCAGACAAGTGGAAGAAAGGAAAAGGAGACAGACATTGGGAAGGCAAGAAACGGAAGAAAAGGGTGACAGGAAAAGAAGAGGACTAAAGATGAGCGTGTAAAGTATTGAAAAAGAAGGAAATAGTTTAAAGAGAAGTCACCCACTCTCTGAGATGTATTAATAGGCTTCAGCAAAGACAGCCACTAATTTCTCTTTTAATCACTAGTCCGAGTTCTAAAACATAAGATTAGCCAATCACTTGCATAATTAATCAAACTCCCAAGCAACATCATTACTCACGACAGGACTCGTCGTTCTGGCCCAAACTCTGCTTCGTAGTAGCCATCTCTGCAGTCTTTTCCAACAAGATCATGAGGGTGTGGCTTGTAGGGTTCACTCTTAGTTACCAGTGTAGTTCTTATTTTGACTTTTCCAAAATAGTTCAGAATCTATTAAAACAAACAAACAAAAAAAAGTGAGATGTTTTCTAGACCTTAGATGAGCAGGGCTAGCAAAGTTCCCACATGTAACAGAAAATATATTTTATCCTAAAACACTGCATGGAAGAAACACCACGGCTGAGAAAATGGCATCACTGCTTTGTAAGCGTCAGGACTATTGAGGTTTCATTCCATCTTATTCTGTTCTTTTTACACTAAAAAAAACCAGCTCTTTGACAAAATACTTGAAAAGGGAATTTATTTTTATTTTTCAAAAGTGTCTTTCATCAACTTCAGAAAGTAAAACAACACACTTCACTTGCTAATTTTGCCAAAGCAGCTGGTTATTTGTAATGATAACATTTCACTAGTGCCAATACTGGATATTCAACCCATTCAGATTTCAAACTACACTACCAAAGATCTTCAGGAAAAAAGCCTCAAGGATATTAGTTGTACATGGAACACTAAGCAGTGAAACAGAATCTTAACAGATACAATATGAAATAATCCCCTATGAAGTCTTTTTTTTTTTCATTAATTCTCAGCTGAATAATCGATCTTATAGTCAAGGAGAGCACTGAATTCTCAAAGCTACTACTAGAGCCTTCAGAGCAGTCATCATCACATAATTCAACACGTTTCTCAAGCATAAAAGTTTTCCGTCATGCTGACAGCTACCAGTGAAGTCATCAAGAGTTGTGTGGGTGAGTGTAAAAAAAAAAAAAAAAAAAAAA
>VWZK01021424.1:104268-152177 GCA_013396935.1 Baryphthengus martii
AAAAGAAAAACAGTTTGGCCTAAATTGTTTGAAGCAGAACAACTTGAAAGTGAATACAAGACTTGCTCCGGCACACGTTTGTGCAGAGACAAGCTCTCCTCCTCCACTTCCCCTGCCCTGGAACTAACTGTTCCTCTCTTCCTTCAGCCCTTTCTTTCCCTGCTCTTGAGACCCCAAGGATCCATCATGTATCCTTTTCAGCTGACACCTCAAACCTTTGATGTGACCTGTGCTCTTCTAGCTCCCAATCTCTGTTAGCTTCTCCAGTCTCCAATTTGGCTCCTATTTTGGCCTTCATACAAGTCACTGTTACTTTTCACTCTTAAAATAAGACTTCCACTAGTCCTTCACCTTCTTCAACTATTACATCATTTCTCTCTCATTTCACACCCAGTCTCTTGAACCTGAAGCCTGATCTAGTCACTTTTGATTCTCCAGTTCCTCCTTGATGTTCTTCTTCAAAACCGCACCACAAAATTTCATCTCTTCCTGGCCTCTCTGTTCTCATCCTCATTGATGTTTCCATCTCTAGAGGGGAGTCCCCTAAGCAGATAATCAGCACTAAAGCCTCCTACAGGCTTCAGGGAGGCAGGAATTCACCTAGAAATCACCTGCTACGGGTAACAATCAGCTCTCTCATCAACAGTCACCTTTAAAAAAGAACAAACTTGGCCAGGATTGCACGGTCACCTACCCATGTCCCATCTTCCCTTGGGGTTCTGGCTGGCCTTCATGAGCAGCACAGTCCAAGCTAAGAGGAATCAAGGGCTTATACTGCCCGTTCAACTTGTGTCCTGACACAGCCTTAAGGCTGAGAGTCTGTGAAAATATTTACTCTTGCCAGTAGCCTACGTAGTTCCTTGCTCAACTGGAAAAGTGCTAAAAAAAAAAAAAAAAGAAAGAAGAAAAGTCTGGCAAGATCTCTATTTCCTGCATTCCTTAACCAAATCCGGCACTGTGATAGCTAAGGGGAGGACCTCCATGTTGGCTTCTTCCCTTCATGATTCTGGCTTCAGAGCTAGAGCAGCTTCCATAGTTGTTTTATTTAGTAGAGGCTCACTTTGCTGCCAGGACTACCTTTCTCAAACTCTCCCTCTTGTTAAAAAGCTTTTAAAAAGCCTAAAACACCTCATATTTTTCAGATTTCATACCCTCTGCATCTGTTCTTTTTCTGCTGTGATACCAGAGACTCCATCTTTAGCTCCACTTCTTTTTTTTTTTTCTTCTATACTCAGTCACTACAAATACAGCTTCTGTTTCTGGGTACTGTAATGTACTTCAAGATGGCAGGTACTCTTAACATCCCATTTATATTTGAGCTTTCTCTTCTAATCTCATCTCTGACAGATTTTATCCAAACTGAAAGAGATCAAGGGTACACTAGCAACTTCAAATAGGAGACTAGAAATTCCTCTCTCTTCCCACCTGTCTAAGGGTCTCTGACACGTCCCTTTGTCCCACATATGAAAGGTACTGCCAAAGCACTTCCAGTCCACTCTGCTGCCTGGATCTTTGTCCCTGCTTGGATCATGGCTGCTATGGCTACTCTGAATCCCTTTGTTCTGGGTTTCCCAACCTATCCATAATGCAACCAACTCAACTTGTCTTCGTCGCAGGTGCTCTGACCACATAATTCCCCTTTCTCAGCTCGCTTTTCAATTCTGTATCCCCTTCTGACTTCACATACTTATGGTACTTCATGGTAGTTTCTTTTGCACACTGAATCACTGTCTTGCTTTGCTCCCTTGTACAAAGTACGTTCTTTCACATTGTGCACGGTGGCTTTTCGAAGCCTTCTCAAATTTTATATGCAAACTCCTTCAAAGCTCTCCCACAATTCGCACTGCAGTCCAAATAGTAAAAGCAAACCCAAGAAACATAACTAAGAAACCAGGAAAGAAAAAAACTAATAATGAATGATTCCCAGGCAATCGGTAACTTCACTGAATCCTCTCTCTACAGCACTACCTCTACACCTCCTCCTCTTGTAAATTTGAAACAAAATCTGTAATGACTAGGAGCAAAGAACTCTATTTTTCCCACTCTGTGGCAACTGTATTTGCATGTCAAGGAAAGAATAACAGAACATGAAATGAAAAGTATTTTATTTACTGCACCGAGTCCAACGCATAGCTAGGGCACAATGCGAATGGTAATACATGGATAAAACCAGTCCTTACCTGGATGGAAGGGAATGTCTTATTGTTTTCAGTGCTGTGCTCTCCTGGAATGCTGCCTGCTGATCTCCCCTCACATTTGTACCTGAAACGCATGCCCCTTTGCCTGGGCTGTTCAAAGATTTCAATGTAGGGCTCAGGGCCAGCTTAGGAAAAAAACAAAACAAAACAAAACATTTTCAATGTTCATACACAGTATAGCTTTAAAAGCAGCAGAAGATGCAAGCACTAGACTATCTAAACTCTTGGATGGACATTACCACTGTTCCTCTTGGTTTGCCTTCTCAGACAATCTATTCTTTTTCTGTCCTTTTTTTTAGGCCACACAAGTGATTAGCACAGGACACCCTCCCCTCCATCTCACCCAGAACTTAGCTACTTTCAGATACTAGATGATATGTCTGATGAAAGAGGATTTTATACAAAGGAAAACAAATAATTATTTTGATAGAATAATTGATATTTTGAATTATAATGCGTTTTTAGGAATGGCTGTCCTCTCGAGGTACAGGTACTGTCAAGTGCTATGCTCTCTTAAATGTTCTCTGAAATTGAAGATGTTTCCTCAGAATTAATTGAATAGTTCCTATTACAGTGAAGCAGAAACTATGCAAATGATGCACATACACACAAAAATACCTACTGAGTTGATCACCACCACTATGGGCTCAGAAAATACCTGGTATTGAATTCCAAACCTTGAGCTGCCCCATCTCTCACTGGGCCAGCTTCTAGCTGCACTATCTCCCCAGACAGCAAAACCTCAGTAAAAGCTATCGAGTAGTAGTTCAAAAGAGGTTTTCAGGAAACACAAGTGATAGGCAAGAAGACGAGAGAGCAGAACTTCTTAAATGGGGGATTTGAAAGATACTAACTCAGCAAGAGGGTAAACACTTTTCAAGTGCTGTTTTATTGTCAGGCAGTAACAAGTTATTGAATATATCTCGCTGAGAACATTGAACAGCATAGTCAATCAAACTGTGACAACCATGGGATGGCGTGTGAAAAACAAACAAGAGTGTAAGTAAATATTGCAGAAGTTGAATCATCATGGTGCAGCACAACTAGAACATGGCTTATGGAAATGTCTACTGAGCTCTCTGTCATCTTCATATAATAGCATCCCACTCAAGAAAGGCTGAGCATCACAAACATGAGAGGCAACATCCTGTGGCACAGTGATGAAAAGAAAAAAGCGCTTGGACTTCAACATAAGTAGTAAATTAGTTATTAAATGTACTGAAAGTGCTAAAAGGGTAAAAGATCCCCTGCTTCCTTTTGCCCAAGATCTATATGCTCTATGAGTCCACAGCATATGAATTTTGGCAAAGAGGTGGATTCCAGTCTTAACTCTATAATAAAAGCTTCTTGCTGTTGTACCTATGATGGTTTAGATATACCTGTCAACAACATGCTTGAACTTTACGCCTGGGATTTGTTATCGTAAAACATTTCCAGTGCTGCAGCAGTTCATAATCAAAGTAGGAAAATATTATAATGTAAAAGATAAAGTAATTACAAGAAGTACAGTAGGGATGGAAAGAACTGCATCTTGGAGATATCACCTTGGTCTGACCCAAACACACATTTAAACTGCAGCTGTGGAATGGCAGGATGTGAAAGCAGCTCTTACACTGGAATTGCCTTCAACACCACCTGCCTTCTCAAAACCCAAATGCCTCCTATTGAAAGCCCAGTGCATTCTGACTCCAGCCTGTATTTGATGTCAAACACTTGAGAAATATGGTTTAGTATGCTCTATCTTCCTTTCTAGCAATTTATCAAAACGCAGTATCTAAACTGATCACCTCCCATCAAGCAGATTTTAGATAATTTTCTGAAAATAGACGGTGAGCTGTCACATTAAATACACATCAGCCACTACTCCAGGTCAGTTACTTACAAGGATGGTTCCTTTTCTAGATACTTCCAACTAGACTTCCTTTAGATAAGCTTTACCTATTTTCTCTTTCTTGAAAATAAGTCAGTCCAGTAACAGGGAGGCGGGGACAAGTAACAATAACAAAAAAGCCTAGAAATGACATAAAGCTGGTTTCAAAGAGAGAGCAGAAGTCTGCGCTTCTCACAAAACCAACCTCACACACACTCACCCATGTATGGCTATTTAAACTTAAATTACTTATGCCATTGTATTTAACAGCACAACCCAGCAGACCAGCCAACAGAGGACACCTGCCAGCAGTGAGGAGCAACTACTGCCTATCAGTCAGCCTCCCAGTGAAGAGTGAAAAGCATCTCACCTTTCCATTCCTATACAACATGCTAGGTTGCCAACACAGACACATGTCCCTATATTAAGTTTAAAATCAAGTTTAGAAGTTGAAGTAACAATATTGTAGCAAAGTGCCCACTAATCACCTTACTTACATAGCTGCTAGCCCGACACACAGTCCACCTACGTACATTACGTATTTGTCAAAATTTGCCACAGCCTCGCTGTTCGAAACTACCACAGAACACAATCACTTCAAGTCTTCAGCTCTGCTTTAACCAATCACTTCCCTCAGTGCTCTACTAAAACTTGCTTAATAGATTTTTTTTTTTTCCCCTCACCTCTTAAGAACACTTTATTTTAAAACTCTGAGCTCGGTGATCTTTACAGGGCTGTGGTTGAGATGAATGTCATTGAAGGCAAAGCCACTGCTTAACAGCAGCTGTGTTTGTGGGAAAGTAAAGCCCAATGATGCTGTAGCCTCCAAAGATAAAACATTAAACTTCATTCTGTCTTGGTTCTCTCACTCTGTTTAAGAATCACGTTATCATCTCTGCCGTGATTATCGGTGTCGTTGTGTTGTGTGTGGAGAGGAAACGCACAGATGCACTTGTGCAAACTAGAGGTATTATCAGCACCCCGCAGTGAAGCGGAGGTCTGCTCAGTGTTCCTCGTTCCTGTAAATCCGCAACAGGGCTTGTGAAGTGGCACAGCTTAACTATTTCACAACCTACCCTCACACACAGAGGTCTGTTACTTCCTACACAGCTGACAAAAACCTGTTCCCTTCAAGTCTTACTGTGTTTGACAAATAAATACGAGCTATGTCAAAAAAACCCTACAGACTAATTCTGGAAGAGAAACATGCGGCTACTCCTATTACCTACCTGCCCACAACTACTCGGAAATGGAAGAAAAGCAAAAAATTAGCTAATCCTTCATCTAAATGCCTAAGAGTTTGATTTGCATTCATAATTAATTATAATTGTCTATACACATGCTAATAATAGAAATATTACGCTACATATTACAAACTGCCTCTCATTTTTTTTGTTATAAAAGGTTTTATTTGCCAACCCCATGCCCTGAATACTAATTACTTTAAAAGGGAATATAGGAGATCAACTGTCCCAATTATACACACAAAGAAAATCAGTAAAATAACTAACAGGCCCAGTTGTTCAACCAGGTTATACTCATTCAAGAACTGACAGTAATTTCATTCTCACCTGTTTTGAGCAATATAAAAAGAACAATGGGACAATCCCAAACAACACTTCCATCAGACCTCTTCACCATGAGAAATCTGGGCCAGTTTAAAGTTTAACACAGCCTGTGCCATTAGGGAGGAAGCGTGACAGTCTATCATGAAGCAAAGCGACAATGGCATCAAGGGTTCTTGTGCTCTGGCTTGTTCCTTTGCTCAAAGGAAGCAGGCTCGGGAGAGACTGCACAATTTGTCATTTTCTTGCACAATGAGCGACCAGACTCTCCAGCAACAGCTGCCTGTGAAAGCAAAGTCCCTGTGGGTCTTTGTGGAAGATGTGAAAGTATCGCCTGAAACCCTGTGATCCGAGGTGACTGCAGCGAGACACAGACCGGGGAAGTGTTGCCCTTCAACTTTTGGTATCACTGTTCTGTACAGATGACTGGTGACCCTACGTCCTCCACAGCAACAGGCATTTCTGAAAAGCCAGAGCAGACAGTCTACGTGCTTACAATCGTCTGCAACACCTCAGGCAAAGAGAGACAATGGTGGCAGATTTGTTACAGTACATTCCAGCTCCATCTAAAATAACTGAAAGTGTAAATGCACTTTTATTTTAGAAAGCAGTAATCTACCTAGGACTCCACAAACTCTACAGCTTCTGACAGAGAAACAAAACTGCTCCCTAACTTCCTCTTTACTACCGTATTACATTGCATTGCAGAGCAGTAACCAAAAGAGAAAAAAAAAACCAACTACAAAAGCTAGCTAGTACCAGGAAGTTATAAACTTCCCCTACTAAAAAATTCCTTATCTGGTTCCTAATTACACTAAAAATACATTAAGACACAAAGGGAAAAAAAAAAGAAAACAAGCACTGCCTCCTGCTTCAGTTTTCCCACTCTAAAATGCAAAAGAACATTTAAAAGATGCCTCCAAACAAATCCAGTTCTTTTCTCTCTCTGTTGATAGTTGGCACACCTATATATTTAGCAGGAGTGAAAGTTCATACTTTGCTAAGTGGTAAGACCACACACACCTAAGTTTTGAGGCTGGAAAGCATCTTTCCCTAGAAATGCTATTCTAATTAATGCCGCCAAGCCTGAAGTTTTGGGTTTTTTTTCCTAAACCCTAAGAAAGATACCAAAGAGACACCTTCTCAAAGGATGACAAATTCAGTTTAATTTAGCCTAAAGAAACTTAATTGGGCTTTTTGTTGTAATTACTCAATGCATGATCCCTTATCTACCTTACTTTGCATTTATGTCATCTCTGTTTCTTACTCATTTGCATTCTCATAAGCTAGTCCCTGTGGGAAAGGGGTCTGAGCATCATAGTGGCTCTGGCCCATTGGTGTCTCTGATACAGACAGCAGACTCGTGCTTATTTAACACCTAAACATTTCAATGACACAGTTTAAAAAAGATCCATTTTGAAACACAACAGCCTTGTAAGGTCTTGTCACAAATCATCTTTCTTGGAGTGAAGAGCTCAAAACTAAATATAGTATTCTGACAACAGTGTTATGACCTTTTTCCTACTTAACGAGCTACATAGCCACGGATTTCAAATCAAAAGCAGATGCTGGGGTGATGGGTAACAGCACTGTCACCCTTTTTTCGCAGTTACTCACCTCCCTCCGCCTTCCTACGGGCTGAAGGCAACGGGGAGATGGTGGAAGAGAAGCAAACTCTCTCTCACAGCCTGAAAACAAGAGCTAGCCGACGCTTCGCACTTCCCCTAAACCAGCAACACCCTCCTTTACCAACGCAGTTTAAATAACGAAACCGCCCGAAGCCTAGAGGAAGAGCCGGGCGGAGGAGAGTCTCTGCTTTCTGCTGCGCGGGAGCAACTCCCGTTGCACCGGGAGAACCAGGCTCGCTTCTCCTCCTATCTCACCCGAACCCCCCCGTCCCCAAGAGCCCATCGCTCCGCTCACCGGCCATGCTGACAGCTCCGTGGCCCCCCTGCCGCCGCGCCCGGGCCCCGCACACCGCCGGAGGGACGGACGGACAGACGCACGAATGCCGTCTCGCAGNCGGCAGTTTCACTCCTCCTCCCGGCAGCAGCCGCGGTTTCTCCGGGGCGCTCCTCAAAGAATAGGTGGCTGGTAATTGAATTGAGAAATGGTGAAATAAAGAAATCAAGCCCACCGTGCTTTGAAAACGTCATTAGTGGAAGTGCCGGTAGATTTTGAAAGCTCTGGAGATAGAGGCTATGAAATAGCCTTAGATGGAAAGGGGAAAAAAAAGAGCGATTCCAGGGGATTACACTTTCTGTGTTAAAGGGAGGAGTAAATGATTTCACCTTCTGGGCCCCACAAATTCCACTTATTGTTCCCACAGTTTCCACTGCAGTTTTAAAATCCTGCTCCAGGTAGTTATGGCCATGGAAGTACCATGCGTGCTAGAGGATTAGGGAAAATTACCCGTATTGAGTCAACTTCAGGATAAAACCCCACAAATAAAAAGACAGTGGGTCTTCCAATACTTAAACACACCTTCTGATTTTAGTGCTTTGTAAAACCTTCTCAGGCAGATACTGGAGTTGCTCCTAATTGAGCTAATTTGGACATCCCAGTGAAATTTTTTAGCCTATGTGAATTGCAGGTCTTCCAGAACACACGCTTGCATTTGTACAGAACAAAAATAACCATGCAATTTATCCAGCCTCTCTTGGAGGGAAGAGTGATCCTTTCAGGAATCCATCTTTCACCTCTGCTGACCCACAGAGATTTGTCCAGATTTCTCTAGACTTTACATCAGTGTCTTTTGAAAGGAGCAAACATCTCAAAGTCTAAGTAGTTTGGGGAAGGTTAGGAGAGGAAGATGTTAAACTACCATCGTGATCCAGTGTATGTCATTTTTGCCATAAGAAGCTAAACATAAATCTTACTTCTAAATTTTAAGGAAGGAGCGCAGTTTCTAAATCTAGATCCCCATTTTGCAGCTTTGGCAGTTACTTTCTTGGTGATATGGTGTCTCGATATCACTTGCTATGGTCTGTGCCATGTGTTTATTGACAGTTACAAAGTTTAAGATTCCCCCTCCACTCCAGGGAAGAGAGAAACTGCCAGAGGACACTGTTCCGCTGCAGAGAAAAGCCATCCCCTCCCCACCAGGAAGGGGTACAATTCATTTATTCATTTTAAAAATCCTTACAAGTGAAGGATTTTACTAAAATCCTTACCTTTTGTTAATTTACTTACTATGCAATGTTATTTTGAATGATTTACCTCTTGAGAGTAAGGTTTATCTGTTTAATTAGCTCACCGTCATCCTTCTACAGGCAAAGAAATATGCCTTCTTGTGAGCTCTGAAGAGAATGGAGTCATGACCGCCATTCCTGCTGTGCCTTACTGAACAACTTAGCTGACCATCATGCCCCTAGAACTACCTTTTACCAACTTCAGAGCTGTTAACCTGATTTTCATAGAATTATGGAATGGTTTGGGTTGGAAAAGGCCTTTAAGGGTCATCTAGCCCAACTCTCCTGCAGTGAGCTGAAACAAATCTTGCAGCTTGGCCCTGACACAGCTAGAGCAAGCAAAGGAGATGAACACTGTGGGAACAACCCCACAACCCCAGATTTGGATCAGGCAGAGGGGTCAGTGACAAACAAGCAAACCTAAGGAGGATTAAAAACTACCTAGAAGGAGAGGAACACAAAGGAACGCCAAGCCCACAGCTAGATGGGGTACAAGACGGCATGTTGATAGCAACAAGATTTTAAATTTTACTTCTCTTAAATCTTTGCTCTGGGAATGCAGTAACACTGTCTTATGTGAACATGCAGTCAAATTACTTCGTATTTTTGAAAAGGAAACAACAGAACAAATAAACCATCAAAAGTATTAAAGCAAGGTACACAACTGGTAGGTTTTTTTACTTTTCTTTTTATCAGTAACCTTTTATAAGAGCAAAAGTTATTGGGATGTATAGAAATGAATTATGGCAGAAAATGCTGCTCTATAATCTGCAAATCCATACACTAGCCCAGATACAGGTAAGCTGAAGAGACTGCTCAATGGTTGCTGTTCTTCCTGCTCTGTGGTTTATTCGCAACTCCACAGAATTTTTCTTGACAACCTCGATTTTTCCCAACTATCATCCTATTTTCTGTAAACAGAAATCATCTTCCTCCATCCCACAAGCACATCTCGCCTTATTTAAGATTCACAGCGCGTTATACAGTAGGATTGTTACAGCCCTGACAAATTTATAACTGAAATCACTACAGAAGAATCTCAGGGAGCACACAGGATAATCAAAATGGCTGTGACATTAGCTCCAGCAGATCAAACAGAAATACAATTACATTATTATATTTAGATGTTGTGCTGAAATAATTCTATGGCTGTGGGTTATTAGAAAATGATTTCTGATTTTCTTTCCCAGGGAAAAAAAACAAACCAAAACAAGAAAGGTACAACCCAGCAGTGCCCTAAAACTATGAGAAATTAGGACTAGATCTTTACGTCTTCTGGGATTTCTTGGATTCCCTAATTGCTTATATAAAATAAGCAGGAAAGGGGTTCTAATATTCTAAATAAAAATCAGACTTCACCTACACGTACACACACAACCCTAAAGCACGCACCGACAAACAGACCTCAAACAAAACATTCCTCAAGGTGGTAGCTGGGGGCTGAAGTGAGGGTAGGTGCTTTTCTCTTGCATTTTCACCTGCGGGGTTAGATGCCAATGAGCAGGTATCTGAACACAGTGGGTGCTCAGAGCTCTACATCTCACTGCTTGTGCTTCTTGATGGTAAAAGCAGAAAGTAGGAACACACACAACCTGGATTTGTCTCTGCTAATTACCCACATCCAAACCCATTTAGCTCATAAGCATCTAATATTAGAAGCTACTTCAGCTTTTTTAATTGATCACCTGGCTGTACACAACTTTTGGACAGCCTACTTCACACAGCTGAAGAGCCAGAGAGATGCTCCCAGTTTGAGAGCACCCCTGCAGGTCACAGGAGTGATCTGGACAGGATTTTAGAAGGGAAAGGAGTGCTACTCCTCAACTAGCTGAAGCTGGAAAAGCCCAGGGAGGTTATCACCCAGGAGCTGGAGCGTAGATGTGATTTTTGGGTTTGGATATAACACAAGCTGTCAGTACAAACATATGAAGCATTCAAACCATTTTCCTGTCTTATCTTCAGGCTAGTTTTTAAAAACTCAGCTAGTAAACTGTGGCCTTTCAAGCTAAATGAATTTAGGTGCTTCCCTAATTTCTCTCTCTGGTTCCCAGCTACTTCTCTAGACCATAATGCTACTGAATAGACACAGACCAAGGCACCTGGGAAACACTGTGACTCAAAACAGAAGTGTCTCATCATTTCTTCAGAAGGAAAATGTTATTGTAGGATATACAATCTAAACTGATGTGAAATTAAGGGCAATATTCCAGGCAATACAAATACCATGTTATGACTAAAACATCAATAAACATTCCCTATTTTTCCCCAGCTCTTTTGAACTCTAACTCTTAGGGCTTGCAGGAACAGGCTACCTCAAAGATAATGCTTAAGACTGTGTGTTAGAAAGGAGGTAATCTCTCACATACACACCCGTGTCTGTAGTACAATCTGCTTCTCAATATTATTTCTAAGGAAAAGATGCATTTCACTTATGGCATTCCAAAAACGTTAACTCTGTCCCTAGCCCTTAGGTAAAATGAGAACCACCTATAATAAAATTAGAGGAAAACCATCCATATGAAGCGTTTCCCTGTGTAAAATCTACATGCTGCCATCATCTCAATACATAGAGACTAAATCTGGCTCAGGAGGTCCTTGGACGAAGTTATTGGAGGAAGGACAAAGTGAGTAGAGACATTTTCTTGGCAGTTTTTCTGTCTCCAGCAGTAGGTATAAGCTGATATCCAGGGAAAAATCACAACAGCGGGCTAAAATGATCTTTTAGTCTAAGCGCAGCAGGCTGTTTTGATAATATGTTCCTGTTCCTAAACTAAGGGAAGTTCTACAGGAACCAAGCAGCTCTCCCAAGTGAAAGGCAAAAACCTAAACAAATTAAAGAGGCCTTGCTCAAAATCATGCAAGGTTGTAGACAGATTCCCCTCTCCGTGTGACTACCCTGTATGCGATTTTGTTCTGCTGCCATCTGAATCTATGGCACGGGGATGATCTCACCAGAGTGCTGCGAACTGGAGAATTGCAGTAGAGCACCAGTGATTACAGAAACCTGGTCAGCAACTGACATGAAGGGTAAGAACATGTCATAACTTTGGGCATATGCAGATCTTTGCAAAAAGCAGGACGGAATTCCCCTCCTGTAGCATTGCACAACGAAAGCCAGGTGCATTGCTATTATTTGTGTCAGCTGACTTTGGCTATAGCCAGGGGCGAGATACCAGAATTCTTAAACCAGTTTGATCCAGTCTTCCACTTCCTGTCTTCCAGTTAAAGCAAGTGGTTTACGACCCCCATTTTTCTCCACTTACCAAGTCCAAAGACAAATCCTCCCTCATGCTCTTCACTGGCTGCTATACTAGCACAGGTAACACCTACATTGCTGTAGGGAATGAATCTTTCTGCTCTGGCATGGAATGCCATGGGGCAAGCAGGAGGAGAAAACGGGGAGGGGGGGGAAGAATTAAAAAAAACAACCCAACAAGCAGCAAACCAAACACCATCGCCAAAACTTCCTATAGTAAAAGATTGAGGGGTTGATGTGATATTAGTCAAGCCTTGGATGATGGCACTTCAGTGGTGCTTAGCACAGGCATTGCCCAAGGAAACCTGCCCTGATATGAAAGCAGCCCAGGCAAACTGTGAAGTCTTTATTTCCTGTTCCCGGCTATCTGACTTCGATCAAAGAGAAGCCGCTTGTCACTGGCCTGGTTAGACAGCCAAGCAGGCACTAAAATACTTTTAGAATATGGCTCTCCTGATAAGGTGCATCATACTAGAAATAACAATAACAAAATCATTCACTTCTCTCCTTACGGAATCAAGTTAAGTCCTGTTTTTGTCCGCTGTATCTCAAGCCTCACACACCCCCCTGATCAGTAATTACCAACCCTCTGTGCCTTAGAAAACCTTTTGCTGTTTGAAGTAGGTGTTTTAATCTCAAAGGCCTCTTATTTAAACACTGTCAGGCCTTTTGATGGTTAAAGCTTTTATGTTTATTGGTCCTGAGGAAGGTTCTAATGCAGAAGCCATTCCAAGGAAAGTTATGGCTTCCAGATTAATGATAAACTCAAAGGTTGTTCAAGTTGTTCTGCTGGAAGCCTTCCTATATGGTGCTTCCAGATTGTTTGACATAGAACAATGCTACTGTGCCTCCTCTCAAAACTGGGTGGAGAGAAAGGAAACGCTAATAGAGAAAGGTTGGTCTTGTGGATAAGGCACAAGGCTGTGATTCAGGAGACTGGAATTTAGCTCTTGGCAAGCCAGCCTTCCTACTCTTAGGCAAGTAGTTTAATTCTCTGCGCCTCAATTTCCCTAACAGAAATGAGAGAAGATACTTCCTTGCTCCCACACTTCCACCTTAATTCACTCATGATGCAACTTCTTCAGAGGATGAACCACTCATTATACAAAAGTGCTGAGCACAATGAAATGATAGTTCTATGAACCCTTTTGATTGTGGTAGTCTAAAGACAGAAGAAGGTCATCTCCCCTCTTCCTCTCCTTACCTTCAGGCAATTCACTCAAGTGTGTTCTTACACTGCTGCAAGCACTTTTTTGGCTGGACAGGAGCTCACTTAAAAGTAACCTGGGGGAAACAAAAAGATTGTTTTTCTGCTGGTTCAGTTTTTACTGATTAAGTTCACATAAAAATGACAGAAATTACTCTGCCAGCAGCAAGAAATGGAATGGCAAGTGTTTCTTACTCCTTTCTCCTCATTCCAGTGTTGTGAACACATACTACAGTTTAGGAGTTGTTGCATTACTTTAATAGAGAAAAATCATGTTTGTTGGCAGACCAGAAAAATAAAAAAATAAAAGAATTGAGGAGTGTTTTATTTTTCCAGTGCACTATATAAAAGCCTCACACTACAGGAAAAGCTGATCTAGCAGCCTCTGAAATGGTCAAACTGCAAAGCTTCTTGCTTATGCCACAATCAAGACTGGTCTGATACAGTCCTGCTATAGCAAGAGGACGTAGCAAAGAGATGAGTTCAGGTTGAGCATGAGGAGCTAAATTAGCAGAAAATTATCTTTTTCTGCCCAGATTTTTATTTCTTTCCAAATAGTTTAGTTCTACAAGCCAGATTACTATTGCTCATATAAAGGGAAGCAATAGAGTTGCTATAGCTGCAGCCACAAAAAATGAAAAAAGTAGGGAGGCAGAAGGAAGGATGGGAATCATCGCTTTGGTAAGTACTCCCTTCAGAGTACTTAGTTGCAGCATGAAAACTACATACTGAAAAAAAATAGGCAATGTATACTCATATTAATTCTCTAGCCCCCCAGAACCCCAGCACGTACCAGTCAGCCATTATGCATTGGATCCACTTACAGAGGATAATAGTTGCTCATCCAAGTTTTTATTGCAAGGTTTCCCTTTTTCCCTACGACTCATGCAAGGAGTTTAGGCTACTTAACGTCACCTTGAGCTTCAAGAGTCTCAGAAGATGGTATCTGCAGCCAATAATAGAGATAAAAAGGCACATTGTTTCAGTACAGCCTCACCAGATATATCTCCTTTTAATTTGAAGTCTTACACCTTATTTTTAAATCTCATGCACAATGACTCCTGCAGTTCTAACTAGTACAGTTAAAGGATTAGACCCAAGAATCACAAAAAGTGACACCATTCTTCAGGCTGAGTGTAAGTACAGAACACCTCTTGGGACCAGCTGATGCATCAAGTCCTCCTACACATGTAAAGCATACCTACAGCTTGTAAACTGGCCAGCTACTCATCTTATCTGGACCTGCATTAGCCCTTTTACTAAATTACCCGGGGCTATGTGTCATAGTGCCACCTCACCATGCAAAGTCTTACCGGCAATAGTTGGGAGTAAGCAGCAATCAACACCCTAGCTTTGCCCCACCTGAACAGTTCATCTCCATGGTGCCCATCTGGACTTTGTGCGTGCACAGATATCCCACTTGTTAGTGTGCTGTAACAAAATAATTTAGATTTACTAAAAAGGCCAACATTCTAGTAAGGTTACAATTACTAGTCTGAGCTTTCTTAATTACAGGGCTGAAAGCCCTTTCTTTTTCACACACAACAGTGATGGTTTTGCTCTTTCAGAGTCTTGTTCATTGGTGGTTGTTGCATGACTTGTTAACTTGGCTTTTAGGACATCTGGGGAAGTTCAACAGCCTTTTTGTAATCAATGTTATTAGCTTCTTGTATAACAACACGTTTGATAAATACTCATTCATCTGCACAACAATTCCACTTATGAAGCTTAATATTGCTGAATATAGATGAAATCCAAACAACATTCTCCAGGTTTTTAGTCTGAAATACTGTGCTTAAGATATAATAAATGTGTTGACCACCATGAGACTCAGAACATTTTGAGATGCTTGGAAAAAGTGCTTTCTTCTATTTGAGTAAAGAATATATATATCAACTTTCTGACTTTTACTTTTCATTAAAAGGAACAATAAGCCAGGGAGAATAATAATACTTGAAGACATCTGTTGCACAATATACTTTTAGAGAAAAGAACTGAATGGATTCTTTGCCCTGCGCAGTGGAAAAAAACAAAGCTAGACACATAGCCTGTTGAATGGAAAAAAGAACTGATACGAAGGGAAAATTGCCACTACAAGCTTCTTCTGGCAAGTAAATGCAAGAACCAGAGGCAGGAGAAGGCCTAACCCAAGGAAGAAGTGACAGAAATGAGCCAGTGGCAAGAAGGATTAATCAGAACAAGGCCTAAAGTTGGCTAGAAGGGCAATAACACAGATTAAGTTGCATATAAAGATAACTGCTTAAAGGAAAGATTCCTTAACATGCAGGTGTAGAATAGACAATGTATATAGTAAAGTCACCACTGTTCTAGCTCCACTTCTGATCAGTCTCCAGTGAGACCCTGGGGTGCAAGTCAAGTCAGCAGTGCTGGAAATCAACCTGTTGAATTATCATTTCACGAAGGCTCAGGAAGGTAAACTGCTCTCTAAAATTTTCCGTTGCACCAGCCCCATCAATTAGAAGATAAGCATTACAGGCTCCAATATCAATAGAGTGGGAACTAAGAGGGGCAAATTTGGAACAAAGTGCCTGATTACTGCTCTACTGGCTTTGCTCCTGGCTGTCACAACAGCTTGTCCCTTAAGGGCCTTGATGTCACTTCCCCGGTGACAATGAGTAACACAGTTGGGTTTGTGGTGTCTCAATAAAATGCCCCCTCGTGGTCACTGCACTGATGTCCTGAAAGGGCAGTAAATCTCCCAGTAACTCCCACTGAAACTGCTTCTACCTGCTTGTCATACTAGCGTGGTCTCACACTTTTTCCAGCACAAGAGATTAAAAGTTTTCATGCAGAGAGTTTTAGTCTCTGCAGTATCTTCAGCTCTCAACTCCAAGAAAAGTAGCCAAAGATAGTGGACTATGCCTTTTTCAGGAGTTTCCTATTAAAAGGAATCCTACATAAATAATGATCTGCATAAGAGAAAATAGTTAAGCTGAGACCAAAGTTCCCACTCGAATTTGCAAAGTATTTATGTGAATCTACATAATCATTTGCTTTAAAAAAAAACAACAAAAACCCAACAAAAACAGAACTTCCAAATCTATAGGTCTATTTAAAGAACTTTGTTACTTTTTCAAAATTAACACAGCTGTTTCAGTTTTTGTTACCATCTTCTCTTACCCTGTAAAAGCAAAAACCAATGAGTAAACCAATTCAGATTTAATACCACTTCAAAGCTTGTGATGTACTAGAGACACAAGAGCTCAGTAAGTGAGCCACCAGCCCTCTTTCCAATAGCATGAATGCGGCACAGTCCAGTAAGAAGGGAATTCTGCAGCTGGCTGATTCCAGGAGACTCAAACATGGTAATGCCAGAGAGACATGCCTGAAGTACAACTAACTACCACCCTTAATTAATCATTACGGTCCACACCCACCTATAAACAGTTTGAAGACAGATGGTTGCAACAGTCAGAAATTGGTCCCAAGACCTGATTCACTTCCAGATACTTTTACTGCTGCAAGTCTTTCAAACTTATCTGGCCTACCCTAAGTGGGAATATCCATCCCAGGAGGAAGTCGTGCTGCAAAAAAAGCTTCAATTTCAGCTCTATTAACATATAGTGATCAGTTTGCTGACAGATGCTGTCTGGTAAATTGCTGGTGCTACCCTGTTTCACCACCTTCATGGGTTCTTTTACTCTGTTTTTGGGCTTTGGGGCAATCTGGGAGGGATTTATCATCCTGCCTCCCCAGCACAACAGGGTGGTTTAAGACTACAGCTCTGTGGCTGCACAGCCACACCACGGCCAATCTAGTCTTTCACCTGTTTAGGCAACTACATGTGATACTACCTATGTATTGTTACACAGTCTCTACTTCACAACAAGTATACATTGGGTTTACTTGATTATTTACTTAGCAGTCAGCTCTGTGGGCCATGAACTGCTCCGCTGTTTCACAGTATTCATCCAGCAGCATGCTGATTTCTTCTTGGGGTCCCTGAGCTTTGTTATGATACCGCTACTAGTTCTTTTTTTCTCCAACAATGGGCAGCTCTCAAGGTGTAAAAAACCTATTAAGAAGCAAACTGGAAATAATTATAATGTTTCTTCAAAAGTCCAAGTCATTTAGTGTTGGGTTTTTTTAAAAAAAGAAAGAAATCATTTTTTATATCTTAGTTACACATGGTATTGTTTCTCCTTCCTGAATATGCATCTTTAAGCCTCAGTGTCAACATAATACTGGTACAGCTCTGCAATTACAGCACTTTTGCTTCTGCAAATATTCCCATGACCTACGTCACAAAAAAACAAAACAACTCTGTGGCAGGTGACCCAGTTACTACAGACTTGGTCAGTTGGGGACTTCATACTTGCAACAGAGTTAAAACCTTATTTGCAAAACAGCACTGCTGTAACTGGTCAAGTGGAAACCATGTGACCGGACAAGTTTTTAATTGTAATGTAGGTTGAACTTTTCATTTACGTAGCCTAGGACTAACACAGACTTCTGTTCTGATGCCAGAGGACACCAGAAATGTAGGAAGTGGAAAAAAGAAAGTAGGCCGCTTGAATAATTTACTCAGACAATTACTGTCTCATCATTACTATTCCTGTTTGGAAGAATGTTTACTAGTGCCCCTAGAAGAAGAATGGGAAAATAAAATATATAGCTGAATGGAACCACAGAATAAATTATAGTTAGCATAGCAATTATAGTTTCTCCCAGACTACATGTATTATGAACAACCTATATTTGTGTGGTCAACAATCCTGCCTCATAAACATCCCTGTAATTAATTTGAAATAACAAAAACCAGAAGTAAATAAATGTAGTGTTATTTTTGCTCCCTTTAACAGAGTGTTTGGCTCCCTACCTGTACACAGAGAGTTGATTAACCACAACTGATGAAGCAGAAGTCTCGTCAGGAAAGAAGCAAAAGGACTTGAGTGTGCCAGGGATGATGTGCTGGGTGATGAGAACCTCCTCAAGTGATAAAAAAATCCCAACTGATTATGGTTTATGAAAATAATAAAGAGCAAAGTAGTTTCTGCTTAACAGACTAAAGTGAGGGCTTTTTTCGCCTCAGTAATGATCATGACCACTCTATTCTCTAGCAGCCAAGTCCAATTCTCTTGCTTTTGCAATATCCTCTCCTTCACAAGGCTCTAACCCACCACTCTTTCAGGTTCTGCAAAAGACACTGGCTGTCTTCCAATCCAGAGCTTTCTAATACAGCATGCATAGCAGTGCTTTATGAAAAGAAGTTTGGTGCCCACACAAATTCCTCTTCTGGTTCAATAAGATTGAGGAGAGCCAGAATTCTCCGTGGCTCCCTTTACAAGAGCGTCTTCATCTTTGCTGATAAGATGTTCAAGCAGCAGAGATCGGTCAGCAGCTTTATTTAGAAAATCTAGGAAAATTTGCACTCCTAAAGCTGGAGAGAAGGGGTACGTCAACTTCCCTTAACTGAGTGCTCCTTCCACCTTTATCTGAGGGGTTTTAAGCAACACATTAAGCAAGAGCACTTTCTTAGGTTATTGTGCTCATTCACTGCACTGAATAAGCTTTGGTTACAGGAATAAGTTTATTAAAGTTGAGGCCACCCAGTAATACATTCATAGCAATACAGTGCTGTTCAGAGTCAAGAACCCACACATGCACCTCTCTTACAGGCAAAGCTTCCACTTGGGTTGAGTGGAATTTTGTCTGAGTGATAAAAACCACGCAGCCCTGAAAACATAATATTAATTTAAGTATTGCAGAGGAGAGGGCTCCCAGCAGCTTGCTGTAAACTCTATTATTCATTCAGAAAGATAGAGCAGATATACCAGTTCACATATACCACATTTATAATGCAACCAACTCGATTCTGATTCAGTAGCTACAACTCTTTCCTAAATAAGGGGATTTAGCTTCTCCTAAAGCTCCTGAAGTTTTTCTTTTCTGAAGTTTTTTTTCTTCTGAAGAGTAACTTTTAACAGTGAATCTAAAGGGGGATAACTTTGGGCCTAAAATACACCATAATAAAAATACACCATAATAAAAACAAGTCTGATGTCATGGCTGTAAGTTAGAGGCAAACCCATGGCAACACCAAGGTCCTACGCTGCTCAGCCTTGCGGTACTTAACACTTTAGCGATTCATGTAACACCGAGCAACAGAATCTCTCCAATTCATGTAGTTCAATGTTATTTTGTGACACTTAAGGCCTGTGGGGCATTTAACATACAACCTAAAGTATGGAGCCTCCTACGCTGAAATGGTGTCATGGGACATCCAGTTTTTCACCACAGTTGACATGATACTTCTGCAAAGATTTACTCAATCACATAAGAGCTACATTCACTTTCACACAGAAATTCTGGTTAGATGCTCCAGCAACTGCTCAGCAGCAGAAAATGGCATCTAGCAGAGTGTCTACTCAAGAGTCTCCAGGAAGACTATGTAAAAAGCCACCTACAATTTGGACAGTTAGAACTCTAGTATTTTTGCCTTTTTCTTCTTTTAAAGGATATACACGTCACATCCATTCATTTTCTATACAGACTACTAGTAACTCCTTAGAAAATATATCACTGTTTTGTTTTTACAGTTCTACAATCAGTAATAATCGGGATTCCCCCTTACGATGGTAAGATATAAGAACTTACTCATCAGCACTTCATAGGGTATTAACTTGGATCTGACAGTCCTATGGCACTACAGCATGTTGTGCTAAAATTCTTAGCAAGATTTTTTTTAAGCAAGAAACAAATCTGTGCTCCTTTTTTTCCTCTTAAGAAGGTAATCAAGATCTGAAAGAAAAAAGTTATTTAATTTTCAGGTTTATAGAAAAGGAACAGGAAAAGACAGTGGGTTATCACATATGGAGTAGCTTAGAAATCAGCAGTTGTTGTCAGTTACAGTCTCTAGAGAGAGTTACAACAATCCTCAGGCAAATGCAGTGATTGACATGTACTGGGAGTCCCCCACTGCAAGCATGGATAACATGACTCTAAAGAAAAAGGGTCAAACACCACCATCTCACACAGTCAGGGAATTTGATTTCTGGTATTGGCCACAAAATTTCTGTCTGCCCCTTCATAAACTGTTAATCTCTATGCCATAGATTCCTCACCTGTGAAATCAGATATTTCAAAAAACTTCGCAGAAATCTTGTAAAATATTAAGCGCTGGAAAAGAATTTGAGATGGTGTCAGAGAAAGCCTTGAAAAAAGTGTACAATAGTACCAAAAACTTAATACAAATAAGGAACTTCTGGTGGTCACCCTGGTTCATTCTCTGTCCAAATACTTCAGAGAAGTCATCTTAGACACTGCTGTTAGTGGCATCCAGTACTTCACAAACACAAGACTATCCCATGTTTCTCAACAAAAGCTCTCCTTAAGTAGTTGAAAACCAAAACAATCTAAGCTAAAGGAACAGTGACCAAGAAGACTCAAGTTCACATACAAGCACGAGCTGATAAAATAATACATTCTCGCTTACGAGTCACTAAAAACCTGTGGTTAGTTTTTATGCTGAAGCCTTAAACTTTTCTAAGTAGTTACTTTGCTTTTGTTTGACCTTCGCACTAGGACAAACAAAAGTGCAGCAGAGTTTCCCCACTGACATCACAGCCACTGAAGTCAGGGATGACCTTTAAGGCTGCACACACACACACACACACACACACAAGATTTGAGTTTGAACACAGGAACCTCAATTTGAGCTCTGTAGTTGGGCTTCTGGCCAATCTATCTCATTTTACCTGTTACTGAAAGGTGAACTGAAAACCACTTTAAGTAAGCACAGTTCAAAGAAAATGGAGATACTACCTTTACTGAATTTTCCCCTCTTGAAGTCACACCACCTAAGAATAGCAGAGAAAATTAAACACGCTGTTGATGATTTATTTCTGTAAGATGAATATAATTTAGTAGAGATTTATGTTTTTACAGGCATGTGTCAAATATTTACCCTGAATTACAGAAAAGTAAACATCTCTGTACTTACGCAACTTACCGTTTGGTGTAACCCAGTGATTTAGTGGGTGAACAGGGAACAGAAACAGGGGATTCCCTTGTCTTCTCATTGCTGTTTGCCACAGTCATTTTCCTCATAAAGTTTATTTTTGTCCCATTTGATTTTCTTAACTAAATTAATGCCTACAATCACTATACAGAAAATACCGTACTATAGTCATCCTATTGTTTATGATTTAACGGATTGGAAATATTATATTTTTTTTGTAAGTGCATTCAACAAAATAAACCTACACTGGGTTGCTTTACAGACTCTACCAACAGCTGTTATCCTACATAGCAGAAAAGGCACAGTATTGGTAAAAACACTCAAAAAGAGCGGGGAAATTTAACATGTTCTATACCAGCTAGAGAAAACCAGAAGTGAATGTAGTGACCAGCTACAAATCTTGCAAGAAATACTTGGGGACTTCTGGTTTCATATGTGCAATCCACAAGCAGGACGAACTTTCAGTTTCCTGATGGTTTAATGGCTGCCTCATTTAGGAGAGCAGAAAGTGCATAAAACTCAAAATAGGTATTACTTCTTTAGCTTTGTTACTAGAAATCTCTGTTATATTGCTCACAGGGACAGGTTTATGTCCTTCTGCTCTAGTAGTAGAAAACGCTGCACACAATAAAACAAATTCAGTATTAAAGAAGAGAGGAAAAACAATCAAGCAAAAATTTCAACAAACGTACCAAAGCAGTGCTGAAGGCACATTCATAAACTCTCGGTTTTTCTTCTATGTGTGCATGCACTTGGTGTCGTCTTTACGATAACTTTCTGCTCTTGCCAAGTGAGCGCACAGGAAAAAAGCGGCACAATTAAAACTGCATGGACAAAACAAATTCTGGCATTTTCTAGCTTTAGTTAATGCAAGTTGGTGCTACATTTTTATATTTGTCAAATTACCATTAACACGCTTTGTTGCCTGTGGCTAGTCAACACTTCTTACTTTAAGGACACATTTGTAGTTACTTCAAATTTACCAAAACTTTTTTTTTTCCCCCCTTTAAATTATGATTACATACACTGTGCCTCCAACTGATTTTTAGGAAAAACAGAACACATATGACTCAGTCATTTCTAAGAATGATCATGGGGAATATATGTTGCTTTAATAATCTTCAAAGAATTCTTAAAATTTTTATTGAAAAGTCTTCTTCTCATTTCAGAAACAGGGATGTGACATCCAGTATAGAGGCTGTGCTGGTATCACTATTGAACTTTCTGCTCTTCCTTTGGAAAAAAAAAAAACGAAAACAAAACACAAACCAACACACATTTGAACACACGCTGAACCTCTGAAGAGATTTAACTTACACATGCTTGCCAAACTTGCTTAGTAGCCAAAATTTTCAGTTTTCTCTCCATTGCACATACTGCAGAGATTGAGGTGGACAGTTCCCGCAACAGGAGGCTGATTGCCAGGCTGCAACACACTAAAACTGAAACAGTAAATAAAGAATCAATCAGTTCTAATGCAGAGGAAGAAACGATGGAATTGGGTGAGAAAAGATGATGTGAGTTATCAAAGAGAAAAGACGACAGGCAAGAGTGAGATCAGACGATATGAAAAGAGACGAGGTGTGAATAAGAAACCAGGTTAGGTGAAGAGAGCAGGGTGATTCAGACAGGGTCTTCCCAGCAAAGAGGAACTGCCCAAGGATAAGTAGCCCTGGTTTGATTTTCTTGGTTTGTATCAATTTCTTAAAGGTCAGACAGCTGAAAGGTCGACAGGTTGTATCTTCTGGACAAGAAGAATCACCCCCCAGCTTACTGTTCTGCTAAGATCCCACCTCCCCAAAAATACTGCAGGTCCAGCAGGCTGAAGGCCTAAGTCCTTGGGCCATGCTTAGAGCTTGGCACTCCAGGGATAGATCCTAGATAGGTTTGGGTTGGAAGCGACTTTTAAACATCCAACCCCCCTGAAGTGTGCAAGGACATCTGCAACTAGGGCAGGTCACTCAGAGCTCCATCCAACCTCACCTGGAACGTTTCTAGGAATGAGGCATCTACCACCTCTCTGGGCAACTTGTGCCAGTGTTTCTCTACACTTAATGTAAAAACTTTCTTCCTTATCTTTAGTTTAAATCTCCCCTCTCGAGTTTAAAACCATTACCCCTTGTTCTATTGCAACAGGTCCCACTGAAAAATGTGTCCTTTCCTATAGGCCCCTTTAAGTAACTGGAAGGCTGCAATAAGGTCTCCCTGAAGCCTTCTCTTCTCCAGGCTGAACAACTGCAACTCTCTTGGCCTGTCCTCACAGGAGGCGTTCCAGCCCTCCAATCATTTTTGCGGTCCGTCTCTGGACTCACTCCAATGATGGGTAAGAAACCCTCAGCCATGGGGAAGGGAAGTCCATGCTGACCAGCATGCCAGGAGGCAGCAAAGTGTGCTCAGCCCACCACTCTCCTCCTTCTCACCTCCAAGCTGGAAAACAACCCACTATACTCTGCTTGGTCCAGCCTGGCCCAGCAAGATTTGAGGAAAAGCAGAGCACCAGCAGAGCCCATCAGGAAGCAGGGGGCTGTGGCTGGTCCCCCCCAACCCCTCCAGGCTCGCTGATGGTCAGGGGAGGCAGGCAGTGTTTCCCAGACACTCGTCCTCCAAGCACAGCAGCGGTACAGTCGCCTGCCAACACTGTCACCGCACACGCAGCCATCACCACACACGCAGCTCAGCCCCCAGCTCGCCCCCGCCACAGGACTTAAGGCAGGAAACTAACCCCAGCGTAGGAAGAAGCCTGAGCCACAGCTCCCCATTACCCCAGTGGCTCTCCCCATGGGGGAAAGGGCACACTGCAGCCCCCACAGTCACACTGCTGGGGGTGGATGGAGAGATGACACTGCAGCCTGCTGAGGTAGTCCTGGAGCAGGTTACTGCTCAGACCAAGGTGTCCCCTACAGATCCCTTTGGTCTTCTCTGGGGATAGGGCACAGAATGTGTCCAGCCCAGGGTGGTTACCAGCCCTCAGCCGCACACCGATACAGAGCATGCTACAACCACAGCTTCTCATTTACTGGAATAATGCTTAGGTAGCAGGCTCTTTATAAGAAGTGTGATGAGGTAATCACAAAAACACAGTGAGGAGTTTTCGCTTGTGTTTTCAGCCTAAACAGCTTAAGTCACCAAGTATTACATAAAGGCAATATTAATAAGTTCCCTTCCTCTCAAAGTCAAGATTAACAATTTCAAGATACCTTTTGTTTTCCCCTTTGCTTTTTACTCATTAAGGCAAAAAGCAAGTATTTTCTTTATTTCTCTCATAGTTTCTACAGGGACATCCATTGCAACAGCAGAAGCGTCAGTGACTTCACATTTACCGTTTCTTTGCTTATACCTAATGAGTAAAGCCACAGGAGACGATCATTCCTGCAATGGAATTTCTTGCTCAAGGTTACTAACCATACACGATTTCAATACAGAACTGCTACTCACTCCCTTCTAGCTGGACCTCCAAGCCACACACAGCAATAAGCAAAGCAAGCAGATGGAAGAGAGCAAAGTTTGCAGAAGTCTGATATCAAAGATCCTCCCTCACCGAGTCTTTATGCATGAGGAACTTTCCTTGCAACCACTTGAACAGAGGACCTGCTCCATAAACAAAGGAAAACATTGAAGTTGAATGGTTACACTCTGCACTTTATTTAAAACAACTGAAGTCTAATCTGTATTGTCTTGGGTCAGTATCAAACTTCTGCAACATCCCGGGAAACTCCAGAGCAGTGATGTCACTCTGCACTAGGCCAAGCGTTGAGTCAGGACATATTAAGACAAAGCGTGTAATTTCACCTATGCTGGATCAAGGATGAGAAACTAGTAACCTAATTTCTTCCTACACTTCTTCTTAAAGTCCTAGGAGTGAGGGGAAAAAAAAAAAAAAGAAATAGCAGTAATTAGAAGATAACTGCAAAAAAAAAAATCTGTGTTTAAAGGCATATATATATTGATATTTGTTAGCTATACTCGGATATCCATTGATATATGTTATATATAAAAATATACACACACGTATATATGTATAAATGCATGTGTTGATATAAAGGTTAGGAGCAAAATAGTCTGTAACAGTCTTGGAATAGTTAAGGGGAACAATTTGTTTAAAGCATGGTAATATGACCAGTAATATGACCAGATTGTAGACTATTACAAACCACTTTTCAGATTTACTTTGCTTTTTATCTTATCAGTTGCTTCAGCTTTAATTCCTTCAAATTCATGATGAATTTTTATTTACCCAGGTGCTGAAGTTGTATACCTATGACTAGTACAGACTTGACAATATTTGAATATCATGGTTCTAACACTGGTCACAAAACCAAGGCAACCATTTTATAAACTCAAGGCACAATTCTCTTAAAAGCCACCTAAGTGGCTTTGGCTCAGTTTCTTAGTTTTAACCTGTGACTAAACCTAAGCCTTTAAGTCTAAGTTTGGAGGGTTTTGTAGGACAGAGGGAAGACTAAGACCTCTTAAATCCACTAAGCCCAGTTTTGCAAGAGAGAAGTTGCACTTAAAGCAACCTGGGAGCTAGAGGTAGTAAGAGAAAAAAGTATATTGTGATAAATATATGTTTTTTTTCACAAGTTTAGAATGCTAGTAGCAGGGGGAAATGATAGAGAATGAAGACGTAACAAGATATATGTCTCCTCTTATTCCTTTAGAGTCCTTCAGTCTTGTCACCAGGGTTTTAGGTGGATGCTTAAGGTGATCAGAGCTCAGAATTGCTGTTTAAACCAAGCAACTATTTTAAAAATATTTGAGGTATCTGTCTATGCAGCAAACTGTGACTTCACCTGTCAGGGCAGTTTGCATGCTAGTCAGAGGGCATTAATTCAAAACCTGGACATACCAGAAGCAGGAAAAGACTCCTAGTCTCCTCAAATTTACTCTAGCATGACTATCATTTTGTAGAACTTTTTTTTTTTTTTTTAATGATACTGCCTGCCCTCCACCTTACATTCAGTTTAGTTGCTTGAATTTTTAGAGTAGATTTCATTAAAAAAAAAGACACTGAGGATTTTCAAAATTCTCTTTGGAAGATAGTATTTTACAGTACATACAAAAATACTCTGGAAAACACATACAATTTCATTTACAAAACCACCAAATTATAAAGAAATTACAATAGAGAGCTAGCATAACATTTTTTCCACATGATCAGAATTTCTCCCCACCCTGCAAAAAACCTTCATGCACTTAACTGAGTAAGCAGTGTTATCAGTTTACGGAACTGGACTTAAGACTACAGGTTTTCCTGTCACCCTTCAGAAGAGCTTTCAGGGTTTATCTGAAACCACTTTCTGCATGCCAGTTGCTTTTAAGACTGCAGCTTGGAGGTGGGTAGTAGTGTCCCAACAGCCTCAGCTGTTGTGATGTTTAAGTACAGCTTCAGCTGTGTGTTCTGAGTTTTGCTTTACTATCCACTAACAAAACCCCCTAAATTCTCATGCTGGAGCAGTCTAAAGACAAAAAACAGATAACATTGCATCATCTCCGCACCTTGGTGGCATCCTCTGTTGCATTTTCTTCAGTATGTTAGTTATTTATGGGCCTCCATGGGAGGCAATACTCGTGCAGCGCGTGGCTGGGCAGTGGAAAACTACTTAACCGAGTCACAAATGCACCACTGACAGATACACAGGAGTGCATGTGCCAAAGGGGAAAATACTTTAAGGATTATATGTGTACATGAACGAGGAAAGTGCAAAATGAATACAAGCACTTTCATACACACTTGAAACCAGAAAGTGGTTGCAGTGACTAGTTAACTCTGTTTACAGGCATTCTGAATCCAAGTCACAGGACAGGCTACTTTTTTTTTGTTTTGTGGCTTTTTCAAAAGCTCTTGCAGCTAGTGACAGTTAAAGCTTTTAAAAAGACTAATAAACTGTTACAAGAGCAGTGCAAAAGGAAGCAAGCATCTAACAATACCATAAAACAAGACTGTGATTTTAACTGGCCAATTGCAGTACGGCAACAACAACCTTTCATACTTCGTTGGTAACCACAGTACACATTGATAATATGGACCACTACACAAGTGATTATCACCACCTTTACCTGAAGTGATACCGGTTACCCGTTAAGGGTGAGTTTGATGGATCTCTTAATAATACGAATACTAGTTGTTGGAACAGGAGATGAAGAATCTGGTAGCTCTTTACTGGAAAGCCTCTACAACACACAAAGAGACGCCACAGGAAAAAAAGTTTTAAATTCATTATTTGAGAAGTAGCAGCAGATAACCGTTTTCCTAGCTGACTACAGCAACATTCTTTACGTACCAAAATAATATGGCCCCAAACCAAGTATTTTCAAGGGAGGTGGTGTGTTGGTTTTTTGTAAGTTTGTTATTTTGGTTTTTTTTCACCACACTACTTGTTTAGTTACCAGCAGTTTACAGAGGAAGAGGATTTTCCCTCTGCATACTTCTTTCCTGTCATCAATTGTAAATAATTGTATTCTTGGGGGGCAGGGGGAATATGAGTTGCAAGGTGCCCAACAGTGTAACAGAGGAAGCTACTGTCCTGCTCAAATCCATGGTTCAGGAAAACAGAGTGTGTCTACTGTCCAGATTACTTTGTTTTATAACTCTCAATCTCACAACATTTTACATGACACAGAAGAGTTAAAGACACTTACTTCCAAGTTTCCAAGTCTTATCACAGAAATCACTAGACAGGTGTTTAAGATAATAGCTCAGATCACCTTATGGAAGATCTGCAAGGAGTACAGATCTTTTTGCTTAAGAAAAAGTAAACCAGGAAACAAATTGTGTCAGTGAGTACACAGAAACACTTTTTTTTCAAGTTCAGTAACTTGAAAACTTAGAATTTATTTTTGTGAAGAAACCTGGAAGGTTGTTGTTCAGCTATTCAGTTTGGTGGAAGCGTGATAGGCAAAAGCTTCACAACTACTTAGAACCACTAAGCATACAGGGATTTAAAGTACATAAGGCTTTGTACATAAAATGAAAACTCTCGTTTTGCTTTACCTATGAACAGAAAGTCACAATTAATACCTGTGGTCTTGATGTGTTGATAATTGGAATCCGCATGAAGTTTTCTCCAAGGACGTCCTGAAAAACAAGCCAGAAGAGATTTATCAGGCAGTGCTATCAAATTCATGGCTTGAGAGATGGCAAAGTCTGGCAATTAAGATGCTCAAAAACTAAATGCATGTGTGCATTGACAACTCCCACCTTGTTTGTTGTGGTTTTTTTAAAGCCTTATAAGCACACATACAGCATTAAGTATTTCAACCTTCACTCTACCAACAAGACCATATCTTGATTTGAGGGTGTGCCCTCAAGAGCTTATGCTTCAGTAGCAAGCTGAGCTAAATATAAAGCATTTTATTCTCTCTTTGAAAGCCAAAATGCTTTAAGTCTTGATAACAGTTTGCATCAGTGAATCAAGTGGTTTATAAAACTAAAATCCTGTTTCACATATGGCAAGAAGCTAGATACTATCATCTAGCAGTAAGATTTAAAAGATAGGTCATAGAGGTGTAATGTTTGGGAAATGAAAACTGAACTAAGTTAAACTAAAAAGCATACTCTAGTTTACATCAATAAACATGTAGAGTATTTATGTGAGGCAGTCTAGGCACTACAAGTCTATTCAGCTTTTCAGTTAGCTCACTGTATAAAACAATTTCAAAATTACATTTTCTGTAGATGTGTTTCCAACATCTTCAGGATTGCCACCATCTTTGAATGCTGAATCCTGGCCAGTTAACTAGAAGAACAGAACACACAGACTCAGAATAATTGCTCTGCTAAAATTAACTTCATATTTTGGGTATAGCTTCCAGTCAACACCTTAAATGTACTAGTGGTCATTCTTAAAACAACATTTAAACAAGACTAACCTTACCACACAGGAATCTTGAAATCTGTACTTGAAATATTCAAAACTAGATAACAGTTCCACAAATTGATTCTTTACAATTGTCAAAATTGAGGGGTTTTTTGCCTCTCTCTCAAATCAGAGGTCAAGACACAAGAACATCTATTTAAGAAGACATATAGATAGCAATAAAACAAATCATGCATTAATCTAAAGCTTACACAAAACCAAGGCTTAACAAGCAACTCCACACTATCATTTCAGCAGTGGACAACCTACTGAGTAGACTGTTGATTTTTAAAGAAGAACTATCAATAGGCATTCCAAAATTATCTGCCAGAACAGAATTAACTCATGCTTCTACATTTATAAAATTCATAGCATCTTCATTTTGAGATTACTTTTTCTGAATTGTTTTACAAACTGCTTCCAAATGAGCAAGTTCATTCAGCAATTGGTCGGTGCAGTAATATATAAGCACAGTAGTATTTGAAGACCCTGCCGCCAGACCAGAAGCAGTCACTGGAGACAGATCTTGGGGAAAAAAAATTAATAGCTGTACATTATATTCTGATTCATTATATTCTGATTCTCGTATCTACTTATCTGCAGTAAAACTATTGTCATGCTGAAATTTAGATTCCTGAATCTGCTGGGGATGTATGTGTGTTATATACATATCCTACATATAACATTTCATTCACTCTAAATCAATAATACTACTTCAAATACTCCCTTAGCCCCTGTTCCTGACCTTTTCGCCGTCTCCTCGTCTTTTGGGGCATTCTCCTGATCTAGGGGAGTGAATTCGTCCAGAGGTCGGTGAGTAAGATCGTTTAGCTGTAGTTTTAGGATCTGTACTTGGAGTCCCACTTAATTCATGCTGTCCTTGGACGAAATGTGCTCCGAGTTTAGAAACCATGTTACGTACTAGAATGGCGCAACTCATTGGACGTCGCAATGTTCTTAATGCAGCTGTGGCCTCCACTTCTGTAGGAGACATTGAGGTTTTAGAGTTCAACCAAGAAATTAAAGACCATTCCATCCACTCCTTCAATACATACTTGGATCAGTAACAGGAATGGAGAGTCCTGTAGACACTGACGGCACAGCTACATGAGGTACCACTTCCCTATTGTTTGCGCTGTGAGATACCTGACACGCAACATTTCTGTAAAAGTCAGATGCTACAGTTAGAAAACGCCTGTTTGCAAAATACATTTCCGGAAAGTCCATGCAAGACTACTGTCTACCTTTTTCGCTCATTGTCACAGCTCTACTAAACAACACAAACTCACGGGCCATCTAGCACGGAATCTTCATTTTGCTGAACTTCAGACCACAGATTTAAACGTAAGCATTTTCTTTTTTATGTACTGGTATTTTTTTCCAGCCTAGTATTTACAACCAAATAGTTTATTGGGCATCAAGTTGTTCTTCATTCCTATGTGCCTGTGCGCATTTTTTTTTCAAGGATTTATTTAACCCATTTCCCTCCATTTGCCCAAAGGAGATGCCAGCTTTATTCCTGAAACCAGTAGAGCCCTGAGCATGCTTATGATTCCCATAAGTTCAAACAAGAAATCCTAGACTCCAGACACATTGTGAGTCTACTAAAAGCAGCTTCTTCACAGTTCTAATTAGGATTGTGGTGCTAACCTTTCTCTCTCTGCTGTAGAGGTGTTCAATTTAGGTATCTTATTTGATGGAGAGGAAGCCTGTGGTGTTACGGAATTTCTGTCCCTGGAACTGCTTCCATCTGAAGAACTCATTTTGCACTGAAGCCTACTAGCATTTTGACTAGTATCCGGCATGCTTTTCTGAAACAGTTGAAAAAAAAATAAAATTAAATCTTCAAGTAAGTATTAAAAGAAAAAAAAATATTGCTGCAAGAGTAAAATTTTTACTATACCTTCTTTCTTTTCTGTAAGGTTTCTGAAGGCAGAAAATAGTGGAGATGCTTTCTCCTCACGTGCTCGGCTTCTAGCTTCATGCCTGTCTTTAGCATGTTGAGGTTATTAGCTTGCCTATAAACTAAAGCGAATTGGTCATTCCCACATGTGTCAAAGGATTTTACACGTCTCAAGAAAGATATTTTCTCTTCAGTCTCTCGGGATTCAAACCTACACCTGAAACATCCCATAGGCTGCGTTTCACTAGACTATAGCAAGCAGCTATACTAATAAAGTTTGTGCTTAGAAATAAGATTTAACAGTAGTTGTAGTCTCTTAGTAGTAGATAAATCCTGGTGGCATTTGAATGTACACTGAAACCCAGTGCCACTGGCTGCAACACACAAGACAAGCATCAGTACAGATAACAGTGCAAGTCTGCAGAACGCCCTCTGCCTGGCTTGAAACATTTTGGAGCCTGATAGTTAATTCCCTTTTTCAAAGTTCAGCAACTGACAACCGTTTGACAAGTGTAGTTACACCCAATAAATGGACATCTCCTGGCTTCACATCTGACTGTCCACCAAGAAATGCAGAACTTATTTCACATATGATATATGGTGTATGACTGTAGCACACACTCTGCCTCAAGATGAAAGGACTTTGCCGCAGTGCCAAAATAGCACGGTTTTAAAGCTAATTGTCTATGTGTTGCGCTCTATCACAGTATCTTATAGGTAATACCAGAAGGAAACACAACTCACTTCATGAAGCAACTTTCACTAGAATAAAAAAAGTGAAATCTGATAAGAGTAGAGCAAAATATAAGCTTACCTGTATCGGTGAAAGTCTGTATAACATGTGTTAAATCAATGTTAACGCTTTCTGCATTTTCCACTTTCCTAAATACAATTCCAATAAACCACTTTGACACATATCCACTCCTAATAGAAAAAAAAAAAATTAAAAAAAAAAAAATCACAAATTTAACTGGCATCAGTGCCTAAATGATACTTGAATGCTGGTATCTACCTTCAAGAAGGGATTAAACAAAACAGTTTAGTTGTCCATAGCAGTTAAAGATTAGAGTCAGCCCGTACTTAAATTCCAAGTACTTCACTCAAGTTCTCCCTTCTTTAAAAAAATCTTATATGCCCCAAACCTTGCCTGTCAGAGCTCATGCCTACAGTACAGTAGGTACGTAAGTGGACACTTCTCTCAGATCAGCTGAATGAATACAAACAAGTTAGAATATATTGGCCAAACTGCATTTCAGAACAGTAAGTAAACTCACTCTTTATTCAGCTCTTGTTTTTCAGGAAAAGCCTGTGGCTTGACATGAGCAATACTGATAAATTCATTTTTCTCCAAGTTTGCAACCAGTACACGAATTTTTGATTCAACGAGTCCAATCCTAATAAGAACAAGAGATATTTACCCATTGTAACTGTATCCAGCACACATCTATATGGCTAAATAAGTAGATACACATATCACAAGTACATATTCAAAAATTATTTTGCTGATAGGAGTGCGCGTATTCTTCTGTGCCCAAGTGCACACTTTAATATTTAATTTGTTAATACAGTCAACAAAAAGTGCAGTATTGAATTGATTTTGAATTCTGTATTGAACCCAGATTTAAAGCATGACTTACCATGCCAAGTGATGCTCTTTAGTTGGGGCACTAGCAGTCAGGACAATGTAATGCCTAGAAGAAAAGGAAAATGAAGATACTAGTTCAGGTTCTTATATTCCCTCAAGAGAAACCTAAACTGCCTTAAATGTATAGAATATGACTTTCAGACAAGACAGGTTAAATCCTATATTCAGCATAGTATAACTGAAGAAAAAAAAATAGCATCCTTTCAAATTAATGCCATCTTCTATTTAGACTGCAAATTAAAACTCACTATGCTAACTACTGTGTAAACCATTTCAAGTTCAGACAACAGATTTCATACATACTTGTATTTGTGAAAAAAATTGACAGGTTCAAAGAGGTCGAACCACTCGGCGGTTCCTTGAATTATTTCATTCGTAATCACAAGACCTAGAATTAAGGTTGAAAACCTTGTATTACCATTTTGCTTTTAAGACTAACAGAGAACAATATAAACTTTAAAAGACAAAGGTTTTGAACAGGAACGGACAGATCAAAAAGCAGGAATTCCCTTGACACAGTGCAGGTCCACTACAATAGTGCGCTGTAAAGTCAGTTACTGCCTTATTGCCTGAAACAGGTGTACTTCCCAGAGACCTGTTCTACTCAAAAGGGCAGAAAACCTTGCAGAATACAACCAGTTCAGAGAATGTGGTTTCACAGAGCAAGAACTATACTTTCTAATCAGTTAACAAGCACAGAAAGAACTTCACCTTGTTTAAACTCTTCTACCATTACTGCTCGTGTGGACGCAGACACATTGTAAGAAGAATTTTGATGAGGGTAAACTGGAGTGATAATTGGCATAACATGGTATCTGTCTGAAACATTGACCTGTGACATGAAAACAGTTTTGCTTAGCATCACTTTAGATTAGAAGAAAGTTTAAAGGCTTCCAAATTCAATGCCTACATACCCTAGGGTCCCAAACAGGCAGATTTAGGTTGCTGTCTTCAGGCTGTTTGAGTAAAACAGGATTTGGCCATTCCCTATATACAAAAAGCCAGTAATTAAGTGTTCGTTTACAACTCTGCCATGTAATTCAGGGTCAGATTTAACATTATTAGTGTAAATTTTATATAAAAGAACTACCTCTAAAAGTGTTACTTTGGTATGCAAATTAAAAGTAATAAACAACAGCTCTTACCATCTTGAAAAAACTAAGAAAAACTTATTAACAAGAGTCGAAGCTGAAGCGTTTGGATATAGCTGACATGTTCTGGCCACAAGCATTGCCCAAGAAACTCCTCCAAGAAAGCCCAGCATATTGGAATAAATTCCACGTCCTGGAAGAGATACATCATAGCGTTTCAATAGCCAATTTACAACAAGCTTCACAGTCTCTAGGATACTGAGTACACTTCAACTTCAAAGTCAGTTCTTTTTGCAGTGCAACAAGGCCAAAATTGCTGGTCCTTACAGTGATGAGAAAAAGAATCGTTATCACACCACTCCTCAAAATACTGCCCACACTGATACAGCTTCACTCCAGTTATCCCTAAAAAAAAAAAAGTTCTGCCATTCTTCTAGCACTTGAGCCACAGGTGTCAATGGTGATATCATTCCTTGTGCATCCAAGCTTTTATACTTGGCATTTTTATCATTTGTAGTCAGGTGGTTCTTTTCTCCCCATTCTAGCTCCGTTAAAAACACACAGAATGTACCACATGAACAGACCTTGAATCTAAATGAAAAAACAGGTTTTAGTTTAAAACTGTCATTTAAACAATGATTCAAAGCTGAAGTACTTCTAATGGTCTTATTTTTCAGCTTGATGTATCTCTGAAAAGTTTAAAGATCATGAAGAATCACATTACTCACGTTTTGCCCACAGTTTAATCGCACGGAGCGCAAGCCTGAAGTTCTCTTTATTTGGTACGAGATGTAAGATTTCATCGGTAACCCTGCAGCCTGTAAGAAAAGGTTGAAGTGCAGAAGCTCCTAGTAGCAGGTACAAGTCAGGTGTATGCTCTACTGAATCAATCACTTCCAGTTTTTTGTTCAAGTTACTTGCTTTGTACTACCTTCAAAATTACAAATTACAGATAGCATTCAGCATCACTTCAGGTAACTAGTGCCCTCAACAGCTTTTTCCTAGTTTAGACTCCAGCCAAAAATTTTTGATAACGTGTTTTGACAGGATTCCAAAAGCAAGGTTTCTTTTGACAGCCAGGAACACTTAAGCCAGTCAGTGTTAAACAGTGAGCAAGTTAGGCCTCAGGTATTATAATTTTTTTTATTTTTTTTTTTAAATGAACTACTACATATTCTTCTCTATCAAGTGCTCTACCTATTCAGCTGAAGCAGTTTGTGGCAAACTGATCAAAACAGGTCTATCTAAACACACAGCTCCTTGAAACATCTAAATTTAAGCCCACTTGCCACCTCCTCAAATGTCAAGTATGCAGGAGATCAATTTCTGCATCTTGTATAGAAACTTGCGTTGCATAACGTGCTTTTACACAGATTTTGGCAACACTTTATTTTTAAAGATGTGTAAACATGCTTACCGTTTAAGCTCCTTATGCATTTTATATCAAGGCTGCTCAGGAATGAGTCATCTCCAAGATCCAGATTGTCAGAAACAGTAGGCACAGACAATCTTGCGAATACTAGGTCAATCTAAGGGGAAAAGAGTGTCAACTGTGAGTTCAAACTCTTTGCCAGTGGCACACTAGTGGGGTACAGTTAGTCACATCCAAAAAGAGTGGTTAACATTTGTGTTTAGAATTCTGTGGCTATAGATACATGTCCCAAGAGATTTATTTGCCAGAAAATTCAAGGAAGTTGCTAGAAGTTATGTATTTTATTTACAAAACTTCCATTGCATCCCCTCTTTCTTTCTAAGCTGGAGAAAGGAGGCCTGGGTTTTAAGTCGAAAAGATGACATTAAAAACTTCGAATTTCCATTAAAAGAGAACTTAAAATTAATCCTAGAATTAAGATGTAAATTCAGTCACCTCAACTATACTTCAGGAGAGAGCATTTTCTTTATGCATCAAGCCCTATGGATCCTGAAGTATCTGGTTTTTTAGTACAGTCTGAGGCAAGAAAACTATTCTGTGAGTGTCTGTACCAGATAAAGGCCACAAAAAAAGGCATTGAATAAGTATCTTCGTGACAGTGATACCAAGCAGCAACTCACTCAGGTGCAACAGCAAACAGACCTTTATTTGCTGTATAAGATGTACTCAGGACAAAAGGATTCCTACAACTGACAAATCAAGGCAGGAGTCAAATGAGTACTTAAAATTTTTCAAGTTCTTTATCTCATGACCACTTCATTTTTGCTTTGCAGTAAAACATTTATTCTGTTCACACAATTCATATGCTGAGCTGCATTATACACATCTCACTCATCAGAGCTGAGAAGAGTTAGCAAGGACACTGCCTCTACTCCCACTCTGCATGATCCTTGCAAGATAAATGCTACTCAAGTAGGCTACCCTGGTCTACAGCAGAGGCTTAGGAAAAAAGGTTCCCATGCCTGTCAGGCTTCCCAGGGGCTTATTTGCCTATAAGCTCCCATTCTACTGCAATGTCTTGTCCTGGGACAGGTTGTTGTCAAAAATAGCACAGTCACAGATCCCTGGCAAAGTTATCCTCTTCCAAAGCAAGGAAACACATTTACCCAAAGAAAAGAATGAAATGCTTACCTCGATGCCATCAAACTCAAATTTCACAACAGGCACATACGCGTCCTCAACTGCCTGTCAAGGAGAGGATAACTGTGTAAGAAAACATTTGTTTGCTACTTTAATATTTTCCCTCAACTATAATAAAATACAGAATTTACACTGCTAAACTGAGCAGCTTGTGAACCAGAAAAATTGTTAATAAACTGCAAGCAGTATAACACTAATATGGTACTAATATAGGCTTTATACAGTTATTTAGCCAAGAGGCTGATCATGTATTGCAATGAACACACAGTATACGCACAACAAGCTGCCTGTATCAGTGGTTGTAAGGTACTTACCTTGGTAGTAAGGAAGAAAAGTAAGATTTCTGTAGCTGTCTTACAACCGGTTAACACCCAGAGAAGTCCAAAATATTTTGGCCACGTTTGCCAGTGTGCACTAGTCTTCCATTTTTTTTTTTCTATCATGCCTGAGACTTTATCAGCTGGTTCATGAGACAGCTCTCAATTTTGTAAAGTCTGTTTTCAGGTGATAGTCCTCTAAACAAAGGCTCATTTGCTATGCATATAAATCTTACAAAATGCCAGTTTGAAGGAGGCTAGGCAAAAAGAAACATTTCTCCAGAGTGCACTCTTACATGCAAGGCAACATGCACACTTAACGTGAACATTCTTATTGCAAAAGTTGCACAATCTATGCAGGAGAGAGTTTACTCACTCTAAGATTCTTTACTTCTTTCTGGCGTTTAAGTTGTTCAAAGAAGGACTTAAAGAAATCACACCTCTCCACATGCTTGGGCACCACACAGACAGCATCTATGTCGGCTCCTGCAAAGAGATTCAGTTTCTTCTGTTGTTGTTGGAAGTCACTTTCAAATATCAGAACTAGGGTCTAGCGGGAAGTGTCCCTGCCCCTGGCAAGGAAGGTGGAACTAAGGGATCTTTAAGCCTCCTTTCAACACAAATCAGTCTATGATTCTACAATCAGACAGTGAAACTTCTACCTCTTGTATGAACGCCCAGTCTGTAGGAGCCGAAAGTAAGGATTTTGCCACTCACATTTGCTAGCACTGAGGGGGGGAGGTTCTGTGGGTAGAAAAGCAAGAGTTTACTTTTGAATAGAAGATACGCATTGACCTATGCACGTGTTGAACTAGAATACAAGTTATTTAGGAAGACTACAACAGCCTCCACAAACAATGTCTTCTCACTCCTGTACTGAGCTATTAATCAAATAATACTTTAAAAAAAAATTAATAAGGTAGCAGTCCTTTCATTAATTTACACCAATTAAGACCTATTATTAGTCTTCCCCACAGGACATATACAAAAATTAAAACAATCTAAGAGCTATACAAAAGACAAGGCTAGTGCAACAATTTCAAACAAAACTGTTGTAGGCTGTTTGGGGCAAGATTAGTGTCCCTTTTCTCATCTATTTCACCTCAAAATACATTGTTTCAGCTTTGATAACTGCTACAAGTACACTGATAGAGGCAGTTCACAAATTTATTTAATGCCCCAAAGACTTCAAGATCTTGACCTGGAGTAGCTTTTATACCTTATTTCAATGGCAGTTACTACAGGTTTACTCAATAATTAAGAAGAAAGTTAAAAATTGAACATATGCTAACATAACTCCTAGTAGTATGGCCTTTAAAAGAAATAAAAAGGCTTCAGCTGTTTGGATGAGCACATATAAAAAAAATCCTTACCTTGCTTTCCCCGAGTTTTATAATCCATTCATTAACCAAACCGTTCAATTTTCTTAAGATAACAAATCTGTAAAGAAAATTCAAGTTAAGTTTGCCGTAAAAAAAATAAAAATCCAGGAGGTTAACAAATTTTACAGTCTTGTTATACCTGTGATTAAGTTCTGTGTCGTCCTCGAACACTCCGTAAGGTTTCATAGCTTCAATTAGTTTTTGTGTTTGAATTAAATCAACATTCTTCGGATGAGCCAGGCTTATGGGGAAAGTAACCCCATAATGCTTTTGGGTCTGATTTGGAAACTTAGAAGCACTGTGGGAGAAAATAAAATATTGAAGCCTTTGCAAAAGAAAAACACAAAACAAACCAGAAATTTATTGGAAAACACTCATCTGCTTACAGGTTTGCAAATCAATTTCTGCTCTTTTACCCAGCATTAACACAAATGAGAAAAATTCTGCTTAGTATTTTTAGATAATTTAGCCTAACCTGGAAGTCACAACTACTTTTTAAAAAAACATTTGTGGATGTAAGAAAATATCCAAGTAGCTACCATCCTAATATTACGTATAGGCATTTCTCTAGACAGTTAGAACTGATCACTAGGAATTGAAAAGGTTTGGAATTCACTCATTTGTAGTTAACATTACATACAGCAGAAGTTTGGGGCATATTTCAGTTTTATATCAGTTGTGATTTAAATATATTCCCATCAGCCTCCTACTAACATTAAACAAGACAATTTAACACTGGCTTCTTTTAATTAAATGTATTTGCTGTGCTTCTATTCATTCTGGACAGGCATTACAGCTGCCTGTAGAGGAAGGACATAATGAAGCGGTCTGTTAAACTGGGTTCACGCACTAAATTCAGTATTACCTCCATTTTGTTTATGGAAGAATATGAATAAAAACATCAACCGATCTGCAGCTAATGTTGGTAGGAGAGCCTTGTGCTCTTAACATATGGTTCAATTTTTATAGTCGAGAGGCTTAGCTGTACATACACCTGTTTTATCTAAGCCCAAGAGCTGTACGTCAGCAGATAAGCAGTACAACTTGAGCTCTGTTTGTGGAGGGTGCTCAAATCTGGCTTAGCCAGCTCACTGCCCACTTAGGCTGAGCAGGACACCAGGCACTTTGGTGGCCCTGGAACTCCAGTTACAGCAAGGCCTAATTTTCACCTCCAGCCCACTGCACGTTTAGACTTATTTGCAATCAGAAGCAGCACAGGATTGACATGGCAGAACAACATTAAATTAAAGGCAGCATTAGTGGCCACACACCCCCCCCCCCCCCCTTTTTTTAAATACACACCATAGAGCCCTCTCTTTAGGAAGGGGGAAAACAAAACACCTTAATTTGCATTACCAGCTGAAACCAGGAGAGAGAAAGGAGTGGGACAGGAGGTGAGAATTGTACTTAATAGATTAAGGGTCTCTACAGAAACACCAGTAGAAGAAGGGTGACACATTAAAATGTCTATAAAAATCATCATGTTTATCAAAGAGCCTGTATCCAGACTCTAGGACTAAAAGGATTAATTACACCATTATTCCAACTGGATATTTTCCTACTTCCCATACAGCAGCCTCAAATGTTAGGTGGGTTAGTCAAGAGATGCCTATAACTATTTAAGGTACCTGACCCATTTTGGCTGGAATAGGATTAGGAAACTCTCAGAGGACAACCTCACCACTTGATTTTTTTTTAAAAAAAAAGAAAGATAGCTGATTATAGCTCATATCTAATTGTTGCCCTTACCCTTCCATTGAGGGAAGATGGATTTCTCTCTGAGTAGCCTTACCCAACTATGGACAAAGCTTTTAGTTGTCCAGAGGGTTTTCACCTCCCTCCTTCTATGAGCTCATTAATCAAACTTTTTTGCTGTGCATTTTTCAAAAAGCTGGGGTGAGTATTAGGGCTGTAATTTTATCAACTAGTCTCCCCAGTCAGAACAGCTGTTTACTTACAAGTGTAAACAGGCCTTGACCTAATTTGCCTTGTCTTGTTCACAGGCATTGTTGACTTCATAAGTAAACATATCCTAAGGAGGAGTATATTTGTTATGAATATCACTTTCGTAACAAATACAGAAGGAAAGCCTATGCTTAATTGCTGTGCATTACATGTAAATTAAAACACCTACAGAAGCAACTTCCTACCTGATTTTGGTACTAATTGCATTAGACAACTTGCACTTCAGAAAGTTTGTGCTAAACAAGAACGGGTTTTAGCCTTTGCTAGCATTCAAGATCTTTCCAGCATACTCAAGGTCACTATCTGCCTTTCATAACCCCACTCTTCCTACAGAGACTATAATTAGAGATTCACATACAGGACAATATCAATTAGATATATCAGACCTTATTAACATTGGATTATTTTAGTCAATAGTAGACATTTTTCAGTTGCTTGTATATATTATCAAAAATCTGATTTCGCACCTTGAAAGTTGAAAAAAATGGCCCTTGGAAAATTTCACTGAAAGAGTGACTTACACTCAACAGAATTTGTTTCCCTTTTAGAACTAAAAATAATGAAAAAACTTTTTAAAATCTTACTTCTCTCAGACATATCAGACTGCCAGGCATACACAAAGAAGGGATCTCAGATAAAGTAACACACACAACACAAATGGATCTTGAGAGATAAAGTAACATACATGGCATACTACCTATTTAGCCACCAGCCTTTTATTTAATTGAAAAGTCTGTGGCAGTTTAATACTTTGCAAAGTCTTGCTAGGATTTGGCCACCACAGCAAACAGCTCTAACATGTATCTGTCCTGATAGATCCTATTTATAGAAGTTCACTTAAATCGGTTTGTTACAGGTTTTGTTACTTATTTCTAGCTTTACAAAGCTTCCAGGACGTTTCTGTTAAATATTCTGAGAGATGGTGGTTAAATTCACACTGTTACAATTCAGGAAGATGCCATCAGGCCAGCCAAGGAGGGTTGGCTGTGAAGGCCTTTCTCTGACTCTTGAGGTCAGCTCACCTCGAGTCATGTAGAAATTTATCACTCCAGCCTCCTCCACCCTCACCACTTGGAAGGAGGAATGACTAGAAATCAGCTCCTGAACCACCAAACTCGATAGTGCAAACAAACAAAAGCAACAAGCAAATCAGCCGCACAGCCCTGTGGCCTTCACTGCCACCACCGACACCTTCCAGTCGTACCTCACGCTATACAAAAGCCTGTAGGCACCTATTAACAAGTTAAAGCACCTTATTCTTGACGCCATCACTCTGAAAAAAAGCCACTTTTTTTTCTCTCAGGTTTGAGCTGGATACACGGCCCAAGAGGAGCACCAAACCGCAGCCTACAGCCAGCCAAGCTGTTACCCGGCTACAGCGTCAACAGAACAATTGAGTTCTCTCCATAGCAACCGGGAAGGGAGGGGCGGCGCCAACTGCCGGGCCAACCCTAAAGAGCCTCTAGAACGTGCCCGCGCTCAGCACCTTCACACGGAAAAAGTTTAACGTTTATTTTTAACACAAGAGTTTTCCCTGAGGGGAAGCAGGTTTCCCCACCCTCCAACTGCCATCTCAACCCTCCGGGGGCCCGCAGACCCCCCCCCAAGCCCGACCCGGCCGAGCCCCCTGAGGGGGCTGCAGCAGGAGAAGCCCCTGAGGGAGGGAGGGAGGGAGGGANTGAGCGAGCGGCGCGCGGCAGGGAGGAGAGGATCGTCCCTGAGGAGAGAGGAGGGGAAGGTGCCAACCGCCCCTCCGCCCGGCACCGCTGCTGGCTTACCGGCGGGACGACGCCAAGACGCGCCTCGACATTTCTGCTTGGAAGCTGGAGGGGGAACTGCCGTTGCCTTACCCGGACATGTGCACGGGCGGGAAGGCGCTGAGGGACCCCTAGCAGCGGGGCGGGACCCGCCACGGCGCGGGCAGAAAGGGATCCCACCCGCACCTCCGGCCCCGGCCCCGCGCCGCCTTCCTGTTGCCCCTCTCTTCGAGGGGAAAAAGGTAGAAATCACTCTTGTGTTAGTTTATTCTCATCTAGTAAGTGCTAAAGAGCAAGCCGAGGGTCGCTTGGCTTCAGCTGGAATCGGAAGGATTTGACACCTTAGCGACAGCAGGGAGCTTTGAGGACTCGCCATCTTGGGCCAACAAAGCCTGGGTATTAAAGTAACGAAAATACCCTGAGACTACTCTGCATCATGGTATTCAAATAACAATCCCTCACTCACATTCGAGCCTGCAACAAGTTGAAAGCAAAGTTGAATAGATCTTTGGAACAAAAGTTTGCTCCTCGGCTGACTTGACATCTTGCCATACCAGAGCCTTTCTCTGAGATTAGCACGAGCATCATTTTATGGGTTGTCTGTAGTGCATTTGTTGAAGTAAAATACATTTTATCTTGCAAGATACTTGAAAGAAACACAAATATTTGTCCTGAAGTTTCAATAGTCTAACAAAAGCAACGTTTGGTGCCCAGACATGAAGGTACTTTTAGAAAGAGAACGTTCCCTACCCTTCTCAAATAACAGCATGCTATGGGCAATTAAAAATTACTTTATTTATTTATTTATTAAATATTCGTATAGCAGTATTTGTGCTAACATTTCAAAGTCTTCACTAATCTGCAAGAAGCTGCACTAGTAAAGCCAATTAAACAAATATCCCCAAAACCGAAACAAACAGCCAACTCCAATTATTTTCAAACTACTTTCTTGAGAGTTTATTTTAAACCTCCAGTCACACCTCTTTTATTCTCAGAAGTTTATCACGGTTTTCTTTTAACATTTTATGATCCTCACAATGTTCCTGTGATCCTAGAATCAGAAAAACCTTTTTTCTGATTTTTCAGTTTTCAGGAAAACTGCTTATTATTATCTTCTCTTACGTGGATACCATCTATTTTGTATGAGGAAAACACCTGCCTTTATTTTTCCGAGTTTAGCTAGCTAATTAGCTATTTTTTTAATTACTTTCTTTTTTTTTTNTGAAGGAGCCGCCGCCTCACCCGACCGGCTCCTTCATGGCAGGCGCGCGCGCCTCCCGCCAAACGCCGCAACAGCCCCGACCGGCGTAGCGCGCGGCTATCGCCGCCACCGNTAGAAATCACTCTTGTGTTAGTTTATTCTCATCTAGTAAGTGCTAAAGAGCAAGCCGAGGGTCGCTTGGCTTCAGCTGGAATCGGAAGGATTTGACACCTTAGCGACAGCAGGGAGCTTTGAGGACTCGCCATCTTGGGCCAACAAAGCCTGGGTATTAAAGTAACGAAAATACCCTGAGACTACTCTGCATCATGGTATTCAAATAACAATCCCTCACTCACATTCGAGCCTGCAACAAGTTGAAAGCAAAGTTGAATAGATCTTTGGAACAAAAGTTTGCTCCTCGGCTGACTTGACATCTTGCCATACCAGAGCCTTTCTCTGAGATTAGCACGAGCATCATTTTATGGGTTGTCTGTAGTGCATTTGTTGAAGTAAAATACATTTTATCTTGCAAGATACTTGAAAGAAACACAAATATTTGTCCTGAAGTTTCAATAGTCTAACAAAAGCAACGTTTGGTGCCCAGACATGAAGGTACTTTTAGAAAGAGAACGTTCCCTACCCTTCTCAAATAACAGCATGCTATGGGCAATTAAAAATTACTTTATTTATTTATTTATTAAATATTCGTATAGCAGTATTTGTGCTAACATTTCAAAGTCTTCACTAATCTGCAAGAAGCTGCACTAGTAAAGCCAATTAAACAAATATCTCCAAAACCGAAACAAACAGCCAACTCCAATTATTTTCAAACTACTTTCTTGAGAGTTTATTTTAAACCTCCAGTCACACCTCTTTTATTCTCAGAAGTTTATCACGGTTTTCTTTTAACATTTTATGATCCTCACAATGTTCCTGTGATCCTAGAATCAGAAAAACCTTTTTTCTGATTTTTCAGTTTTCAGGAAAACTGCTTATTATTATCTTCTCTTACGTGGATACCATCTATTTTGTATGAGGAAAACACCTGCCTTTATTTTTCCGAGTTTAGCTAGCTAATTAGCTATTTTTTTAATTACTTTCTTTTTTTTTAAAATCTCTATTGCTTTAGTATCTCAACGGTAGCTGCATTTACCTACAGATGTGATGGGAAATTTTTAATGGAGAGGTGACACTTTAAATCACCTGCAACGTTTAGGAAAAAATTAACAGGTCGTCAAGCGCAGAAGGTTTTCCTCAGGTGCAATTCGAATGTTAAATGGAAATTAAGACTAAACAATCTTAACCTGATTGCTTCAATCAGGTAAACTATTAAAGAGAAAAGGCTGCCTGGAAAACTAAAGGGTGTTAACAACGTTTGGGGGTGAGATAGTTAGGTCATGAGTTCTTATAGCAGCTCAAGCTCCAAAAAAGATTTTATTTTTTTTAATCTTTAGAAAAGGATCACCTGTGAAGTGCTGTGATGAGCCATCTTTCAAGAGCGTTCCTGATGTTTTGCTAGGGTTTATGAACTCTAGTTTCTTATGTTATTAACTTTTGGAGGTACTTGAGAGCCTTCCTTGAAGGACAGAACTGAGACTGCTTAAGTTAGCTACTTGGTGAGTAATGTGTTTTTTTTTCATAGAATGGAAAAAAAAAGTTTGCTAGGTATTTACTTAAAACTTCTAACGTGTAAGTGTTGTTTTCTGCTTACTTATTTTCCACTGTATCTTGTGGAGTACTATGTAAAATATATTATGTTTTTACAAAACATCTTACCTTTTAGAATGTGTAGAACTTAAGGAGAATTTGTTTTAAGGTTGTGCTTTCTTCTGCTCTGTGTATTATATAAACTTTAAAACTTCTATGTAGTGCTTGAGTTATAGAAATGCCTGATAACTAATTAAATAATGTTATCTAGGGCTCTTCTTTGGTGTGTGTGTTATTGAGATAGCAGATTTTTAAAAAAAAAAGTGAAATCTGTTTTCTTAAGTGATGAGAGGGGGGTGTTTAGGGTTTGCTTTGATTTCTAAATTGTTATGTTCTAAAGGAGTAAATATTCTCTATAGCATAAGTAAGGTGATATCTGAGTACTTTCAGTCTGTTAGAGGGTAGTACTGGTTTTATGAAGAAGGTCTTCATAAATATAAATACATAGGCTGTGAATTTTTGTGAGTTATAGTCTGTGTAGCTTGAAGTTTAATCTTCTACGTAAAGTTAACAGTAATGGGATGTGTTTTAGAAACTCCTTGTGGCAGATTATACATATTGTAGTCTTTTAAAATTCAAGAGTGTAAATACTTATTTCTGGTTAAAGAAGCTGTCTCTGTACTCACTATAGATTTTGCAGTTGTTACTTACTCCTTTTCCACTCTGGTCTATTCAGCTGCTGCCCCTGTATTCAGTAGGTGATATTTGCTTGTAAAGGTCCCTTTTCCATTTACAAACGGTTCTTGTCTGTTCAAAGTGGGCTAAGTAGCTTTTTTGGTCAGTGCACAAGTCATTTAGGCTAATCTTTTAAATTTAGATCTTTGCTGTGTAAATTTTGGGCTTGTGGTCTTAACACTTAAAGTGTCTGATCTTATAGTTACATGATCAGAAATATTAACTCAAGGGAAAGAACATCTTGTGAAGAGAGGAGGATGAGGAGGTTTCTTTCAATATTCTCAATAAATTTTGTATGTTGTACAGATAATATCCTTCTCACTCGAACTATACTTTCATAGAGTAGTTCTGTGGCAATTTAAACTAGTCTAAAGTGGGGGTTTTTCTCCTTCCTGTTAATGAGGGCAGATTATATGCTCAGATCTGTGCTTTAACACATTTACCATCTATCAGCTGACCTTTTGGCAATGCTGGTTGTCTGTGTTTAGAGAGAGTTCTTTTACTAAGTGGGATATCTATGAGGAGTTTATGACCGAGTGTGTAGCTGGAGTCATATAACAACAGTAAGCATAAACATTGTGAGTGGAAAAGGTGTGACATTTTACTCTGTTTTCTTAGTTTTATACATTTTTCTCAGGTAACTTGTGTTGCAGTTCATAAAAGGTATCATTGTCCAGATTTTTATCCTATTTCATTTGGCAAAGTGCTTCATTACTCTTGTTAAAGATTAAAAGAGTGAAATTTTAAGCAGATTTTTATAGGCAACTTTGGAGGAGCTTTGTGTTTATGCATTAAAAGTTATTGTATCAACTACTACACCTAAACCTCTCTGCTTAGTCATAAGAAATGTGACTGAAAGGTTAACCTGCTAAGGAGAAAACATTTCTGTGATTAAAATATTATCCACGTAACAGAGAAATTTATCAGAAAAAGATTTTACTCAGACTTTGGATTTTTCTTACAAATGCGGATGATCTTATCTTTGTAATGAACTATATTTCACTGTAGAAAGACTTTGTCAGCAATAATTTGTATATATACATTTATACTCTGATGAAAATCAGCTGCGAATAACATGAAATTCAATTCTGGAAAGCTGTGTTTTGTAATAAATGTTCTCAAGATTTACTAATCTATCACATTATGTAGGAAGATACATGGTAAGAGATAAGAGTGAACAGTAGAAAGTGGGGTTGCTGAAGACAAATTTCAGGTGGATGGATTTGAACAAGTGGTGGTTGAAGGTTTTTTTAGTTGTTCGTTGTGTTGTGGTTTTTTTCCTTTATCTTTGAACCCCTTCTGTTTACTTTAGGGACATAATTCTATATTGTAGCTTTTGGTAACCTAACAAGCTATGCAGAAATGTCAACACGTGAAACATTCTGTGTTGCTGCTGAGACACCAAGCTTGCCTTGGAGGGCATGACTTTGGAACTGTGTAATTACTGTGGTGTCCCTTTCCAGGAGGGCTTGCTGGCAAGGGCTGTCAGCTCCTCACACTTGACAGTTGGAGTGGATTCTGAGCTTAACTGCCCTTGTTTAGTAGGATTTCAACTTGCCCCTGTACATGGAGCCAGCAGCAAAACACTCCCTCTGCTCTGCTTGCCCGTGGAAGACTTGAATACTTGTGGCCCTAATGGCAAACCGATTACAGCTCTGCAACCGGTCAACAAACAAAGACATAAACTTGAACTGGCTTGTAGGGCAGGTGAAATGTCATCAGGAGATGGACGGGTCACTCCTTCGTTTCACTTCAAATTGGAGCTAAGATTAATTACGGTGTTACCAGCTTCTAAAACAGGTTGGTTAATGGGCACTAACTGTGAGCTCACTGAAGCAGCACTAATCTTGCTGCTCTCAATGAAGTGTCTGTCTTTGATCAGCTCATTCTCTCTCAGCAGGCCAAAAAATAGCCACAGGATACGAGTGCTTAGTTTACAATCATGTTAATTTTGCTTTAGGTTTGTCTTTAGCTGTTGGAGATTAATGAATCAAACTGGTGTTTAAATTTACAACCGGTTCTCTTCTAATCATCTGACAGTGTTATTTCTAGGTGGTTTAAACTTTGATTACCTGAGCCAGTCATCTAAAGGACTCTCCTATTCTACCGTGTGATAGTGGGGTACAGCCTGAATGTCTAGGAACTGGCAAGATGATGGCTGAAAGTGTTGAGGATTTTTTTGGTTTTCCAACTATTTTGTTTGCTATCTATTTGTTGCAACCATCTCCAAATACACATCTGCCTTTCCTCTTTCACTTTTGCCTGAACAACAACCTTCTCTGACCTTAAAGCCTCGCTTGATTCCACCAGCATGCATAGGGATATTAATTTATATCAAAGGTGTCGTATGCATTAAATTCTTCACCGTTGCCGTTTACCTTTAAGGTAGTTCCTTTTGGGGAGGAATATTGAGAGGGAAGTGCACTTGTGTTAGAGAAATAATTTTAAATTACAAGAGCAGTGGTCTCTGCTGTTGAACACCTGGAGGAAGAAGAAATGTTATGTAGTAGGTGTTGGTTTAGAAAACTTCTTGAGTCAGAAATAGCTGCCGGGAAGGTATTACCCAA
>VWZK01021425.1:8154-59401 GCA_013396935.1 Baryphthengus martii
AAAAAAAAAAAAAAAAAAATTACGAGTGTCTTTAGTGTCTTTAAGCATAGAATTTAGCTTCAAATTCAAACATCTAAATTCTTGTGATAGAAACATAACTTGCACCATGTAAACTGCTAAGCTCCCATCACAGTCAATGAAGATGTAACCAGTAAATTCAGCGGAGTCTAGTGATCTATTTATCTCTTCCTAAAGTAGATATCTGCTTTGAGAGAGCTGAATAGCTCTGTCTCCATTGACTGTATTGACTAGATGGCTGTTGACTGTAGCAGGAGCTTACATAGCTAACCCACATGCCATGATTTATGTTGTAGATACCTATATTTAGCAGAATAACACAATTGTCCAAACATAGGTTCCCAAACACAATGATATCCTTCTCACATGCTTCTGGATAAATAGGTATCAGCTGCAGCATAGCACGCATTGGTATAATGACACTAGAAGTTTATGTTCGAGGAGCTTTATGTGTCTGATTCAGAGATGTATCCGACTCAAAATCAGAGTGTGTTGCTAGCAAACTTCGTGTGAACTATCTGATGAGCAGGAAGACACCAGCACCTGGAAATATCCAAAGTCTGGCATGGTGACTAGGTAAAGGCCTTCATATTCTATGGGCTTAAAGCAGTATGATTGTTCATCTGATACATAAATGTGGTTTGCTCTGGAGAGTGAGTGTATGTGCATTCTTCTCCAGTGAACTTCAACATTGATCAACCCAGGGATCAAGCCAAGCTTCTCTGTGTTATGTGCTCAGCCTTGCTGCTGGCTGGACTTGCAGAAAGGAACTGCAGGAGCTGCATTCATCTGATCAATGCAGGAGGAACCAGGAACTCAGAGAGCAATGGAGTCAACTTTACACAGACTGGGAGGGAGCACTCCTCCGGATCTTGAAGTCCAATGGAGTTAATTGTGCTTTGACATACAGCAAAAATAGAGGAAAACAGAAACATTGGAAGACTCATAAATATATAGAATTGTATCCTTAGATGACACCAAGATGAATCTAAGCAAAATAATTATATCTTGTTCTTTTATTTTGAATGCTTTTTAATTGTTGATCATTCAAAACTATCACAGTCTTTCTATTTATATCTCACAATCAAATCACAGTGTAGAGCATGTTGAAAATATTTAATTGCCACATTTTCCTAACTCTTTGACCTTCTATTTGCACTTTTATTTTTTTTTTCTAATCTGGTCTTTCTTCCATCTGGTCATACGGTCATACTTTTTTCCCTTAATGAGCTACTAGTATCTATGAACCACTGCCAAAATCAGTAGGCTGGAAATGTAGACATACATAGTAACGACAGTCTGCAGCAGGAACAGCATCATGTTGATGTTACTTCCTTCAGTTGTATGGCCCACCAATTCATCTATGATCATCATGACAAAGTGTCATGGTGACAACTCTGCAACACAAACATTAATTCTGAAATTGTTTTTAACTGCCAAACAGTATCCATAAAGGAATATTTTCAATCCTTGATTCTATTTTAGAAATTTGACCTTTTCTCCAATGTTATGTTCTATTACTGGTTTTCCCCTTTATCTCTGTTTTCCATATAACATATTGCAATGCTTAGGAGCCATCTGTATTACAAAAACTGCAGTATCAAACATCAACTCACTGGAAGAAAACATTCTCAGTGTGAATAACTGAAAAACAGTTTAGAAGTGGTGTCTTTACTTCCTGAGGAATTTAATCCTTTCTGCAGAATGTACTTTTTTATGTTTAACATAGACCACTAAATGTAAGTAGGTCAGCTTCTGTGCATACAAGATTTTTCTCCTAATTCCTTTGCATATACTAACAGCTTTAAGTACTTATAAAATAAGTCTCTCCTGTGTTTTCACTGTACATTGTTGTGCATTTTGGTGATAAAATCCATGCAGCTATACTTCTGGTGGGCTTACAAAGAGGTAACTTTAAGTTGTGTTTCAGGTGCCTAATTTTCTAGCTGCAGTAGCAAGCTAGACATTTCAAATGGTATCTTATGAAGTACTGATTAAACTAGTCATGAAGAATTCCTTCACTAACATGTACACCTGAAAAGTATATGATGAATTATATTTTTCTCTTTTTGGAATAGCTTTTTTTTTAATCTCAATACAATGAGGCTATTCAGGTCTTTCAGACTTAATACAAAACATTATTAAAGCAACAAAAACAACCAAACAAAAAGAACCTCAAAAACATCCAGAATTGAACAAGTGTATAATAACCAGTCTTAACTAGAAAGTCATTACTCAATTATTTGATTGAATTAATGCATTTAGGAGTATAAGATACGCTCTTTACCTCTTTAAAATATATAGCTATCTCTTTTAACTGTCACCTTACTTTTGAATTCCTGGGCATATAATTCCTTTTTTTTAGAGAATTACAACATTAAATGCTCTTTCCAAATGCTTTGATGTATATTGAGAACCTCCACTTCAGTTTAACTTAGTTTACTTTATTTAGGAAGACCATCTGCTTTTGCCTAACATTCATGTAATATCAGTGATTTCCAGTGATTTACTTCAGCTCTGTACTGTGGTACTGAAGATGAGAAACCAAATAAAAGAGAAGATGAAATTAGTGTGATAAACCCTTGGAATACTATATGGGCTTTTTTTATTCCAGATACAAAAAAATCTCCAAAAGTAAGTTTCATGACATATAGATTTATATAAACATCAAAGCCTTCCAACTATCTGTATCTGAAGAAAAGAGAGAAACAGGAAAAACTCTGTGTCAGCATTTTCCATCAGGTACAAGTGTCATGACTTATTCTAAGGAGTCTGAATATGTGGAAGTTTAAGTCAGAAGACCAAACTAAATAAGAGATAATCCAATGCAACAAAATTGCAAAGTTTAAATTAACAGCAATTTAAAACAATTCATATTTTTTCTGTATAAATTTAAAGAACAATTTATTCTAATCTTATAGGAATTACTACTCATATATCCGATTTATGATTCCAACATTACTTCCCTTGTATCTCTAGGAATTACTTTTTCCTTTTGTCATCCTTGATTTTCCAAATAAAAGGTGGAAAAGGGCTGCAGATTTAACATTATATCAGATTTCAATCTGATATCCATCAGGGCTAGGGATTCTAAAATTCATATTCTTCTGTGTCTTGAGTTTTGTTCTGTAACATGATTATAATACATTATCTCTTTTCCCAGCAATTTTTCAAGATACTTACCATCAGCGTAAATATTGTGTTCCTGGGATCATAAAAACACAAAGGACAGATTTGCACTCATTTAGAATGCTCTTGCCATCTGCTAATCTTGAAGAATTTGGACTGATCAGGTGAAATAATTCCAACAGAGTATTTCAGATATTATCCTTCTTCTTCATAAAATGAACTGTTTACTTGCTCCTTTATATTTTTTGACTTACTTAAGCTTAGTAATTTTCTTTTAATTGAGAAAATCAAAAGTAAGTACTCAAGCAGCAGGGATCAGAAGAATCCACCTTTCTTACAAGAAAGTACTTAGAAAAGTGGAAGGTTCTTTGCACCCAGTCAAAAGAGAGAGGCAATTCCTAAAAGGATGTTTCAGGGAAGGCATTTATTTATTACCAAACACAAGGCTGACATAGTAACCTCCTCCATTTCTCTATCAGATGGCTTGGAGTCCAAGGTTTAACTCCCTGGAGGTGACAACTTGTACAGAGATTACAAGAAGATTGCACCAAGTGTCTCACCTGTCAACATTCTTTTCACAGAAATGGGCACACAGGAAAAAGCAGAAAAAAAGCCCTCAGAGGTAATTTTTTCCTCTATTGCCCTGGTTCCTGCATTAGCTAATTGGCACTATTTCCTAAGACAGAATATCTTTGTAGCCCCCAAACTGATACCAGTTACCAAGAGTAGGAGTATGTCCTAGGCAAATATCACAATATAGGTTCTGTGGTCTAATATTCTTCCTAACCTTTAATTACTTGCCACTGGACTAAATGGACCTTTGATCTGGACTAGTAGAGGCATTCTTAAGTTCTTACATAGCTTGTCCTAGAGACTAACTAGTGATAGCAAATGGCATGATCTTAAACAATTGTCTGAGACTACTGCTACCCAAACCTCCCAGAAAGAGCCATTGGGTATCTTCCTCCTTTACGTAGCAGAGAACAAGTCTGGGAAGCTTTCAGGGAACTGAAATTCAAAGTGTGATGAATGTTATAACTGATTGCATTATTTAGAGATTCGGTACATGCATGGCATTTTACTCTTGTGGAAAGAATGTCATTAAACAGCAGAGAAAGAAGCTGTTTGCCCCAATCCTAGCCCCTGCATTCTAATTTCAGAAGATATTAATTTACAGTAGTTGAGCAGGTTCATCTAGGAGGGCTCAGAATCATGTATATGCAAAAACTCAGTATTACGAAAAGAACAGAGATCTTGAATTCACAGGAAACGTGGATTTCCCCATAACTGAAAAGTCATGGTACTGAACTTAAGCTAAGACTGGGTCAGATCAATAGGCATGGACAATAATGTGTAGAGGGCATATTTATAAATTAATCTTTTAGTTGTCTGATTTATTAAATCACAGGTTTGTCTTTTAAGAAATTATTATTCTAATTTCTGTTCTAATAATACATATTCTAAGAGAATCAACATCTGTTTCTTCATTTTTCTCTGCTTACTTCAAGAAAATGCGTGAGCAATTCAGTCTCAAAGCACTTTCCAATCCAGTGTCTCATACCACAAAGATACAATAAATTTGTCTCAAATTCAAACCCTGTTTCTATTGTTGTATAGTCATTCAAAATCCTAAGTGTGCCAGCACTGGGTCATGTTAAGACATCTAGAAAGCTTGATTAGGTGGCAAGAAGAATGGCTACAAGCAAAACAGCTGAGGCATGACTGCTCAGGTGGGTACATTCAGTGTTGTTGGTTAGCTCCAGCAGGCAACTCAGCCTCACATGGCCACTCACTCACTCCCCCCTGGTGTGATGGGGAAGAGAATTGGAAGGGTAAAAGTGAGAAAATTTGTGGGTGGAGATAAAGACAGTTTAATAGGTAAAGCAAAAACCATGCACATGAGCAAAACAAAATAAGGAATTCGTTTGCTGTTTACCATCCACAGGCAGGTATTTAGCTGTTTCTGGGAGAGCAGGTCTTCATCACACTTAATGGTGGCTTAGGAAGAAGACAAATACCCTAGTGCTGAACATCCCTCCTCCCTCCTTCTTTCCTCAGCTTTTATTTCTGAGCATGATGTGATACAATATAGGATGTACCTTTGGTTGTCTGGGGTCAATTGTCTCAAATGTGTCCCCTCCAAACTTCTTGCTGAGCCCTGGCCTACTTGCTGGTTGGACAGCATGAGAAACAGAAAATGCCTTCATGATGTGTAAACATTGTTCAGCAATAACTACAACATTGGTGCATTATCAACACTGTTTTCATCACAAACACAAAATGTAGCACCATATTAGCTGCTATGCAGAAAATTGACTCTATTCCAGCTGAAACCAGCACAGACACATGTAAGTCTAGAGAAAGGGAGAGTAAATTTATCTGTAAACACTCATAGATATTTGGAAAATTAATCTCTCACCAGAAATATATATACCCATCTCCCCTGATAAAACTAGGCAACTTTTTTTTTTTTTTTTATTTCAGCAGGTGGTATACAGAACAGAAAAAATCCATGACCAGCAGGCCAAGGTCCATCTAATGTAAGATACTTAAACCACAGAGCAGTAGGAAGGTCTATGGGCAAAGACTGTTTCGAGGAGTGTTGCCATCAGAGCTCTCACTTTACCTTGAAAACCTCTGTTTAGCCTCATCAACATGTGGCATCCCAGACTTCTCTGTACCTTGATCCTGGAGCAGCCTGAGACATGTCAAAACCCAAGGTGGAAAGACTGCTTGTGGAAGGTCTCACGTAACAGCCCTTTGGAAACCTCCCTGGACTTATGTTTTTCAGGACCTTAATTGTCCCAAGCAACTTCATTTGCCTCCTCCAGCAAAGCACCCTCTACCCACTGGCCTGGGAGCAACATTTAAGATCAGACCTGAGGTTTACTCCTTGCCTAGGTTACTTTGTATATATAGACTTGTGTGTGCATGCTTTTATTGTTATGTATGTGAACTATAGCACTCAAGAAATAAAACTGATTTCCTAATTTCTTGATGCTACCAGACAGAAAGGTACATAGAGATATTTCTAAATGTGTCCTTAGTTTCATTTTATGGTAACACTAAGTCTCAAAATGTAGAAAAGATTGTCCTGGACCTTTTTAACATTTCAGAGGGACTTTTGAAAGCATATTTCTTGTCCTTTTAAGTGCAAAACCTCCAGATTGAATAGACTAAGTGGAGGGAGAATGGCTTATACAGTCCTTTAGATTTGCTAATACAAGTAATGTTGCCATGGTAGTCCCTTTTCTTTGTACAGAAACTGCTGTGAAAACTGAAGAGGTAATTGAAATGTAATTTTTGCTCTGTTGACAATTTTCTATTTTTTTATTTCTGTTTTTCTCTTTGGAAATAAAGAAAACTTTGCTTTACTCCACAACTTTATTGCACAAAATCTAATGATTATTTTGAGACCACACAGAGCATGTTTGAAGAATTTTTGTACAGGGAGTTGACTACCCAGGTGGGAAGCTAGCCAGGAAGCCAGACAATTGGAGCAGTCTGCCAGGTGGGAAGCAGAGTAACTGAACAGTTCTGACAACCGTGAGGTCCAGTGAGATAGGCAGGCTGCCCATTCACCCACTATGATGCCAGCTGGCATGCACGGGGTAGGAGGGAGGCCTCTCTGCCTACCTGCTTTCCATCAAAAATGAAGAGGAACCACATTATTCCTTAAGGAAAGCACCATTTTTGTGGAACCAGAATCCTCAGATGGGAAATTATTTTGAAATCTTTTCAACCAAGCATTTTCATAACCGTGAGAAACAGTGTTACAGAGCAGCACCAGCAGGGCTACTCTACAAGCCAGGACCAGAGACTGTGTGGTGCCAGTGGCAGGATCTGCTGACAGTCTCAGACAAGTTGACGTAATCTGTCACTGGGATTCATCCACAAAGCCCAAGCAGGGCCAGAATCAGCACAAAGCTACTTATAGTATAGGACCCAGGAGGCAAGTCTGAGTGTCCTTGCAGGATGATCAGGGAGACAGGGCGGAGAGTTGAGCCAACACCAGCAGCATAGCTCAGGCCAGGACTGATTGTCCACTCCAGGGCTTCAGTGGTGCTCCCTGAAAAAAATGGACAGATCCTAGGTGTGGATGGTAACAGCAGTTAAGGCCAGTCAATGCACTCGTAATCACAACACTTAGATAAATTGTCATTTCTGAGGTCTCTTATGTATTCCGTAATGTGATGACTTGTTCTCATATGTTTATCAGCTCTATCTATTATACATTAAACATCAAAATCAAATAGGAAGAGGAAGGATTTAGAAAAAAAAAAAAGTATAACATGGAGGTTGGTAAACTCAATAATAATAGCTATATTCTCAAAAGTAACTAAAAATGAAAATTGCACTGTGTGTGTACATCCCATATTTTTCATCCGCAAAACAAATGTATGTAACGGTGTATATTTCAGACTATGGATCTATGAAAAAAAAGTCTGTATTATCTTTGAAGACTACTCTGTACTGTAGTATATCTTTCTAATGCTGGACTAGTGTCTCTAGGAAAGAACAGAATACTTAGTTCTATGCCTAATATTAAGCCACTGAATTTTATGAGTGCACCTAGGGTGTTGTGTTTTCTTCAGTTATTCTGAATATCATCAGGAATTCGGGCTACATTTCCAAGTAGTATAAACTGTCATGAAGAGACTACAGTGATTTACCCAAAGTATTACATGTGTTCCTGAAAATAAGACTTTCAATGCAACTAACTTCTCACTGAAGTCACCAGGGTTTGAATGGATGCTTACATTAACTTACCTTTATCTCTGTTTCGCTGAATAATGTAAGTGTATGCTTGAAATTGCATATTTCGTTGAATCAAAACCTGTAAAGTTCCCTTACTTCAGTACAAATAACTGGGTTTTTGATTTGCAGTGAAATTTGCTTTGCAAAAAGATGTTATAAACACTATTACAGAGATGCAGCAGGATTCCTTTCCCTTCCTATGTCTCCTTATATGCCCCTTTTTTTTCAAATAAAGGTTAATTTTACATTTTCAGATCTTTAGCCTGTTCTCATTTAAATCTGCTATCCAACTTGCAGAGGCAAGAATGTGGAAGCTCTACAGACCCAAACTTTACATTCACAGTTAAGTAAGTTTCAATTTGACTGTATTACATTTCTTTTAGCTATGTAATAATATTAATATCAGAGTGATAAATGAAAGAGTGCAGGAGTAAAGCACTGGGAAATAACCCCATGCACCAGTGCAGGACTGTAAATAATTCCTCTTCAGATTGTAGTGTTGGAAAATTAAACATGTGTTACTACTTTTCAACTACTGTTCAGCTACAACCTTTTTTGTAGTACATCACTTGCACTCCTGTGTATAACATTTTCAAAAAATTTAACTTTCTGAGCCTGATGTAAAGCCCATTAACACTATTAATAAACCTTTTCTTTACTTTGATAGGCTGCAAATAGAACTCCAAATACTAGCATATCTTGAGACAATACAGTTTCCAAAGAGCAGTGTGATAAGTAATACAGAAGTTACAGAAAAAGCTTACTAGTAAATATGATATAACTATATTTAAATCAAGATATCACTGCGTAGGGGTATCAGTCACTTTTTCTGTATCTTTAATGATTTGGAAATATAAAGATCTGAGTTCCTATCAATGAGAACATATTAAAAAAATAAAATAAAATTTTGCAAATCTTGAACATCTTTTTGTAGCTGGATAAATCTTTATCATTGTATGGATTCCAAAAACTTTGAAACCATGGACTTCAACTGAAAACAGAATATTTTGTGTTTTCTGTCATATTTTATTTTTTATGGACAGAGTGAATAACAAAACATTATATAAAAGATAGAAGGGTAAGATGGTTTTTCATTTGTGTACAAAGCTAACAAAAAAACCCAAAAAACATGCTTCTTTTTCTTTTTTTCTTTACAATCATACACAATACATTCCCTCAGATATTGTAATTTCAAGATATAGTCAGAAAGAGTAAGAAATTAAACAACCCAAAGTAGAAGAGAGACTGTTTTATTTCATGTAAACTGTGATGCACCATAGAAGGCAATAGAAACTTTAAAAAAATTAATGAAGTTTATGTATCAGTGGTTAATTCATCACATCTAAAGGCTAGATAGTCCCTGTATAAAGCAACTTTATTGAATCATGCCACATACAGAGATCTTATTTCAGTGTAATTATTTTTTTTTTCAAGGATTCCAGAGTTTCTTTATAACAAATATCAATATTTTAACAGGAATATAAGTAAGTACTTTAGGGATACAAGAGACAAGGTTTACCCTTAATGTCTACCCTAAAACTACATTAAGTGCAAAATTATACATTGCCAACGTAATTGTTCACTTTGTTCAGATTACCAGCTCTGTGAACAAGGGAAAAGGAGTGAATGTTGTATACCTTAATTTCAGTAAGGCCTTTGATATCATCCCTCATAGCAATCTTATAGCTAAATTGGTCAAATAGGACCTCAGTAAATGGACGTGTGGAAGTGAGTGAGAAAATGGCTTTCTCATTGGGCTTAAAAGGTAGTAATCAACAGTATAAAATCTAACTGGCAACTGGTTATTAATGGTAACTCTCAGAAATTAAAACTCTGTTTTTTTTTTAAATCTGGACAATAGGAACAGTCAGATTTTCAGCACAGAAGTTGATATGCTGGAGGATAGGGCTGGTATTCAGAGGGACCTGGGAAATGGAACTGGTTGATGAGAACTCAAGAAGTTCAGATAAGGTTAATGCAAAGTCATGCACCTGGAAAGGAATAGCTCCATGCACTGGTACATGCTGCAGGCTGTGTGACTGGAAAGCAGCTTTGTAGACAGAGGACCTGGGAGTCCTGATAGGCACTGTGCAGAACAGAGGCAATGTACCCTCAAGGCATTAGCAAGAGTGGAGCTAGCAGGTAGAGTGAGATGATCATGCCCCTCTACTGAGACCTAGTGAGAGCTCATCTGGTCCAGATCTCAAATACAGAGTGAAGTCAGCACAATCCCTCCTTTATCAATTATTTCAGCCAGCACAGGTGCCCTTACCCAGTTGCCTGATGGTGTGGGTGTAGAGAAGCATGACTTGTTGGGTGTAGCTGTGGCATACCCTGTACATAGGTTGTATTTGTAACAGATCATGTGTGAATCAGATATGTGTTAGATATTAGAGGCCACTGAATCTGGTAATCTAGATATAATTATTAATGATGTTAAGCACATATACTTGATAGGTGTGTATGTGTACACACTCACTCAAATGCACACAGAGGAGGCCAGACATGTCAACACAAAGTTTACACACTGGAGCAAGCTACCAGGATGGTCATGGTACCAGACCATATGGCATTGAAGAAAGTATTGAAGACCTTGGCATGTTCAGTCTTAAGAAAAGAAGAATCAAGATTTTCTTAGTATTGTTTGTACTTCTGTACAACTGCAAGTTGATGATTGAAGGTGTAGAGCAGAGTCAAACTCTTCTCAGAAGGGTGTAGCTAAAGATGAAAGGGAACAGAGAAAAGCCGAACATGAGATATTACCAATTCAAAAACAGAGAAAATCTTTTTCACCATGGTTGTGATCGAACACTGCAATAGGTACCCAGAGAGTTTGTGGGATCTCCATTCTTAGAGGCACCAAAATATCAAAAGGCTTGAGAAACCTGTTCTAACTGCTCCTGCTTTGAGCAGTGGGTTGGACTTGGTGACCTCTTGAAAACACTTGTAACCTGAGTTATTCTTTGATTCTGTATCTAGACATCTAGGAGTCAAATTCACTCTTCAGAAGTCTCATCTGTGAGTGTATAATGCTCACTAGTATGCAAAATCCATGTAAACCCCTGAATCCACTTTTTCACTTCTGCACTTAAGATCTGTGTTATTTCTGCCTGAAGTCAAAGCAGCTAGTTCATTCAGACGTACAATACCAGTCCCAAAAGTCTACATGTGAAAGACATACATATTGTACAAAACAACACTAAGCAAATTATACTGGTGTTCCACGTAGCACTGTATATGAGAATTGAGCAGTAGTAAAGAATCAGATGGCAAAAGTATGCTTATCACTTCTCATTTTTGGACAGGAAAGTCACCATGGATCAGAAAAAAACTTGTGAGATTTCTGTCTAGTCTCAAAGAAATAATTATAGTTACTGGACGATCTGTATAGATGCCTAAACCAGACATACAGTAATAAAGCCTTACCTGTTTGTACAGTGTTTTCTATTTTGTAAGACCTTGATTAGTTCCATTTACATTATTTGGCATATTCAAGGAAATTTCTGCTTGAGGAATATGAACTTGTGGGTTTCCTGTAGTCTGATCTCTAACTCTCCATATAATTATTCAACAGATCTCGGAACTGAGAAGAGCTCCATAAGAGGGATCTTTCATCTCCTTTCTGTATTCTTCAAACAAAGTCTGCTTCTTGAATACCTTATCACAGGTATTCACATCTCAGACATCCATACATATGCATTCATCCAATCAAATACAACTTCTTTTCCTTCTTCTTTTTTTTTTTTTTTTTTTTTAATAATTCCTGAAGAGTCTTCAGCTCAAGATCTTTTCAAAAGAGTTAATTTATTAATTATTTGTTCCATATTGAATATCAAAGGAAAATAAACATTTAGTAGGGGAGAAAGGGAAAACTTTACTGGCATTCATTAATCCCAGAATTTAAACTATTGGTTAAGATTAGCTAACTGTTGTTTGAGCTATAATCCCACTGCTAATAACCACTGTCTTAAAATATTTTTAGACAAGTGACTTGCATTGGATCTAATGAAGCATCATCCTTTTTCTATTGATTGTTGTTATAACTAAAATCCAGATGAGCTATAAAAATGTCAGAATACTACAAGAACACAGATGAAATTTTATCACTATTATTACACTATATTTGCTTTAATTGGTAAATGATTGCTTTGTGTGGTATGTATCGGCAGACACTTCAAAATTTTGCTGTAATAGTGTCAAATCCTGATCTCAAAGAAGTCAATGTCAGTATTTACTTACAGTTCAGACAGGCTGGAATTAAACTCTGTTGCTCTATATTTTACAAAACTAAAGACCAACGTTGAAAGTACCGATCCATACATGAAAATCATTGAGCATGTTTCAATAAGTTTCTTCACACTGTACTTGCAAATAAAATTCTTCAGACTAATGAAAAGATTATTTGATAGTGGAGACATATGCATATATTTAAAAAGAGAAAACTGAATTAAAGTCTCAATATTAGTTCAGGGGGATGAAAATGAATTAGTTTTGGCTGAAAAAAACCAACATTTGCTATGGAAAGAATATGATAAGTTAGCATTTCAGAATTAATTTACAAATGCTTACAAAGGTATGCTGTTCACACATCAACTAAAAGGTTTTTACATACTTCTTAGGTTTGCAAAATATCCAGTGCACTACTGGAAGCTGTTCATCCTAAGTGTTCAAGATGACTACAGACTATCTGTGCTAGTAAGTCGATTTCCTGCTGCAGCTAACGAGAAAAATTTCCTGTATCGGCAGGACTTTGGACTCGATGACGTTAAAGGTCTTCTCTAACCCAAATGATACTATGAACCTATGACTCTGAAAGGATCATAAGTTAATCACTATGACTACATATAAACTTATGTTCTGTGCCTTGCAATAGCCTTAATATATGCATATCTGATCAGGGGTCTCTGGAAATTAAAATACAAGAGGCTGGTTTGTGCTGGAGTCTCTGTCCTGCATAGTTAGGCCATGATCAGTGCTGACTTCCAGAGCAAAAAAGCTTGGGAGTGCTCTTGGGCCTAATATTTACTTACTGGAAGTGTAAAATAGTATCACTCTAACAGCTGCATGAATAAAATACCAATTTAATTGCATTTGCACAGAGTACAGTTTCAAAGGCCTTGATAAGCCAGACAAATAAAAAAAAAAATCAAACTTTCTAGACATTTGTCACCAGTGTTATTTTCACAATCAAGTATTTACCTGCTGCCTCCTAGTACCCACAGCATTTGAAAACAGTACATTGCTGCAGCAGTAAGTTTTACTTCATTGTCCCCTATTGCAAAGAACTATTGAAGAAAAGAGGATCCTTACATTGATTTCAATAGGTCGGAATGTTTCACTTGTTAGGTAATGACTGGCAATTTCTAAAGTTGCCAGGAAATCAATTTTCATGTGTTTCATATTAAGTGTGATGTATGGCTACCTTATTCAGGTATTTGTTTAAAAGAAAGAGGAATTTAGAAGCATTACTTTTTGTTGTTGTTGTTCCTTTATTAAATCCCGCAGTCTTCTAATACTAAAAAAAAAAAATAGAAAAAAAATAAAAATTGCAAGTCCTTGTAGCTTTAGGTCGACCAGTATGTGTATTTCATCATAACACTTCCTACTAAAACGCACTCCCTGTATTTGTGAGGTATTTGGATATATGCTTTAACAGGACAGATGACAAAGAATCTTGACAGTTAATCAGTGGCAGAATAAACAGACTAAGGAAAATCTTGTTGCCAAATACAATAAGATATAATTTTGGACTAACTGGGCTGGGTGAAATGCTTTACGGTATAAACAAGATTTCACTGTACTGAGGCAAGAAAAGGCTACAGGATTTAGGACAATCTAATGAATCTTCCCTCATGAGAAAAAAAAGACCAAAAAATAAAGATATGAGTAGAACTATGGTTATTTCCGGGCCCCATGGTATGAATACAGACTTTTTTTTTAACATTTATGACATCCTGGCTTACTTGAGGGATGGTGTGTGACCTCTAAGCAGGCAACTGCTAAGCAGCAAGGGGATTAACATTTAATAAAAGCACTCAATATCCTTTTTCTCAGTGCAGAAATATGAAGGTGTGGGACTGCTATTCAAGACAAGTGGATCACGGACTACCAGTGTAATGCACCAGTCTAATCATCAGTATCACAGAGACAGCAAAGAGATAAACTATCTGTGTAGCTGAAAGTGGCCAGCACCTTTATAACAGGTGAGACTGATACAGTCAAGTTCCTGATATAGGCGACTAGATTTTCCCCATCTTTTTTGTTGCTTCCTCTTTTAGCTGGTGCTACTGAGGGAGATACCGGCACAGACATTCTTCATTTGGGCTATACACACATGGCCAGCTCCTCCTACTGCCTCCCGGCTGGGAGGATGAAGGAGGCAAAGGTAAGGAAGAGGAGGGCTGCTGCTGCTCTGCTGGCTGTTGGGAGAATTGTGAGGGCTGGCAGGAAGTCAAGAGCCAAGCTGGGAGGCTCCCACCGAAAGGAAATACCAGTGAGGGGATATTATGGTGACAGAATGCAAAAAAAAATTAAATTTTACCTGTCATTTACCATTTCTACAGGTAAATGAGGAGAATCAGCAATCTACATATATTATTAATTTTTCATTGTTTTCTTGCAACAGCTCCAATATTTTTCCAGCTACAGTGGTAATTAGATACACAGAAATGGAAAACACTTGCTATTTATCAGATCAGAGGACTCAGACTAACACATTTTTTTCTCAAAGAGAACAGGTTTTTTTTCATGTGAATCAAATAATTTAGATCTACACATGTTGGCTCTTGTGCTCTTTCCTCCACTTATGGAAGCCCTGTGCTTCTTTCACCTTATATGAAGTATTTTGATTTAGTTGTTTTTCTTCTAAGAATGATTTTGATCCTTTACATCAAGCATACAACATTATGCGGTGTCTTCAATCACCTCACAAATTCATAGTAGCAGCTGCTCCACACCATCACAAGCGTCAAAGAAATGCTGCTGTATTTCGAATTTCATATCTTATCATTAAAAAAACATAAAAAGAAAAACAAAAGGAACAAATTACAACAAAAATCCCTGTCGTAAAAAAAAAAATAACCCGTCCAAAATACATCCTGACAGAAACCTATTGTTTGACAAAAAAATATCGATGTTGCTAATACATTCATTGAAGATAGGTATTAGAAACAGGAGTATTAAGAATCCCTGAATATTGCTCTTGAGCTTAAAGTTTTTCATGACTTTTTAGAATCCCTCTTTTGTATATGCTTTCCAGGGATTGCAGAAAAACAGATCCCTTCAGCCCTCAGATTTACTAAGACAGTTTATTTTTGTATAGTTGTTTTTTCTTCATGAAGACCTTGTGATCTGACATTTCTACATGATAAAAAGTTAATTTCTTTTGTGAATAATATTCCTAGATCATACTGAGGCTCTAAAGACCCACTTTAATTAATTTCTGGTTTATGTTTTAAAGCTGTTTGTGTTTCAACATGCAAATAGAAAATGAATGTGTTCTTAAGTTCAACTCTGTTTTCCTTCATGAATTCATAATATCTGTCATAATTCTTTTTGAAGAGTTGATATTTAGACTTAAATTCTCAATCATTTAAGTTATTTTAATTTAAATTAATTTAACTTCTGGGGTGTCTCTCCATTTTTTATCTTTAATTTGTTTTCTCTTCTGGCTACTTTACTCTTTATAGTTTGGCCTGATATAGAACACACAAGAATATTGTTTCAATTTATTTATTTGAATGCTGGTTCAGGACCTTTTATCCTTGAACCTCTTTACTCTCTCTTGCTTGATCTATCTTTCTCAAGGTCTCTGTCTTTTTCTTTCTCCTTTAACTGATAGTCTTCCTCTTTTCTAATATTCCTGCATCTTAGTATTCACCTCCTCATCACTTAGCAGTATCTAGTCTTCTTCAGATAAAGAGAATCTCCGCAAATATTTGGTTTTCATTCCACTTAGCTTGTGCAAAAACCTGTCCTGGAGCTCATTGAGCTTGAATACTGACCAGGGGATGGTACAGACAGTGCTTTGGAAATTCCCACCACAAGATTCCATGTTTCTCACTTTTAACAGCAGCACTTCGTTTTCCTCCAGTTCCTGCATTTCATCAAGGTCTTCCCAAGTGTCCCTATCTGAATCCTTGGGATCTGCATCCATAATTAACTTTTGGATTTGGACAGCACTGGGGGATATTTTTCATTTGTGCTATCATAAGCTCAATTAACTTATGCATTCACTCTTTTTCTCTTTTCAGTTCTCTCTCCAAACAATCTACTTCTAACGTTTCAGAATGGTCCTGCATCTGAATTAAACAGGCATCTAGGATTTCTTTTTATCTGCATCACCCCAAATCCTTATGTGGCTTTATTTCAGCCTTTCCATGACCTCCACAGGGTCAGATCATGTTTCCCTTGTCCATTGTACGTCTGAGGGAGAAGGTGTGCAATTGTGTCTTCATAATAATTCCTCTGTTGACATCCTGCAATGTCATGGAGGCACCCACAAAACAGACAGCAGTAGCTACCCAAAATGTGGATTTATTACAATCAAAAATTACCCAACCCTCCGACAATCAAATTAAATCACAAGATCAAATGTCAGACAGGAATATACTACTACACAGCTATTTCCTAAGTTTTGAGAATATTCTTTTTACAAAGATGAAACAAACTGTGTGCACATTCACTCATCTTCCACTTAAGGCTACCCAGAAAGGGGGTCACTCACCCAATAGATGATATATCCAAAAGGATATAACCAGAAGAAATATTCACTCACTCAATCTAAAGGGAGAGTCCCTGACTGCAGATCCACTATTCTGAAGAGGACTGAATCATGTCAGCTCCCCAGTAGGGCCCCCTTTATACCCTAGTTGAGCCTAAGCTGTGACCATCTTAATTAGTTGGAGGCATGCACATGACGGAGGCAAGCTAAGGGCCTGAAACAAAGTAATCAAGTATTAATGGTCATGAAGCCATCTTTATCAGGTCATCACTGCTTCCTCCTTCAAACACACATGAAAACCTTTCCGTTTCTGAGCATGCTGTTCTTCTGTCACTTTCCTGTCTTTCTTTGATCCACCATTCATTTTCAAAAGCATAGGTGTAAAATTCTGCCATTTATACATAGGAATGAGGTAAGGATTTTTTCTGAAACTCCATCTGGAGGTTTAATTTCTGGACCCATCATGGAACCAGAAATTTGCCCAGTTGTGTGACACTGGGCAAATCACTTCAGCTCTCTGTGCCTCTGTCCATTTTATTCTTTTCACTGCTGGGGATAACAGTTTGTTTGTTTGTTTGCTTGTTTGTTTTCATGTGTCTTCTGTAAGAATAAACAGATATAGAATTATAACACAGTCATACACCATGGTAATAGGATTATATAGAAATCTTAGACTGGTCAGAAGTTTGTGGCATTGTACACACATTTTGCATGGTCCCAGGACAACAAAGTGAGTCATGTTTGCTATCTAGTGTATTTACAGAGCAAAAGACTGGAAAGGACGTACTGCTGTGTTTCAGAGAATGCAAACAATGGATGTTCATGCCTCTTTGCCTTATCTAGGATATTAAAAATGCTAAAGATTTGTTTCCAACTTTCAAAGAACTTCAGCACAATCATTAATTATCCCAACAATGTTATATGTAGAGATGACCCTACAAAAAGATTTACTTTAAGATTGTCTACATCCCGTCCTTTCTTCTGGATTCCAGAGGAATAACAGATTAAAATTCATCATAGTTGGAGAAACAAGAGTAGTTACACGTTTGTTGTCAAATTCTTGCAACAAATAAATGATATCTTTGTATTATTTTTGATTTTGCTGATCATTCTCTTCATAAATGCAAGGAAGGAAAAGTTTTGAGAGCTTTGAGATTTGATTCTGAAACTTTATGAAGTTCCAATAGCAAACCTGTCAGTCTCATTTTGAGCAACATGCTTCTATAAAAGCAATTTATTTTGTAATGTGTTGCAGACATTTTCTTTTCTCTTCTCCAATGCATTTATGTTGTTTCCTCCCTTATTTCATCAAATCACATCACAGAATACATTTCTTTACAACTGATTTTAATTTTCATCTCACAAATATAATCTGATAGCTTTATAAAATGGAGCAGAAGAAGGAGGAAAAAAAAGCAGCAGTTATAAAACCACTTCCATAGTAATTATGATTTATACTTAAATCTTATCCATAGAGATGGCTGTATTTCTTTTTCTACTTTGCTTTGTTCTAAAAATCTGAACAAACTCTGGAAATGTATCTAAAAGTAACTCTCCCTGAGGGAAACCTGTCTTTTTTTTTGCTCTTCATAGATGTTGACACAATAGGTTTGACATTTAATGAAGAGGTGTTTTTAGCTACCAAGAAGGAAGAATAAACGATGTCATAAAGACATAGTCAACTCGTAAGTTATTAACCCTTGGGGAGGCAGATACATAGTGTACCACTGTCCATGTATTCCTAGTTTCAGATGGAACTGCATTGTTAACTGTGTTCACACACATTCAGCAAGTTAGTGAATTAAAGTAAAAGGGGCATTAATAACATAGCATTGATTTCCAGATCACTGGTTTATTTTTGAAATTTATGTGTATTGCAACTATCCATTTCAGTAGAAGAAATTTCTTAGGAAAGCAGTTCTGAATAGTAAAAGCCTTTTTCTGAAACTCTAACGACTAAATGTACCTCCAAGCTTCCAGTATGCTACTATTCAGCATGTTAAGAAAAAGCTAAAGAAGTTTTTATATAAGAGATCACCAAAAGATTCTCTGACTTTCAAAGCACACAGAGTAAATCACACAAATATGCTAGCATGTGAAATCAAAGTAAATTCTGTCAGGGAAGAGCTCTTTGTTCTGACTAAGGAAGATTAAAAAAAAAAATGAATAACAGTTGTGAGATGTAATTCTGTTCCACTGGTTTTGGTAGTGAAAGGCAGTAAGGTATGTTTGCAAATGTATCAATAGCTATGCCATAGTGAAGTAAGCCCGGTATGGGTCACAAAGGGATTGCTTTATATGACTCTTTTTATATAATTTCATTGTTTCAACTTGAAGTTTTAATATAAAGTACGAAAAACATTGTAACTAAACTCTGCTTTCTTTCTCTTCTTTTCCTGTAAATACAAAACAAAAAATAAGTACTGTACGATCTTCACTAAGGAATTTTGAGCTTCAGCAGTTTGCTCATAACTTGGGCAAAAAGCTCTGGGAAATAATATAATATAATATTATTCTTTCAATATGTTAACTCTAGGTGGTTTTCACAATGTAATCTCAATAGGGAATTTTCAATCTGTTCATAGATACTTCTCAACCAGAAGGAAATTATCGCACATTATGTTCTCCCCTCTTCCTTGGCCACAGGCCATATTGATTGGATGGTGATGTACATCTAATAGCTACACAAATACATGCATATATGACAAGAAGGGAATACAATCTACTTTACATGTTTACTTTAAATGGTGTGTTTAAGTCCATCTGGAAGTTGAGAATGGATCATTAAGAAAAGAACTAGTACAACTGCACAAAATTTTTATACAGAATCATAGTTTCCACTGATATTGTCTCATATCTGCCAAGTTTGGAGTGAATGATGAGGAGGAAAGGGGATGTAAGAGCACGTAGCACTGTTTAATGTGGGTGTGGATGTTTCCAACAGTTTCCTCATCAGAGGAGTTTCCTTATCAGAGCCTGGTCAGTGCACAGAACATCATGGTCCTATGGGGTGCTAATTAGATTCAAGAAGGAAATGAAACTGATCCTTTGTAAGTACTTAGTATGGAAGGATCGTTGACAGCCACAGATAGCAAAAATCAGGTAATGAAATACAGAAGTGAAAGACTGGAGCAATAAAAAGCTTCAGATTTATTTATTTATTTATTTATTTTCCTCTAAATGCATACTCCAAGACTAAGGTGTTTAAGGCAATCTGGAAAAGGGGTCTTTGTTGTTCATTTTTATTTTTACTACATCTGAGAGTACTTTCTGGAAGATCTTATAGCTTGGTAGGTGGTCGTTATTGGGTAACTTTTGCTAGTCATGATATGCTCAATATAATAATCACCAGGTAAAATGGAACTTGGATTAGTGAGGATAACTTTAAATAGTTGCTAAGGAAATAAAGGTTTTTACTCATAATCCCTTTTTTTTCTCTCAATATAACACTTCAGTTGAAAATAAAGTACTACAGGTAAAGTGCACAGAAATACACAGAATGATTCTGGTTATGTCTAATTATTGTTTGTGAATGTTCTGTTCTGTAGAAAAAAATGAACATTAAAAGGTCTTCAAAAGAATTTTTATATAGCAAAAAAACTCATGCCAAACATTGGAGACCTGCAAAACTACTGCAGAGCCAGTAAGACAACCTAATAACAAAATGATTGGGATCTAATCGTCTTGGATGCTTCCAAGGAAAAAAGGTGTATATCTATGGCAAAAAAAAAAAAAAATTATAAATACACCTGCTTGTTACAGGAAGTAGTACTTGAGGTCATTTACCACAGAAAATATCAAAATATTAGAAGAAAGGAAATCAACTGTAACTGATTCTGTTATAGGCAGAACAAAACAAGAGTGTAGTATAATCAGAGAGGACAGGATCTTTTCCACACAATAATAATAGAGGGAGGCATTGTTATAGCAGAACCTCAAAAGTATTCAAAATATAGTGTGGGGAAATTTAAATAAAAAAGTCGCACCCGATGATTGTAGTTATGCATTGATTCTGAATACTTGGAATTCCACTCTGTATGTGTAGTTTGGAAGAGTACAAAGTGATGTAAACCCTTTAAACAATATTGAAGTACTAACGGTGTACCTGCTGAGGGGGTTGAACAGTAGCAAATACATATGGTTATATCATTGTAAAGATTTCTTTTTTCCAGATTTTTTGTTTACTTTTACATTAGTGGGTTCCAGGTCTATTTGACTCATTCTAAAAAATGGTAGCAAAAACACCTCCTCACCTCCACCTCAGGAGTAAATTATGGTGAGCACATTACTGACTAATTTTATGACCCTAAATATCTAAACAAGAATTTCTGATTATGTCACAATGTGTTTCGAACAACAGAAACAACAAAAAATTGCATAACACAAACCTAATAGTTGACACTTATTTCTCTACATTGTTTGCTAATAAAGCTTTAAAAGGTACATAGCAAAATGTAAACGAGAAGGCAAATTTAAATTTTCCTACTTCATTTTCATCACCTCTTCTAATAAAATATTTCATCCTTATAGAACAATTACAGATGAGGTTTTTTTCCCACATAATTTTATTTCCTTTCATGATCTATGTTAACAGTTATCAGCTTCACTAATTGGATAAAATGGATTTGATCTCAGAGGAGACTTCACATGCATTTCAGTAACAATGAGCTGTTCTCCAAGGCAGAGACTCATCTCAACAAAATAATTTTAGACACCTGGGGGAGGTGGAGGAGGAGGAGATGCAGAAAACCTTCAGAGACTGACAGTGCAACATTGCAATACCAATTCCTTCATTTTGCTTCATACCATTATTGTTGGGCCCCTCCAGCAATAGGGGAGCCAGCTGTAATGTCATTTTGTATAGGTTACCTAAGTGTCTTCCTCTATAGTCCTGTTACTGAACATTCACTTTCTTTCATAATAATTTATTTAGACTGTAATTATACCATTTTTGATCTTTATACATGCATGCATGCCAAGATATCAACCACAGAGAATCTTTATGAATCTCAACATATACAGTATTGAAGGTCTGCATGTATTTGTACAGAAGATGAAAAATAACATGGTTTTAGAGGCCTTTCTGAAAATTTCCTCTTAAATTATGTTATACGGGCAAGATACAGCCAAATTGATTTAATAGAAAGCACACAGCTTGAAGCAGTTTAGCTAAATCCTTTTAAAATTGATTTTTGAAAAAAAAAAAAGTTTTGTCAGTTTTTGTACTGCATACTTTGTTTATTGCTTTCTTTGTTTGCTAAACTTGAGCCACAAGTAACCTTTATGATGCAAATTCAATGTATGAAGATCTTCATAATTTATTAGTTCATCAGTGCTTAGTAGAATTCACTGTGACCTGCAATGCAGTCACGTAGGAGAACTATTCCTGAATAATGTATTTTCATCTCTAACAGGAAGAAGGTGAAATGTTGCCAAACTGAAACAGACAGTCATACCTTATACGAGATGAAATTTTGCAACATAAGTTTTTAGGAAAAATGAGGGCAGTGGGGAGAACTGATGAATTTAAAGCTAGAATAATAACTGATGAAATGATGAAAGAACAAAAGGAAAAAGCCTATTGAGTCTTTTACTATTATTCAGCCAATACCTATTTGACTCTAAAGAGTTGAAATATTCATTCCAGCAGCTTTGTCATTGCATTTTTACATCCCAGTACACCTATGTCATGGTCACACCTGGAGTCCCAAAGAGCTTTGATATGTGATAGTTGTGTAGTTCACAGCTCTTGGGGCATGATGGCAGGACAGCTCCTCCACTCATCCAGATGCAGGTCTTCTTCCCAGGGCCATACCACATACTTCCAGTCTCTAAGACCAGACTCACATATAAAAAAACCAAAGGTATAGGAGGGAGAGGTAATCATCTTCAGCTTGACATGTGTTCTGAATATGACCAGGATGTGTATCTAGGTGGTGCAAACTGGGAACTGCTTAGAAATTCCAGAGTACGAGCATAACTAAGGGTTTATTTAGGGTATTACTGTAACCCCTAAAGAGTAGATTTTGTAGTGAATACCTCTCTTTGTACAGACTACATATATTTTCCAGTATAAGTGCTACACATTCCTCGTAGGTCAGACCAGCTCACTTTCCCCAACAGAAGCTGCTTAACTTTCAGGAGCTGGTGGGATATTACTTTCCAATGAAAAGGGAGATTTAAGAGTGTGAGGATTTCCTGTCAAGCTACTGAATAACATGGCTGATTTAGATTACCTGTGGAAGGACTGCAGCTGAATAGTCTGTAGGTATCTTTAGGGTAGACTTAATGATCTTGATCTTTTTCTGCACTTTCAGACTGCTGCCCAATGCAGCTTAGCTCTCACCAAAATTTTCCTTTGTTTCCTATAGGAGTTTCTTAACATTTATCAAGTCACTTAAGATTGTCATCTGAAGTGATTTTCAGGCTGCATTTGGTATGAGCAGTTTATGGGCATAATTGTACTGAATCTATAGGGTGGGAAGAATTGCATTTCAAGTGAAAAAGACGAGGGAAATTTAAAGCAATCCTCAATTTTCCCTCTTCAGCATTGAAAGCATGTATCATTTCCATAGACATGCTACAATTTGAGTAGGTTTGTAACTGAAAATAGATCACAGGTGGGAAAAAAAACCTGTTTTCATTATTAATAGCTTCATAAGAGTAAACAGCAGTTGCAAGCATAGTGCTTACTTATTTAAATCTTCATTAAGCAGCAGTAATGTTTCTCTGCTGCCACACCTAGATAATGATTAAAAAAAAGTTGTTCTCTTTAGGTAATTGCGACTATATTGCAGCATAAAGCAAAATATGAAGATGGGTAAATTAATGACCTGTTTTGTATTATACAGAAATGGATTCTTTTACAGCCTCATTCAGACATACATTTGTGCTATAAAAATTTTGCTGTCTGACCTTAGAAAGACAAAAACCATTATCTTTACTGACAAGGAGTTGAACTAAACTTGCTAATTCTTTCACTTATGGGAATATATTGTTAGTAGATTACTTAACTACATATTCAGCAATTCATATATATTGCAGCATACATCCCATGTCTTTTATTGACAGATAGGACCTTTAAAGTATGTAATAACATGACACCTAATGTGCTATTTGTTTGAGGACCATGGAGCCAGTTTTAATAGGCTGCATTTATTGGACTTCTTCAGTGTATTCCATTTTACTCTTATTTAAAAATGCCAGTTTCTATGGCACATAAGCATACTCCTCTACGCATCCCTCCTCGTAAAGAATCACTGGTGAATTTCAGATATTACTTTCAATTTTTTTTTATTTATTTTTTTTTTCAGTTTCTGTTAACTTCCACCTGAGCCATTTTCCTTTCTAAGTTAAGACTCAAATCTGTATTCTATTCTAAGCATAGTAGGTTAGGAATTCAGCAAGATTAATTATTAACAAGACTTGGCTATAAAAAATGAATTTGCTGGTTTTGTTTGTCATTTCCACAGACTCTTCTTTCTACACTCTTAGCTGTGTGGCAGATGGGACACAAATAATGCACATGTTCTATAAACAACTCTTAAAATGCAAGGTGTTTCTGTTTAAAAACATCAGATATTTAAATATGAACAGAATATAAACCAGAACTATTTCAAAATTCAATGTAGCAGATAATTTCCTAGTATTTTTTTACCCCAGCTCAACACTTTTAAAACCTTTTTATTATTATTATTTTTTAAAATTTTTTTAATTGACTCTATAAGGCCATATCGCATTCTAGTTCTCTTAAAATCCGTTATGTTAAAGAGATCACCGTGCAACCTTGATAAGCCTTGACTTAATAATAGTTCTTCTGACAGACCCATATCGTATTCTGCAGTACAAAATTTTCTGTAAGAAATTAGTCAGGAGTAAGGCTGATGCTGCAGCAGCCTGCCTACATGCAGTTACAATTCAGAGGGAAGACAGGCAGCATTGTCGAGGTTCTGCAAACCTTTTGGGAAGCTTTTTCTAGTATTAAAGTCTTAATAGAGCATGACCTTGAATGGAGAGGTAGGCAATTTGTGAGAGACTTTTGGTATGAATGCTTGCTCAGCAGTACTTCAAAAAGATCCACCTATGGAGGTCACACTATGCTTGAAAGCTGCAGAGCAATAAGGTTCCTATATTCAAGCAGCAAGGTCCTTAAATTCCAACCTGAATTATAGAAATACTGTATGACATGATAATATTACTACTTAAGATTTTCAGGTTATTCCTGAGTATAATCTACAATTCATATAAATCCTGCAGTTTCACAAGGAAGTAATAATTTATTCTCATATTTTACTGGTTTTTGTAATGGATAAACATTAACTGCCAATGACGTGACTGTAGATTTGGGTTAGATTCCCAGGGTTAAACTTAAAAAGGCTTAAGGAAGAGTCAGGAGTTTGTTATGTCAGATCTGTCTTTTTAAAATGCAGTATGGCTTGATTAGACATTAAGGAGAGATTTTAGACACTTGAGCAAGATCTTCCTTCATTGTCATAAAATTTTGGGTTTAGGTGCTCTAAGCTGCAATTGGAGAAATTTATGAGCTTCTCCAACAAAGCATTTACTGGGGTCTCCTCTCATAAAATTTCCTATAAATCCTGTAAAGTATAGCTGCCATATGCCACTGCACTATTTCAAAACACATTCAAAGTATATACTTCATCATTTATTAGCCTGCTCTGAACTAGCCTTCAAAATTTTAAATAGCTGTTCAGCTGGAGAACTGCTAAAGTTGTAAAAAAGATATTTAAGAATTCAAAGTAATATTAATATTCCACTATCTAACTCCTTTCTGTATCCACTTCCTTAATCACGGTATACGTCTGAATCTGGTGCTTGTAAGTTCTACACATTGAAATTATTTTTGCTGAATAGTGGACATACTCTTGTCGTAAAACATACAGTTGACAAAACTTACTAGTAAGAAACGTTGTTGGAACAAAGCTGAAATGTTTTACGAAATATGTTGAGCTTTACCAATATACTATACAACAGGTAACTACTGCTATCCCGTTCCTTTAGGGTATGTCCTCAAAGATATGGGCTACCATATTCTCGATATGAACTACTGCTTAAGTTTAACATTCATTGAAATCTATACCTCTCATTCTGCTGTACCAACTAGTCCATGTTTAGCTTGTCCAAGTGGTTTCTATAACAGATTATTGTTGAAGGACAAGTTTGAAAGGGAATATTAAATCCCACTTATTTAGCAAAGTTGTACTTCTCCTAGAAGGGGAAGGGAAAGTCTGCACAGCCCTCAGTATAAGCTGTAATGTATCCATTGATCTTCATATTCTGTATGGCTACCAGTAATGCCAGGTTGCCCTTGCAATCTATACTGGCTGTAGCATGACACTAGCATTAAATTCCTCATCGTCCTGTGTAACACCAACTTGGTCTCTCTATTCCAGGCTTTCAAAGGACTATTGCAAAACAGCTACAGGAACAGAAACTATCTGAGTTCAAGATGTGGCCCTTTTTGGTACTATTTCTTATAAAATAATGATTGTGGTGAAAATATTTGATAGAATTCATACCCTTTTCTATGACATTGACACTGAAAATAGTGTAAATATACTGATAAATGACAAGATATTCTCAGTATAATTTCCATTCATGTAAGGAACACTTTGTTATAAACTGTCCAACTCTATTAGTTTGCCATGAAAAAATATTTTTAATAACAGTGCAGCTTCACATTTCTAAGGAATAAATCTTTTAATAGCTCATTCTTGCCTTGAGATGCTACTGATGTTACTATTACTTTTATTCACTTAATTGAAGTTCCTGTATGGTATTTACCCTCTAACACCTCTAATGCAATAATTGTGGAAGAGAGGTGAACCTAAAAAAGCTGTCGAGACCTGAGCATTTTCCTTAGCTGACATGCCATTGTTGAGGTGGAACACGAGGCTGAATGGATTGCTGACCCCACCAGGTCCTCATCGTAGTTTCCTATGTCCTCAACACAGCTTTTTGTATAATGTAAAAAGATGAGTTAGAATAGGCAGTTTAGGGCTGTTGTAATATGACCTAAAGCAGCCTAGATTATCTTCACCAACTGATAAAATTGTAAACTAATCATTTCAGCTAGATTTGTCCGTTCTGTGAGCTATTGCAAAAGCTTTACAAACCTTGCTTTTTATTTTGATTTTTTTAAAGAAAATAAAGTCTTTATAAACATAGATTAGGTAATTTAAGAAGGATGTCTATTTTTTCAACAAACATAATTTTTACAGGATGCGTACTTCATACAGCTTAGATTTCAAGATAAGATTGTTGGGGTTTTTTTTGTCTTTTCTATTTTTTTTTAATCTTCTATGTCTTTAACCAAAGAATTTGATAAAAGGATTTAATTCTTCAATAGGATGGATTTATTTTTTTTTCCATTAACCATATCCATTTTTGAGGAAATCAAAACATGGAGAAGAGTAAAAGGAACTGTTATTTTGTGAAGTTGAGACAAGGATGAGGGGTCCATCTCATTTCCAGTACCTTCATTTGAATGTAGTCAGTGTTCAGGAAGACTGAACCTGGCTCACTACCAATGTGATTTAGAACTCATTGTGTACTCTCAGACTGATGCAAAAGAGCATAAATGAGCCCAGAGCTGCTCAGGCCTTTTCAGATGTCCTTGTCTTACACTTGCAGAGTCTCTACCGCCCAGAGTAAACAAATAATTTTATTACGATAGCACAAATGTCAGTGGACTGTCTTGCTTTTTCATGAGCTAAAGAAAAAACACCCTTTTGACCACATGGCATCTTGTACGAGTAGATATAATACTACTTGTGCAAATGAAGGCCAGAAATGCTACTGAATGATGCAGTTCTGAAAGCCTAGTTTTCTCTATAAGTCTTAAATAATAACACTTCCTGCATTCTGTTCTTGAAATATTGACAATTGGGCACCGGGACATAGAAACCATGCCTGTGCTAAGTCATCTGTCACAGTGTTCCATTAACAGATTTCCAGTATTGACTGGTAAAACAAGTGTTCACTTTCCTAAGACTGTTAACAATCTATATGATAATGTACAATATATCTTCAATTGCCACTAATGGAATATTGATGAGGATAAACCTCACTTGTAACAAAGCTATTGGTTTGCAAACACTTCATAAATAAAAAAGGCTGACTCAATGAACAGTCCCTAATGAGTATTTCAAACTTTATTGATGCCAAGAAGTGAAGTAATAACTACTATGAAGTAGTAATGTTGTTTTGGCTGTATCATTTAAACATGTAACAGACTCCTTGTGATCTTAGCTCAATAAACTGTCCTCGCTAAATCAACGGTGTTCTGTGATGATATTGGGTATATTGTCTGATTTCAGGACAGTCAATCACAAGAATCAAGTGCAGGTGTCAGCTCTTTTACGTTTGCAGGTCCACACAGGTCCATGAAACATAGATGCATTATTTCTGTATGTATCAAAATATTTGCATTTGTATCATTTGTCATGGTGAACTTTGCTGATGGATATGGAAATGCACCCAGTTAAAATTAAAAGGTTTGTTGTGTTGTTTTGGTTTTCATGAAGTACTAATAGAAGCAATCATTTTAACACTATAATAGGATCTATACTTGTGCTTTCTAAACCAGAATTATTTTAATATCTATTTCATTGTTTCTCTACTTAATTGTTAATGTTTTGCCAAAATTTAATAATTCATCTTTTCTCATGTATTTATGTTAATGAATATTTCTCTAACAGTTAAGTGGATATTTATTTAATTCATCTTCTATTATGAATATCAAATTCAAGTATCTATGTTTTTTCCAGTATTGTAAGAAATTGATTAACTTAATGGTGAATTTTTCACTTTTAAAACTTTTTTTGATATTATCTCAGAGGACAAGTGTATACTAGTCTTCACCTTCAGACATAGAGCTTCAATAGAATCCAGTAGGAGCTACAGAAGGATATGAGGTTTTCCATTTTCTTTTTTTTCCATTGAGAACATCAGTCTCATTTATGCATTTCTGCTTGATGCCAGAATGGTTCATTTCTTGTTCCTCATCAGAACATTTATCTTTCTGCAGAAAGGCACTTCTTAAGAATAATTGTAAGAAATGGAATAAACATTATTATCTTTTCACTGAGTGGGACAACAATGTTATAATAGACCTGATTACTAATTGCTTTATAACCTAATTTCTAGCTATTTGAAGGAAGGTTTATGTTAATCAGCTACTCAAGCAGGAAATAATTATATGTAGTCACTAAAGGCAACTATTTTCCCCAGTCATAAGAAATATTTATTGTATAAGGAGTCTAGAAAATAAATGTATTAGCTCTTTTACTTACAATCATTTGTGAACATGTTTAAATTTACCTCTTGGAAAAATATGACGATAAATAAAATGAGAAGTTATTTTCCATTTTGTATAAGAAAGTATTAAAAGACATGCCTTCACTAATTCTTAAATAATATTCAGGCAGATCTTTGTTGACATTGCCTCAGTTGCCTATTTTCTTGTATTGACATCTATTTTACTATTCAAAGTTTCTCTAGCTTGTGTTGTCTTTGTATTCATCTTGTGAATTTCACATTTTCAACAACTTGCTTTCACTACAGTAGTCAACAATTTTTTTGCACACTTAGAAGCAAATTCTTACTGGTAGCAGGGAAGTTAATGTACCTGTTATAATGTAGCTGGCTGGGATTCCAGTTCATAATTCCGGGAGAGTCACCATCTGCTGAAATCTGTGGGTATAACAATGGCAGTAAGATCAAATGTTTTGTCAAAGATTTATTTTCTGCATTACAGTTCATGTTCAACAAACTCCTTTCCCCTCAGCCAGACTAGTAAAGACAGCTCTTGTAAAGGGAACAGATCATAAATGATATCTTTGAGAACTGCGTCTGTTACTGAGCCACAATAGTCTGTGAAAATATGCCTCAGGAGAGATTAAAATCTACTTTGGTTCTCATTGGCTTAGATTATGATACCATTAGCCATTTCTTCAGTTTGGTTTTTCCATTGCAGGCTCAGGAATATTGTTGAACGATTTTTACTTCCGCTGCTACAAGCTGTGCTTGTAATGTACTACAGTGTTTCTTTGCCTAACTATTCTTATCACAGAATCATAGAACACAAGGGGCTGGAAGGGACCCCTGGAGATCATCTAGTCCAACCACCCTGCAAGGCGGGTTCACCTAGAGAAGGTTGCACAGGAATGTGTCCAGGCGGGTTTTCAAAGTCTCTGGAGATGTAGGGAGACCACCAGCTCTCCGGGCATCCTGTTCCAGTGCTCCATCACCCTCAAAGCAAAGAAGTTCCCCCTCACGTTGGAAATTCCTATATTCAAGTTTGTGACTGTTAGCTCTTGTCTTGTCACTGGGCACCAATAAAAAAAGACTGATCCCATCCTTCTGATGCCTGCCCTTTAGGTATTTATATGCGTTGATAAGTTCCCCTCACAGCCTTCTTTTACCAGGCTAAAAAGATCCAACTCCCTCAGCCTTTCCACATAAGAGAAACATTCTAATCTCCTAACCATCTTCATAGTCCTTTGCTGTACCCTCTCCAGTAGTTCCCTGTCCTTCACTGTGATTCTGTGATTCTGTGCGGTCAGAAAGACATGAGACAGCACAGATTTTGAGGGAGTCAGCCTTAGTCCACAGAAGCACAACAGGGTTTATGTCCCAGAGCACAAGGAAAGACACAGTGCTGGAGAAGCTACAGTCTCAGAGTCAGAAAGTGTTAATATATCTGAAAGCAGCAGACTTCTGAACAGACAGCGGAGGCAGGAGACTTTATAACAATGAATGTCCAGAGTGGATGGAGACAAAGGGCCGTTTCTTACTGCAAATAACCTCTAGAATGAATTTCAAAAGACCTTCACTCATAGCGAGGGCAGAAGCCTCCAGTACCAGATGACTTAGAAGGTTTTCATACATGCACCTAAAACTACATCTTTGTACTGCCCTATTATCTAAGACAAAATCAGTTAAAATGAAGAACTCTGTTCCTTTCCACTGTTCAGTTAAAGTTGTATCATATCAATTAATTCATGTTCTCATCTTCATTTTTTTTATCTGTCTATCCTTTAAGCATGAAGAACACAATGAGAAATTTTGTGCACTCTGTTATGCCATGGGAGATCAAAGTTAAGATTTAAATGAGTTTATTTATGACCTCTATTCAGTATTTTCTTCTAGCGAACAAAATATTAAGTAAGTTATCAATGACGTGACATGAATAATACAATGCAAGAAACAAGTTCATGAATAGTCCAAAATCTCAATTCATTTTTATATACTCAGTCATCTTCAAAACAGATTGAACTTGTCTTATAAATAAGAAAAAAACTACATTTGTTAGAAATATCATTAATGAATAATTCAGCAAGTCTTAAGGAAAACTAAATAGAACAACTTAATTTGAAACAATCTGCATTCAAGAGAGGTATTTTATTGTGACATCTCTGCTGCTGCAAGAAGCACGTTTTTCATAACACTCTGTGTTAAATAACAATCAGAATAATGGTGGGACTTCAGTATGGATAAACTCTGAATTTAGTTAAGTTGAGAAAAGCATGATAGAAGGTCTTATTGCTGCATACTGTACAGGCACAAAAGTTGAAAGCTTTATGGGAGTTGTAAAGGACAAATAACTCAAAAAGCCTCAGCTTTGCTTTAAGCCCTAGAAGAGAGATAGATATAAGACTATTTGAAAATAAAGGGATGTTTTAAATTACTCCTTTTTTTTTTTTTTTTTTTTTTTGGCTGTTTTTATTGGTCATTTCCTATATGCAAGGGATATTGAAACTAAGGAACATTTTCTGTTGTCTTCACTTTTTATTTGCTTTAGCTGGAAATAAAATAAGTGGAATACATTAGTGAAGAGAGCTACAAGTAAGCAAGCTCATCTGTCTCATTTAGAATGAAATTCATTTTAGTATGGAAAATACATAAACTTCATATGTGAGAAGGAAAGGCTCTCGGGTCTGCCTGTGTGACATTATACATTTCTTACTTTTGGGGATTCCAGTAGGTAAAGTAAGTTTCATCTTAGGAATCTATTTTTTGAGAATTGGCTTTATATTTTTGTGGTATAGATTTAAAAATGAATACCATGTCCCATTAGTCAACATACTGAAACCAGGACGGTCAAAGAACAGGTATTGAACAAAATTACTTTGTTTGAAAAAAAGGAATTGAAATAGTGTCCAAACTCAGAATGTAACCTCTGTGTCATATTACAGGGCTTCATTAAACCAAAACAGTACAAAACTCTTCATACTTAACTGCCTTTAGTTCTCGCTCACGCTGTTTAATTGTGATTTTTTTCTTATGTATTTTTGAGAAAAGGTAAAAGTCCTGTGCTGGTATTTTTTTCACTACTTCACAACAGAGCTATTCTGACACCATTCTCTTTTTCCTGTGATGCTATCTTGCCTTTCCAGCATGCACATCTGCAAAAGAAAAATCTTTTCTGGCTTCAGCTCTTAAATATTGAGAAAAACAGTATATTTGTGTGTCATTTAGAGCTCTCTGGGGAGATTTATTTGCTATCACTTTTTATGCACCAAGAATAATAGTAACTTGGCAAAATTATGCAGCACAAAAAAAAGAAAGCAGATGTTGGTTTATCAAAATGGTGACCAAGAAAGAAAAGCGAAGGATGGACTGTGGAACAGGACATTTAAGCTGCTGTTGCTCTGATCATACTCCCAGGTGAGTAACTGATGTCCACAGTAAAGGCCTTTGGATGGGGGCAGAGCTGGCAAGGGTGCACCTCAGAGACTGGGACTTGACATCCACACATCCAAGTATAGGCCATGGCTCTTCAGCCCATCAGGCTTCAAAATCTTAGGGAGTGAAGGTGATAAAGGCATATTGAACAGCTAAAATACCCCATAACACTGTATATCTGTGCATACAGTGTCCTGGAGACACACATTTCAAATAAACAGACATGAAGGGGCCCTGTCTGAACCCTACAGTTACCAAAAGCAATTTAACTGTGCTAGTATAGCACCAATCTGAGTTAAATCTGCTCTGCTGTAAAGAAACACAGCAAGACCACCAAAGACAGAACTTAATCAGAGGAAATCTTACAATGAAGCACCTCTTAGCAGCAACAGAGGAGCTGGACCCATTTGAAAGGGAAAATGACAATAATTCCCTCACACAATAACTCAGATTTCCTCTATTAGTAGCTTTTGTATTCTTTCGCTTTTACTTTCTCTGAGTAAGTGCTTCTATTGCGTAAGTCAAAGTGCAGTTGAAAATAAAAGGAACTATTATGTGGTGCTTTTTTCTTTTCTGAAAGGTCAACAGAAGTTCTTCATTGTTCCAGAATAAGTGTTATCATCTGTCATCAGTTTTATTTTGATATAATGATGGATAAATTATCTTTATGTAGCTACATATTCTGTTGTGTTCAGAGCAGTTAAGAAACTTTTGATATTACATATAAGGTCCATTTTGAGTATGAAAGGGAAATAAGAATCAGTCATAATCATAAAGGGTTTGCCAGGCTCATCTGGAGTGGTCTTATAGCAGTATTTCATAATCCAAACTTGTAGGAGTTTTATCCATGGGCTCTGTCTCTCCAAGATAAAAACATTGAGGCAGATAGGGGCAAATTCATGAAACTGTAATCATGACTGATTATGAGTGGTAAGGGTTTGCAAATATTGTAGAAACAACAACAAAGCCAATAACCAGAACAATAAGAATACTGTTAAGTAATTTAATACACTGCAAAAGCAACCAATAAATTACATACCTAAATAACAGAGACCAATTTTTTTTATGTCCTGCAATACTTTAATTCATCTGCAGTGCAAATGTGAGTTAGTAGAGGACAATTGCTGAAAAATGTGTTAGTAGATAGCAAGGGTGGAAAATTATACCACTGTTAACACCTTCCCTTTAATATCTCTGCTAATGCAGGTCTCAGTTGCTTCTGTTCCACAATACTTTGCCCTCAAGAACTTCCATCATTTAAAAGTACAAGTGTGCCTATTTGAAGAGTAAAATGCTAACATCTGTGGTATATTGTCTCAGTGTATAGATGATTTGAAGTAAAATTTGTACTATTATAACACATTTGATCCAACTGTGAAAGATACTGTTTCATTGATGTTATATGAAGAAATCGCATGGTTGAGAACCTTTTATAAATACTGCATTAAACTTGCTCATGTATCATCTGTTTCATGCTATTCAACCAAACTGTTGTTATATGGGGAGGCTGGTTTGGTGAATAAAAAGAGTGATACTGTTGACCAATAACATATTTTTTTCATTAAAGACAGCTGAACCGGGGTCTAGGTGATCCTTCTGAGGATCTCTGCTTACTATAACAGCAGCTGAGACATGATGCCTACATCTGCATTAGCAAGCCATGCAAGACACAAAGAGTGGATCCACAGAGCCAGAGAACTGGTGCCAAGAATCTGGTGTTCACATTATAGACATTACTGGTTTTTTCATTTTTGTCACTTCTAGTCTAGTCCTGGCTACTCCAGTCTTGGGCTACTCCAGTCCTGAAGCTGGAGTATCTCTCTCTAGGTAAGTCCCTGGAGCTTCCATTTTGGGTGTCCAGATCTTGGAATATGGACCAGAATCATACTCTGGGTTCAATTCACTTCCTTAAAAATAAACAACGTGTCACTACTCCAGATGTTCTTGGAGTTCCACCTGGCCTTCAGATGCCATTGCAAATTATCCCAGGCCTCCTGTAGCATCTGTGCTTCCTCTGCCAGAAACCATAAGGCTCTTTCTTGTACCCTCAGGTTCCTCACAATAATACTGAACACTTTTATAGGAGTAACTGAATAAAGACATGGGTCTCTGAAAGTAAAATGGAGGATTAAGGCAAAGAGCAATTGTGTCTACTCACTTCTTTAACAACTTGATGCTTTCCAATATTTTAGTGGCCTGTCTGTGTGGCAACCAAGTGTTTCTTTAGGGCACTTTTACCGCTGATTACAACGATCTGCTATTTTTTGCTAGCTCCAAGGAAATGACTGCATAGAGTCTTGAGAAAATGCCGTGGGGTAATACAGAAAATAGAGATGTTTATTGAGAATTTTCAATCAACTAAAGTCTCCATATTCTATCCCTTTTCCTATTTGGAGGCATATATTGGGATATTGCTAAGGGTCTGGCACAAGGTTCAGGATGTACCCAAATTGACGGAGACTAAACTGAATAGGAGATGGGATCGAAAGTTTTAGATTGTCAGGGAAAAACTACACATGTTATTATAGGGAAAGCTAAGAACAAATGTAAAAAACTGCCCCTCCTGCAAATTAGCTGTCTGTACATATTTAATAATATGGCTATTATGAATTCAGTACTAAACACATTTGAGTAAATATATATTTAAATGACTTATTTTTTTGTTTGTTTTATATTTTACCCAGATATGATTTTCAACTTAACATGTTGCTGATTATAAACTAAGTGTTTAAAAACTAGAAATTTTCTTCATAGTCAAGAATGGCATGTATAATATATCTCAGGAGTCACAAACCAATTAAACAAAGGGAGAAGAAAATAAATAAGAATTCCATCTTACAAAGGACACAAAAAACCTCAGTCAGGATTAAATAATGAACAGAATAACAGTTTGCTTATACTCATCTCTAGTAACTGAGAGAAAGTTGCCTACTGAGAATATAAATAAGGCAAATCAAATACCTCAAGATGTATCTGAAGAAATTTTTGTCTTATCAGATAATTAACTTAGGTTTTGTGATGTGAATGTTAATGAATTCATTTGTAATGCAGATAGCAATAATAAAGATAAAGTAACTCTGTTGGAAAGATGTATCCCATTCTTTGCTAAAGTCTAATCAGAAATTAAAGTGACAGAAAAAAAACAAACCTATAATGAAAAGTCAGATATCTGACTTAATACCAGAACCCTACAACCTTGAAAGTAGACTCTGATAATAGTAATACTGAGATGCTAAGAGACAAATGTGAGGAGTTAACTATTTGAACTCAAACTTTCTTTTCCAGCTGAAAGATAAAGTAACGCATTTAGAATGTGATCCTGCAAATTTTTGCAAGAGTAATCTTCTGCGTAATTATATATTCAACTTCAGGGGGTTTTTATACAAGACAAATTTATATAAATACTTCTTCTGTCCAAAATCTCTCACTATTTCTCTGAAATCTATCGTGGATAACTAGTCATCAGATAAGAATAAGTAAGACTAAAAGCAAGATCTTAGCTTTCTATGCTCTAACTTTCAGCTCCCTTCTGTATCACTGTGGATAACATCATCAAATCAACAGCCAGTCATCTTTTTTCTTTTTAACTTGTCACAACCATTCTTTCCCTATTTATTTAAGATAGAGCCTTTTCTAACTGTCTATGTAAGTATAAGTTTTACCAAACTCATATAATTTTACTTTTGACCATGGAACATCTTCCATTGCAGTCCACACAAGCAGTTGTCCTTGTGATAGCCACTCAGAATACTGCAACGCAGTAATTTTTCTAGGTCAGAATGACCTTATTTCTCCTCTAGATGTCCTTTTAATGACTCATCTTCTCCATCACACAAACAGCTGTGTTGGGTCAGCGTTGCCTAAGGTCTAAAATGTCATCCATCTGCTCTCTCACTCCTCAAAGGGACAGGGGGAGAAAATGTCTTGAACAAGGTTGTGGGCTGAGATAAAGACAGGGACATTGGTATCTGTTACCGTTATAGGCAAAAAAAAAGGACTTAATTACTGGTATCCTGAATCCATTTTCTCGTGTTTTCCAGTCTCCATAGAATTCCACCTTTTTTTCAACTTCTTTGTTTTGCTTAGAAACCCTCTCAGTCTGTAGCTTGTGTGTGTACTGTATTTAGCTCACGGAGTTCCTTATCTCTGACTGGGTTTTCCTGAGTATTAGCTTAATGCAGCTATCACAGTAACCTAATTTGTGTGAAATCTTTCAGATTTCTTGCTTTTAAATTAATCACAGAAGTGCTTGAGGGGTTGATTCCTTATATTGTGTGTATCAAACCTTTATAAAGTTCTCTTATTTTCCTAAGTAACCAAGAAGTCGTGATCTAGTCCATAATCCTTTTATTAGCATTTTCTGAGTAATACATTAAAAAAAGCAGAATGCCATATCTTCCCTTGATTTACATTAACACGTGATTTGGCTGTCATTGTACAGAAAGACCTTGAAATTATTTTTGAAGAATAATCATATAAGAAAGTCTTGTGAGGCAGATTTTTCCATATGTTAAAAGGGACCATAAATTTTGTGCATTAAAATGGCAGCTACCTGGCATGAAGGAGTAATATTTCTTTCATTGTAGAACAGAGGATAGGAAAAAGTGATAGATCAAATTTAGAAAAAAATAATAAAAAAAAGAAGGATCATAAAAAGTCTTGTAATGAGTGTACTGGAAGGTAAATGAAGTGGTTTAGATATATTTTCTTTAACTTCGATATTGTTATGTAATATGAGTTACATTTATAAAATTACACATCTTGTTAAATAACAATTTATTGTTCAATCTATGAGAAAAAGCTGTAAGAAAATCCATCTGTGCCAATACACTTGACATTGACTATCTGAAAAAAAATAATATAGAATTCTGATATTTGATTAAATATTAGCAGGTGAATGAATTGTTCTATTTTGTCACAGTAACATTGCTAATAGTATTTGAAGGAATGTATTTATCCCTTTTCTTTTATGTGGCAATTTTCTTAGGTTACTCTATTAGCACACAGTCTTTACAGTAAACCAATATGAAATGGACATCTTCACAAAAGGTTGTTAAGTAAGCACGAAAGCACAAACTATTGTAGTGTAGGGAAAGGAGAAAAAAAAAANAAAAAAGAAGAGAAAACTCTACAAGTCACCAGCCAACAAATGAGGATCTCCCCAGATCATCATCCTCATCTGTGCATACTCTTCACTGCAGAATATATTCCTCTGGATATTTTTTTACACAAAAACAGTATGGTTTCATCAGAACTGTTTCATTACAGTAATAGTGCTTATAAGAGTATACTTTCATCAAACACTGTTGTACACATCAGTTGGCTTTTTATCTTTCTGCATGTGCATTATCAGCACATGTTTATTGGCTACCTATGTGACTATTATCTACCAGAGTTATTTGTTGAGATTTATGTGTTCTCTAGCATAAGATTATAAACTAAAACCTATGCAGCAAGAACTGGAAAGAGAAAATTCACCTTTCAATGGCAATCACTTCCTACAAACTCAAAGTTTACAGATGTGATAACATTTCCCCAGTCTGCCAGCATGAGGTTGCAAGGGTAACCACCCTGTGAGATAAAAAAAATAGAAGGTACAACCACAGCATCCTGAGGTTCTGTATGTGACAGGTTGCACACAAAATGAAAGGCAGACTGTAGTGTTACAAGAGAAAGACTGCAGACTTATAAATGTAAGACTGGTAAGTTTATATAGGCTAAAGCACTGTGCAGCACCAACACTCATGTGTGCCAGATACAACATTCTATTACTTTCCCTTAAAGCCCACTGTTCTAGTCCTACACATGACAAGACAGAGTCCAGCAGCTATCCCATTCACCAGATTCCACAAAAGAGATTTCATTTGTCATCTTTTCTTTCCCGAACAGGTGCACCATTGGAACTGGTGCACAGTTGTACAACCACAGTTACAGCTTTGACTGGGGCTAAGTCAGTAATTCAAATATGCCCAATCATTTGCAGCAGAAACAGATAACTTCAAACAGTTTAGGAATTAACTTACTGATACAGAAGACAAAAGGAGTACATACTGCTGGCTATCTAGACATGAATTCACTTTCTTCCCTACAATATGACTGATGCCTTCTGTGACATACCTCTGAATGGGATTCTCCAAGTACATAATTTTTAGGCATAAAAATTAATCCAGATAAGCACTAGTTTGAAGTAAATGAGCTCAGAATTAATCCTAAAATGAATGTATTGGAAATCACTTTTATTGTTCTTGTATATACTTATTATGTAGTGTGAATTTTCTCCATTTATCTTGTAGATTTGAAAAACAAGCAAGGATGCTTATTTATGATTATTCCAAAGACCTGTTTATGTTATTTCCCGATTAACAGGCACAGTTGCAAGCATTTTGAACTGTTGCTTAGGAAATATTTGTCAGCTGCATTCAAATTCAAATGTTTTCAGAAAGTAAACATAAAAGCAGTAGCTAACGGTAAAGTTCATACACATGAAAACATCTAACAAATACTCATGGACAAGTTCTTAAATATACCCACAGTTTTACTAGTTATTTTTCTTAGATTATTGGCATATTTTAAAAGGCATTTTAAATTCACAATTGTGGGCTTTGTTTGTCAAATAGAAATGTGAAAAATGCTATTCTTTTTCACATGTCCACAAATGTTTCTTCGGGCCTTTGAATGTTGTAGCACACTTTATTTAAGGGCGACATTTATAGCTATGCAGATGCCTTAAAGGGTGATCAATGTTACATAAAGGAAAAATCTTGGAGGCAAAGTCTGTCACACTCAAAATAGATCTATATTTCCAAAGTAAAAGAAATGTATTATTTCTGAGTTATCTCCAAATAGCCTAGTTTTGTTAGAGTAACCACAATGCACCCTGGTACTTGAGCTGCTAATCTATCCCTATGCTGTACCCTCTTACATATGATTTTTTTAAGTGATATTTACATAGTTATTTGAATTGTACACAGCTGAGTCACTCAGTTCATTCCCAGTGAATACTGGGAGGACTGGTCTGTCTTTTGCAGGTAGAGGAAACTATGAAAGGTCCTGGAGAGATTAGCTACATTCAAATAAAGACATTGCAAAAAGGTCACATCCATAGAGGTTTTTAGACACACAACTTCCAATGAAATCACAAAATTACTGTCATAAATAGTGGACAGTGAGACATTAAAACAAGAGCCAGAAAACAAAATATCTTTGTAGGTTGTGCTGTTAGAAGTAGATAAATTATACTATTTTCTGTTCTTGCCTATATACACCACAAGAAAGATAAGTATTCTGCACATGCTGGGACTAAAATGAAGAGAAATAGCTGAGTTTTATTATAAATTAATTTTAAAATGAAAATACTTTGTTCATAGTAGATACTACTTTACCCAATAATATTTAATCTCGAGATAATATTAATAAAATCTTTAAAATAATCATATCGTCAAAATTTCATAGACAGGTATAAGGCAGCTTAATAATAATGTAATATAACTTTAAGATTTCATAAGCATGTATAAGGTTTCCATAAATCTAAGTCTTGCACACTCTTTAGCATTTTTGAGATCTCTCAGAAATGTGAAATAAAGCCAAAAGTGATCAGAACGATGTGGATCTGTACAGTTCAACAAACGGGAGACTACATGATGGGAAACCTTGTCCCTTGCTTTCAAAGCAGTCAGTTGCCGCTTCATGTATACATGCCTTGTTTTCCTACTACTGCAATGAAATCAGCTGCTTTGTGAAAATCATACTTACCTACAGGCAGAAGCAAAGCATTAGAAGAGCTGGATACAATTACAACACCTGACTGCATCTGACGTAGGTCCTTCGCCTATGTGAAGGATGTGGGGGCAGCTGGTTTCAGCGTAAGTATAGAGTTCTTATACCATTTCTACTCTGAGAGCTAAAAAAATACAAAATTGTTTGGCTAGAGCAGTGACAGTTTTACAAGGTTGAAATAAACAATTTTAAAAATAATAATGGTTATCAAAAACCTACAAGTGAGCCAGAGAGTGCGCTTTGATCAATATAGTAATTGGACCATAGCTCAAATAAAAGGCGTATTCATGCTTTTGACAGAAGAAGGAAACAGTTCAGTGCAAGAAGAAAAGGGTCAGCTTATATAAGAATGCTATTCTTCAAGCATCCACTCCTTCTTTCTTTTCAATGACATGCTATTGGAACATGTTCCTTTCTTAGCACATCCTGGCCTATTATCAACCAACAGTGCGTAATACACATTTGTTCATGGGTTGGTACTGAATGAGGTTAATTAATGGTTCTTCTTACATAGATGTCTGCAATTAAAACAAAAGGCTCAAAACCTAAAATTAACAGTGGCAAGTAACCTATAATTTTTCCAACTCCTCCACTAACTTTGATTATTATTCATTGCACATTTGATTTCTTACCATTTTCTTTGACCTCTTCACAACAGACATGAAAGCTTCATTGCCAAGGTAAGACAAGCACCATGTAGTTTCTTTACCATCAGGGACACACCACATTAACTTCTCACAGTCAGTTTGTGGGTTACTGCCCCACCAAAATGTAGGCTATTAAGCATACTTCTTCACCAATTGTGTTGCAGAAAATGTACTTGACTTTAGTAGTCCTAGTATTCTTAGCTGTCAAACAAATTGCTGTTAACTGGGAGTGCATGAGTTGGCTTAACACCAGCCTCTGGCCGGCTGTGACTCCAAAATTATTTAATGAAGAAAACAGAGCACATATTTTAATCACAAAGCTAGGACCACAGAATTCAGTTTAGGAGTAGTATGTGTCTTAGCTTGCAATTTCTATATGAACCACTCTGAAAAAGGTGAGTAATCAGGAAACTTTTATGCTGCATTTTCTGCAGCTATTGTCTCTTTGGACAGAAACCTGTACGCCTGTTCTCCCATGGACCTACACAAACATAAGATCTCCTCAGATTTGAACTAGAGATCTCTGAAATCTGAACCTTGACTGGCTTTGAAAGTGTGGGATCGGCAACCAGACTGGTGTACTGGATTGAGTGCCTCATTTCAGGGCCCCTTTATGGTGTTTGAACTCCTGATACTTTTTAAACTCTTTAAAGCAAAAGACTTCTCTGCTGCAATCTATTAACATTGGTGTAACTGAGGGATGGTGAGGGGGAGGAAGCAGAAAGCTGCTAGAGGGAAGAAAATGAGCAGAAGTGGTATTTCCACAGCTGGCACTTTAAATATGACAGTGCTAATACACAATATTTCTTGACAAAAATGCATCACTCAAGGCATTTAAAGAAAGCATTAACACATAAATATGAGGAAAAATGAGGGCTAGAAAGATCAACAAATCTTTACCAATCACTCTGTGAACTATTAAGACTTTATGTTGCCCTTTTTCTGGATTAATGTGCACACGGTGAGGGAAGTGCTTTCAGGGCCCTACTCATCCCCCGCAGTGAATGCGGCAAGTCAAGTCAGGATCCTTCTGTAATTATTTGGAACCTGCAAAATATTCAGAGGACATTAAGATCATAAAATTACATCTAGTTAAAAAAGAGAAGTAAAAGTGATCAATGGATCCTTTCAAGGTCATTCAGTCAGCAGAGTTCACTCTCACTTTCCAAAATGCATTACACTAAAAAAAAAAAATTGTGCTTTATGCTAATTCTTCTCACCTCTTAAGGGAGATGAAACAGTACATGGCACTGGCATTTGTCCACTGAATTCTATTTAGACTTTTTCAGTCTTTCCAATAGGGAACATGGAGTCAGAATTCCTTCCTGTCAGTCACAAAATAGAAGTAGTATGTTGTGCTGTACCAGAAAGTACTCCCAGGAGGTTAATTTTAGAGTTCACAAAAACATGTGAAGTGCTATCTGAAGACTACATCTTTATATGTCTCAAAATTCTGCTTGTGATCCTGAGCTTGCCAGAAAAGCATAACATCACACGTATAAACTGAATTATACAAGGATAGTTCCTTCTTCCTTAGCTAAAATCTGTAGTCTGTGTTACTAGATTTTTAGTCAAGAAAATATAATTTATATTTCAGACACGCAACACAGTGGATTACACAGCAAAGATCCTCAGACTCTTCTCACAGTGAAAGAGAAATGGCTTAGACTCAGTAGTTGTATTCCTTCCTAATGTGAAGTAGCTATGTAGAAAAATGAAATCCTTTGCCTGGTATGGCAATTCAATGGGTAGTCCCCTGGGAGTCTCTGTGATTCCTTGCCTCCCTGTATGACCTTAAGCCATTTGACTTGACCTCACGATGAGCTCGACTCATAAGTCACAATATACCCCACATCCTTGGTATCTAGGTTAAATTTTTTATCATATGCAGAATCATAGATGCAGTTCTCAAAAGTATACTGTGATTTGTTCATAGATTGTCACAAAGGTAGACAAGAGTTTATTTCAGGCTGCCCATATGCATGAGGGAAGATACTGACAGTGTGTTACTCAGATATTACTGACAGGGGACCTTCATCTTCAAATAGTAATGAAATATGAATCGTTCTGATTCAGAAATACGGAATCAGAGTCATTCATTTATCCATGAAAAATGTCTTTGCATACTCAGGAAAACCATCATTATAATTAGAAATTAAAAAAATGCAAATTTACAAAAAATGTAAATTTCATTTTTTTATAAACATGAGTATTTCCGTATCCAAATTATTAACTGCCTATCCATGTCCTAAATTAAGCATATAAACACTATTACCTTTTCAGCCATATGGTACATCTTTACACATAATCCTTCCTATCTCAATGACAACTTTGTGTACATTCATTCAGAAGTCTAATAAGCATTCAGGTTTTGCCACTTTATGTAAGAAGAACAATTACAGGTAGTGTTTGATTAAATCTTAGTTCATTGATAACAAATGCATCCCTTATGTTAATTGCATGCATGTCTTATCTAGGGATTCTCAAATAAAACGTTCTCTCACATACCATGTGAACTCCTAAAATAATCCCATAGATGTTAATGGAGATGTACTGAAAAACATGTAACCAAATGGATTTGTGATAACCATAATCCAGACAGTTCTGTCTGAAATAAATTTGAAAAATAAAGTCAAAAGATTTATGCAAATTGTTCAAATTATTCCTTCTTGTACACACCTTCTACTGCTTTTCAAGATCTTCACAGTCTTCTTTATTGCAACTAAACTCAAGCACTTGTACATTTCATGAAGATTAACAATATTCTCTTGATATTTGCCAACTGAAAGAAGAAAATCTATCTTTGCATTATAATTTATCTCTTTACTGGTTTTAAAGCTCTACTTTTCTTCTCCACTTCCTAAATTTATTTAATAAACTCACCAGACATACTGCTAGGACTTTGTGAATGTTCTCATAAATATCATGTACTTCTTTCTGACAGTTATCTTTTGACACAATCATAGTATTTTTAAAGATTTGCCAAGAGTTTTCTTACAAAAAATGCATTTTAACTTATTTTTTTCAATTACAAATCATCAATGTAAGCCCCGTAAATTACAGCAACACCAGAATGACTTTTTGTAAGTGTGTATGTCTCTCCTAGCCGATGTTTGGGTATATATTTCTGATAGATTATTTTTCACTTTATTAATTTCATGAGTCCTGATCATCTAGGCCAGGCCACACGGGAACATATCCATGTGGGTTTCGAAAGTCTCCAGAGAAGGAGACTCCACAACCTCTCTGGGCAGCCTGTTCCAGTGCTCCATGACCCTCACGGTACAGAAGTATTTCCTCCTGTTGAAGTGGAACTTCCTATGTTCAAGTAAGGGTTATCTCTAGGCTAAATTAATCCCAGGATAATCCAAGAAACAGGGAGAGTGTAGAACTTGATAGTCACAGGGCACAGCACTGGTGCACTATCAGGAATGAGACAGACCTTTGTGGGATCCTTTTAAGCATGAAGTAAATTTATTGGCAAAAATTGTGACACACATAATGTTTTTTGTCATCTGCAGTGCTAGATGACATCGGAGAAAAGGGAATTGAGCACAATTTTAGATGCAAAAAAGTTAAATAGGAGATAGGTGGAATTTAACTTCTTAAAATACAAGGATGAACCTGTCCTCAAATCTCTTTTCTTCTGGTACACAACAGATGAATAAAACTTTCATACTTTCAGCCTCTGACACACTTAAAGGACTTCCTGAATACTGAATTTGACCACATTTCCATCTTAATTTTTACTTAATGTTGTGGAAATAATGATTTTTTACATTCTTGTCCCTTAAAGCTTTCCATATTTCTGAGAAAACTATATAGAAAAGTAAAAATAATGTTATATAAACATGAGTATAATATGTACAATGTGAAATGCATGTACATACATTATATTTATGATTTAAATTTCTAGAAGCCTAACTCAACCTTTTCAAAAGGTGATATGTTATGGAAATTTTAATAACCAGCATATACAATATTGTACATATTAGTATTATGCACAAATGTAATGAACTCCACAAAATGCTGTGAAAAGTATTTGTATGTTCTTCATATGTTCTTAGGTAAGAACAGATATTCAGTAATATATCATTAACAGTTTCTACCAAAAGACTTTGGTGGTAGTGTGGTGGATTTATAAAATCTGAGGAGTAGAGTAAAGCTATCATTAAAGTAAGCTATAATTTATATGCAATCATTAAACAATGCAGAAGCAAGCTTGACAAGATGTATATAATATTCTATATTATAGATACTATATAGTAGATAAAAATGATGTATAAAATTTATTATATCTATTATGTAATATAAATTATATATATTACATATTACATATATAAATAGATATTATAAATCATGTCTGTTTTCTTTGGGAATTCTAGTAATTTATCCATTTCTTGATATTAAGCATGCACACTGGTAAGCTAATAGAACAATTTCTGTTTCAAATTGTCCTCACACACCATCTTTCTATCATTTGCTCCTTCAGAGAGAGTAAGTAAACTAGAGAAAAATAAAATGTTTTCTTCTATCCTCCTTTCAGACATTGTCTTGAATAACAAGCATACGTTGCAGAATCTGACATGATTCTAACCTATCACAATGTATATATATATACCTACACTGTTCTACTACCCTGTTTTCCCTTAATTTTTATTTTCCCTTTTCTCTGTGAAGCATACTTAAAAAGAGAAGCAGACCTGTGAAAGTATCAGTAAAGGTGCCTTGACGCACTCATTCAGCAGATCAATGCAGCAACTTTAAAAGGAATCTTGTCACATAATTACTGTAGTCGCAAGACCCTGTGTGGAGATGATTTTGAAGTTTACAAATCTGAAAAAGAAAGAAAATCATATTCAAGGCTTCTCAAAACGTCTAAGTCTGTGTCTGACTTCACAATGGAGATGGTAACAGTAAAAAATCTAAGAAATATAAACCAGATAATTTGTAATTACCCAATAATAGTCAATATTGTTCCTATATCTGGGCAAGACCAATTTGGTTTGAAGTCCAGCTCATATGATGTTTATTTCCATTTTTATTAGTTTCAAAATACTATCATAATACTATAATAGCAATGCACTGTTTACTTTAAACAGTGTACTTTAAACCAAACACTTTGAAGAAAGAGTTAATCTATTTCTTTCCACTGACAAGAATGGAAATCTAGACAACTTGCTCCAATATAAAATGACTATGTTCAGTCAGGTGAATAACATTTCATTGAATGATATGGAGTCCTGATGCCACATGGTATGTGTTGTGGGCCAGGATCCTAGGATGTGACCCATCATCTGTGGCCTGAGAACTCTCTCTGCAAAGAATAATAGTTGGCATGCATTCACTTTATTCAAAAAGAGAAAATAAAAACATGTAGCAAATCCATGTGTATATTATTAATCTTTTACAAGCACATTATTAATACTTTTGGTAAGTCACAAAAAAGCAACACATCTAACACTAGCAGCTCTGAGTGCTTCAACTAATTGCTCTGTTAGCAGACTGCTGCTGACTTCAAAGACTGACGATTACGCAGCTAATGATGGGGAGGCTCAGCTGAGGGAAGGAGAATAGTGGGGGGATAAGCATTTAGCAAATGTTTTCAGATACCAGTGTGTGATAGCAGTATCTGAAGTTTATATTGCTTTATATTACATTATATTGATTTTTAATTTGCTACCATCAGTGCTGTTTTTACAGTGCTTTTGTGGGTTTGTTTTTTGGGGCGGCTTTGGGTTTTGTTGTTGTGGGTTTTTTTCAGCCAGTAAAATGTTAATTCTCATTGTCTTTTGGCAAAGTCACAGGTAGATGTGTTTAAGCTTCTTTTCAGCTCCTTCCTGTCATTTGATAAATGACTTAAAACTCTACCAAGTCTGAGTACTTTTAAAACTGATCAAGTTGTGGTTTGGCACCTGCTGAAGCAGGAAAAAAAAAAAAAGTAAATCTAAGAAATCCATATGTCTGAATGCAACAATGATTCAGGAAAAAAAAAACAACAAACACACACGCACAAAAACAAACAAACAAAAGAACCAACCAAAAAAAACCCAAACCAAAAAGTGGTAGAAAGCTTTAAATATCTAAGAGAGATCTTAGGTCTGTCTGCTTATATTTGACAGTAAGACAAGCATAGATAACTCCTGATCTGAAACATTATCATAGATTTCAAAATCTAAGAACCAAAGTACAGACTTGAGACATTGCCAATCAAATTCGTTCTGCACAGACAGGATTTTGACCTGGGCAGAGCACCTTGTAAACAAGAGACCAGATAAGTGCTTCAGCTGTTCTCGCTTGATCTTCCCTTGACTGGAAACCCAGGAAAATGTTCCTGCTGTTACTCACACTATCAAACTGAAAGCAAATATTTAATCATCTCTGATTATTCTCAAGCCACTCTATTTGGTGATATCATACTTTTCATATAGTAATCTATATTCCTGGTGTGCGATATGTATGTTTTATATTGTGCTTGAGGGACCTGTAGCTGTCTTTGACCTCAATCTTGTCCTTCTGAAGAATAGCTGCCAAAGTTTTGGCTGAGTTTTGAGTGCTCAAGCGTTTTCTTAATTCAAATGCCATGGAAGAGGAAGCAAACTGTGAGCATAGAATGATAATATGTGACTGGAATAAGGCAAAAACCAGGATACAAATAGAGCCTTTCTTGGTTTTACTTAATAGAAACTGGATGACAGCTATAATGACAATGATATCATCTATTCCATTTTCTTCTCTCATCTGATTGCCATAACTTTTAGATTCCTGGAAAAATCCCAAACAGTAGTAGGAACATTTCAGTGGTAGAGATGTAGGCAGTGATAGCAGTGCAGTTTAACAACTAAATAACATGTTCAGCAAGTCCCTGTCTGGTTAAAATGTTTCTGCTAGAACAACTCCAGACATGGTCATCTTTCAGAAGATTTTTGTATGTTAGGAAGATTTCCTATTTTACTGATTCTATTTGAATACAATTCTGTTTGCTTCTCAAATATTTTCAAAACTTTTGAAACAGCACTTTCCTTTTGCTGTCACTGGAGATAGATACATTCAGGACACCACTTAATAAAATGTAGAGAAGAATACAAGACCTTGTAGCCTTAGCAAGTAGAGAAAAGTAGGGGAAAAAAAAAATCGGGAAAAATTGGTCACAAGAAAGAATTTCAAGAAAAATCTGAGTTTTGCAAATTGAAGTTTTTATCAGTTTTAGGGGAAAACGGACACTGTGATCTTAAACACATAAATTCAGGTGTAGTATCCACGGGGGAAGTGTGTGAGGGAATGAGGAAGTTACAGAAATTTTTCCTTTATTATTTTTTACTGTGTCTTGTGATAAAAACTGTTGAACTGGAAATGTGGAGATAAATAAGATTGTTTTGAGACAGTACTTTAAAGGATTGTAGGATTTATTGCGAGTGCTGTCAGGTAGCAAAACTGTTTTTAAGAAAGGTGCTTTTTATTGCACATTTTATTGCAAACAATGAAATTCTCAGTGGTTAATGAAAGTATCTGAATAGTGTGGCTCAGTAAAAATTTGCTGTACAAAATCAAAGGCAGAGCAATCAGTTATTACTGAATGTTATGGGAAGTTTGATAAGTAATATGGTAATGTTCTCCAAAAAAGACTCAAAATGCAAATTCAAGGAATAATTGATTCTTTCTTTCCAATTGATCTTGACCTTTTAATCTAATGTCAAATCATGGTTGTGTAGCAAGACTTTTCACTAACATATGTACTGTCTGTTGTTGGAGAGGAAACTATAATGCTATGTAGATTTAAGCAAAAACACTTCCTTTAGGATCATCTTTGGCTTCAATTACAGAATCACAGAATGGCTGAGAACGGAATATATTTCTGGAGACCATCTGATCTAACTTCTCTTCTTTCTGGGGGCTTTTTGAAGCTGGGAAAAGCCCTTTGCCTGTGCTGGGGGCTATTATCTGGTGGGCAGACTACTGAGAGAGCCTGGGCGGAGCAAGCACCACCCACTGTTGATCTGGCCACGAGTCTATAAGAAGCCTCATGGAGGGCAGTGGCTAGTTGCCACCCACAGAGCATAGAGCAAGCAACCAGTGCTAGTGGGTGCCCTGGTGGGTGTTGCAGCTTGTTGGGCAGGGCACTGAGCCTCTGCAGTGTACAAGGTAAGTTCAGTCCCTCTGAGTGATCAGAGGTCTAGGGCACTCATCCCAACTGACCTTTGAGTCGCAAGATGTCAGTTGCTTGTAGAGATCCAGCCATGGTTGCTACCTGGACAAAGGCTGTTGTTAAAAAAACTGTGGGCACCCAGTCAAAGGCCCCATGCAAATGTGTAGGCATTCAGACCTCTGGCTGCAGAGAGTGCCAGAGCAATGGAGGGTAGTGGAAACAACACCTGTGTCAGATGTGAACAGGTGAATGATCTGCTCAGCCAGGTGGCTGAGTTGAAGGATGAAGTGCAGAGGCTGAGGAGTATCATGGACTGTGAGAGAGAGATTGACTGGTGGACCCACTCTTTGAGAGAAAGGAAACAGGTTGAGGCCCCACATAAATCAGAAGATCCCCTCCCCTCTTGTCACCAGGCAGTAGGAGGGGACCTCAGAGAAGAGGGGGAATGGAAACAGGTCCCTGCTTGGGGAAGCAGGCAAATCCCCTCCCAGCCCCTCCCCACCTTCCCAGTTACCCTTGCAGAACAGGTATGGGGTCCTGCAGGAGGAACTGGCTGTTGGAGAGGATCTCCTCCCTTCCTGTCACCAGGCAAAAGGAGGGGATCTAAGAGACAGAGGGGAATGTATACAGGTCCCTCCTCAGAGAGACAAACAAAACCTCTCCTGGCCCCCCTCACCTTCCAAGTTGCCCTTGCACAACAGGTATGGAGCCTTGGAAATCGAAGATCAGGAGAATGAGGATGGTGGTGAAGGTCCATTCAGGGAGACATCCAGTGCTAGCCACTCACCTCCATGCTTTAGGACTTCCTCAACTAAGAAAAAAAAGGAGGGTAATTGTATTTGGGGACTCTGTTCTGAGGGGAACAGAGGGCCCCAGTTGTTGACCAGACCCATCCCACAGGGAAGTCTGCTGACTTCAGGGGCCCGGGTCAGAGATCTTAAAAAGAAGCGTTTGTCTCTGGTACAGCACTCTGACTATTATCCTCTATTGGTTATTCAGATTGGTAATTATGAGATTCCAGAAAGGAGTCTAAGAGCAATTAAAAAGGACTTCAGGGCATTGGGGCAATTAGTTGAAGGCTCAGGTGCACAGGTGGTGTTTTCATCAATCCCTCAAGTGACAGGGAAGAATACCGAAAGAGGGAGGAAAACACACCTGATTAATACGTGGCTCAGAGACTGGTGTCACCGATGGAACTTTGGGTTCTCTGACCAAGGGGAAGTCTATACGGCACCAAGTATGATTACGACAAATGGAGTACATCTATCTCAGAGGGGGGAAAGGATACTTGCGTATGAGTTGGTGGGACTTATTGATAGGGCTTTAAACTGGATCCGAAGGGGGAAGGGGATGGAACCAGGCTCACCAGAGTTGAGCCTAAGGGTGGCCTGTCAGTTTTGCGAGTGAAATCGTCAGCCCGGCTCAAGTGCATCTACATCAATGACACAGCATGGGTAACAAGCAGGAGGAGCTGGGAGCCACTGGGCAGCAGGACAGCTATGACATCATAACCATCACAGAGACATGGTGGGATGACTTTCATAACCGGAGTGATGCAATGGATGGCCATAAGCTCTTTAGAAGAGATAGGCAGGAAAGGAGAGGTGGTGGGGTGGCTCTGCATGTTAGGGGGTGTTTTGATTGTGTTGAACTCAACAATTGTGAAGGTGTGGAGTGCTTATGGGTAAGGATAAAGGGGAAGGCCGATGAGGTGGATATTGTGTTGGGAGTCTGTTATAGACCACCCAATCAAGACGAGGAGGTTGATCAAGTGTTTTACAAGCAGCTGGCAGAATTCTCTAAGTCAACAGCCCTTATTTTTGTAGGGAACTACAACCTACCAGATGTCTGCTGGGAATACAACACAGCAGAGAGGAAACCGTCCAGGAGGTTCCTGGAGTGAGTGGAAGACAACTTCTTTACTTAGCTGGTAAGTGAGCCCACCAGGGAACGTGCCCTGCTAGACTTACTGCTTACTAACAGAGAAGGACTGGTGAGTGATATGACGGTTGGAGGCCGTCTTGGTCTTAGTGACCATGAAATGATAGGGTTCTCAATACTTGACAAAGCAAGGAAGGGGGTCAGTAAAACTAATATTATGGATTTCTGGAGGGCGAACTTTGACCTGTTCAGGTCATTGGTTGAGAAAGTCCTTTGGAAGGCAGTCCCAAAGGGCCAAGGGGTCCACGAAGGCTGGATGTGCTTCAAGAATGTGCTATTAGAGATGCAGGAGCAGGCTGTCCCCATGTGCTGTAAGACGAACCGGCAGGGAAAATGATCAGCCTGGCTAAAAATGGAGCATTTACAGGGACTTGGGAAAAAGAGGAGAGTTTATCACCTCTG
>VWZK01021429.1:0-13801 GCA_013396935.1 Baryphthengus martii
GAGAGAAAAGAAAAGAAAAATTGAGGGATGCATTGATGTACCTGAGGTTTGCAGGAGCCTGAATCCTAATTCTAGCTCTGAGTGCAGTGGCTCTACAACTTTGATAAAGCTATTCAGTCAGGTTGTGACCACTAAAAATTTACCATCTGACACTGAAATGATACGTTTGTTGATTTGATAGCATGAAAACAGGAAAACTAGCTTTCTTGAGGTGTCCATCTGGAAACTGTTGGAGACACAGAAATATCATTTAAGTGATTTATAAGGTTGGCCCAGTTCTAAATTCTCTTTCTCCACTCATTTAGGAGTTTCCTGCCAAGGGTTAACTAAAGAGTTCATGACATGCAAACGCAAATTCAGTGAGTTAGCACTGGAACTATCAGCTATCCCTAGACAATAACTAGAATGAAATATATTAAAGTGATAAATGATCCCTCTGTGTTGTCCATAATCCCAAACCCAATAGCAAAATATTCAAAGGGTTGGCATTCCAAGCGGAAAAGAAACTTCAGCTCTTCCAAAGAAACAGAATTATGTCATAATTGCAGTTGTTCAAAATACGTGGTGTATGGAGGTATTCCATGTAAGTGAAGGAGAATGAGTCAAATCTCAGCTATTGTAAATCAGTGCTATTGTTCAGGGTTGATTAGATTAGCCAATTAACGACATATGGTGTTAAGGGACTGATAATCAGAGGTGTTTAAAGCCAGGGAGCTTTACTTTTAAGGCTGTTTTTCATCTTACATATTTGATATAGAGGTCTATATATGAGCAAATCAGCTTAAGAGTAGCTCTCAGAATAAGTAGCACTTTTATAGCACCTGTCTTCTTCAATTATTCAAAGTGTCTGTGCACATAACTTAAATTACTTTTATCTTTTAGACCATTGTTACAAAGCGAAATAATTTATCCTCCAAAGGCTTTAAATTTGTGAAAAACCCATGAAACAGTCAGCCTAAATTCAGTGTTTGTGAAAAGGTGTCAAAACTGGAAAAATCCCACTCTGTAAGGCAGATGAATGGAGAAAAGAGAGGAAAACTAAAGTCATCTCAAAAGAGGCATTGTACAAAAGTTATGTCATTACAACTAAGGAAAATTTGAAATTTTGGGTAAGTCTTTTGCAGTTTTTGTTTGAGGAGGTAGGTGTATTTTTACTTTCTTAAAATATTTTCCATGTTGAAGCTATTTTAAAAGCCTTTTTCCTCAATTTTCTTCCATTTCCAAGCAAAATATTTTGTTATCTTGGAGTGGTGTCATTTCATTGAGAGAGCTTGTAAAGCAATATTCTGATACTTTAAAGATTTCCGCTATTTTATCCATCTCCCATTTCCTTTTCCACTTTATCCCTCTCCTATGCCTTTTCCTTTTTTTCTTATTATTGCTAAGGTGCAGAAAATAAGAGATTATTTTAACAAATCAGTATATCTGAACTCAGCAGAAGCTCCACACTTGAGATAATTTTACTATCTGATTTGAAATAAATAAGTAAATAAATCCAGGTTAAATGATAACCATGGAAAGTAGTAAAAATAAAAAATTGGAGAAACTGTCAGTGTACATACACGTAGTATACTCTCAATATTGTCATCACGTGATGTTTTACTCTAATTTTTAACAGCAAATGGAAAAATTATGCAAACAAGCTCTTTTTTTTGCCTGACATGTCTGGCATGGTTAGAGGAAGTGACCTGGCCCTGGCACCCCTTTCCCGCAGCCATGACCTGAGGTAGATAATTAAAAGATTGTTTTGGGGTCTCTTTATTGCATTGCTGTCCATTATGCAGACCTGTTTTAAAACAGATTTATGTATATATGTACTGCAAGCAAATTTCCAAATTAGGTGACTTTTCTTTCTTCTCTAAGTTACTTGGAACAACTTGCCAGTTAAAGGAGTGTTTGTTAATTGCTTTATAAAGTGTATTTCCTGTTACCATCCTGCTTCTTCTGGAAAAAAATACATATAGTGCCCATTTTTGTCAGTGCCGTATATATTGGGCCTTTTAAAAATGTGATAACTAGATTGCTTGACAAACTGGAACACTTCCAAGACAGCCGTTTCAAGTTTCTTGGTAAATAGTCTGTACATTGTATATGTTTGTGAAACGTACACTATTTACTTTGTAAAGTCTTCTGATCTTCCATAAATCTCTGTTCACAGATTACGTTTTAATGCACTGTGTCCCATGTTTTAGGAGCTTGCCTATTCATATCTATAATACCACACATGTAGCAAGATAAAAAAAGGTTCATGAGAGATGTCTTTGAAGTATAGCTGTTGGACATCAGCTGAACCTGCCTTTCAAAGTGAAAAATACAAATCATCACTGTTTATTTTCTCTGTGAAAGAAATGCAGTGCTTTGTTTAGGGCCTATCCTAAACACATGATTGACAATTGTCACTGAGTGGCACTGTTTTGATAACTGAAAAAAAAAAAAAAAGGTAAAATCCTACTCTTGAATATGATTTGAGGTTTTGGGGAGTGTTTTATTTTTTGGTTTAATTATGCTACTCGATTGAAACACTGTAAAGAGAAGTGGTACTATACTTATGTCACCCTTGGTGCTCATTTAAAGTATGCTGGTAGCTGCTGACAAACCAAGCTAGCTCTGCCTGCCTCAAGCCTGGGCAGAACAGGAAGATTGCAAGCCAGCTTGTGTCTGAAGGCTGCCTAGCTGCATGTGTGTGACATTAGCCTGAGCTAGGAAGCCCTGGACATAAAGATTTGCCTGTTGACTTTGCCTCATTTCACAGTGCAGACATGCTCACGACAGAGTCCTGTTCTGCAGTACTTGTCTCTGCAAGGATCATTTTACCGTACAAATGTCTATCTTCACCAAACTGTAGGGTGCTATAATAGAATTATTCTTCTTCCACCATGGGACTAGATATCATGATGTAGCCTGACAGTGCCTCAGAGAAGCATTTGTGACAGGACCAGAAACTGAAGCCAAATCTCCTGTAGAGCCCTTAACTCCTGTCACGATATGGAGTATCAAGAGAAAGTTCACTGAAGTCAAAGAAATTGGTTTTTTTCTAAATATGTAGAACAAGCTGAAAAATGAGGTATGAGACCCTAAGAATTCCCACTGTTCAGCATATATTTGCCCACTCTGCAATGTCAGTTTGACTTAAGAACACAGTATCCTTTAAATAGGGCACCCCTGTTCTGGAAGAACATTTTAAGCTTCTGATGCAAAACACCTCATGATTGGCATAAATTCAAAATCACACTTAGATCCAGATCCAAATTTTGTACTGTTCCTCAATAAGCTAAGCTCCTAACATCTGTGGATATTGGGGTATTTGAAATCCAACTCCAAATTCCAACTTAAGCCATGCTCTAATGTAAACAAAGTTAATGGCTTGTCAGCATGCGGCTATAAAACAATGTGGGTACTGTCATAATATTGATGTAAGGAAACTTTAAATATATAGCCATTTTTCTGAATATAACAGTGGATTTTGCTCTTAGGAAAAGTCATTAAATCAGTATGTCCAGCTTATGTAGCAGCCAGAGAAAATACACAATTGTGGCAGCCAAGAAATTACATAGAAAAGAAATTGTGCCTCGACCCATGACTTTATGCAGTGCTAAACAGTGACTGACATTTTATGTTCTATCACCTGAGCTGTATACCCACGTGCTATAGCTAACATGCAGCTATGGTTGCATGGGAACAAGGAGAAACACAAGTTTGACCTGCAACAGCCAAGGGCCTGCTGGAGTAGTAGCCAGGCAGAGAGTTTGCTCTGCTTGACCAGAAGGGATGAAGAAAAACAAACAAACAACAAAAAAAAGAGATACTGCACTGGGATATACCATCTATTGTGGTTTCTACAAGTAAGGAGTTGTTCTCAGCAGTCTATCATTAACTGTTGAATCAAGGTTGGTTTTAAAGACTCAAGTAGAGTACAAACTCACAGTGTAGTTATTGTTGATATAAATTCTCTGCAAATTACTATAGGAATTCTTAAGGACTATCTTTTAATACAACATCAAATAATTTTTGTGCTGTCTTAATGATTTCCAACTGTTGGAAGTAAGCTTAATTTAGTTTGCAATGATCTGTATAAGCTGTGCATATTTAAGTATTTGAGCTCATCTCTGTAATCAATTCTTTGAGCTCCTGAGTTAATTTGTATCAATCTTGCTTTATTTTCTCTAAATTAACCATTAATTTGTAATGCTGAAGTGCCAAAAAAAAAAAGATACTTATTCATCTTTATTTTGCATTTTCAGTCTACAACATGTCTTTATAGTGAGAAACTTTGACTGAACAATTTTTTTTCATACACAGTAACAGCTAATCAGTGTAAAATTTGTACTTGGACACATAACAGTTTTGCTGTTTTCTGAAGTGTGCTTTGAGACTGTGCTCAATCTGTACCACTATTTTGATTTATACCAGCAAATAATCTCATTATTCTTGTCTGTGTTACATTAAACTCAAAGACATACGTGATGGGACGAGTTCGGATAAAGATTTGGACTGATTTTTGAGCTTCAGAGAGATAAAGCATTAATACTTTCCAAAACTTTAGCAATGATTTGGATTTGGGTAAAGGCCCATGTCTGATTATGTTTAAATATTTTGACATGCCTGGTATTCTATTGTATAAGATAGATATATCATAAGAACTTCATTTGTGCTGTTAGTCTACACCATGGAAACAAATGGCATTTTTCACCCATATTGAAGAAATTCAGGATGAATAGATCTGCACAGCGCACACCATGTTAATATGTAACACACAAGAGAAACTTCTGGATATCTATCACATACTTAGTATGATAGTGTTGGATCCTGACATTTTTACAGTTACTAGAAATACGAATTTGCAGATGTGCTTCAGGGATAGGCACTAATTACATGAGAGGTAAGCTTTATTAAACTCAAGTTTCTAACTTAGTCATAAAGATGTTTTTAGCTTTCTAGGCTGGTGTGAGCAAATATTATGCTAACATATCACCATGGTAGAAAATTTCATTTTAACGTTGAAAGGAGTGGAGGCAAAGTTTGGATGGCTTCTCTCCAGCTCACAGATTTGATGCTGGACAGTCTGTACTGACTCTATTTCCCGTTCTGAACCGGGATTCTCTGAAGCCTCTGGGCTTGTTCAGTGTCACCAGCTGTGATTCTGTCTAGATCTCACTTGCGACATCTGCCCTAGCATGGATCTTGATATATGTCCTGAAACTGATTCAGCAAAGTAGGTGTCTAACCTCTCTCTTCAATTACATTTGACTTTAAAGAAACTTTACACAATGTTAAGTCTCTTGCTAAATTGGCCCCAAACCAAGCAAATGAAAGCTCTACAAGGTGAGAGATGAGAAGGATTTAGCTGATGCCACTGATCAATCGATATGCCAAAGGACACTGCAAGCAAAATCTGACAAAGCGGAAGTTAATTACTTCCAATGTTTGTCATTGCTTTCTTCAAGAAGTTTGATATATTCTTAACCCATTTAAGCATTATTCTCTACAGAGGAGTTTCTAGTCAAGAACTCGTGCCATATGCGCAATGTGTAATAACAAGGAACATCTCCTATAATTCACTTGAATATTGACTGTAGTGCTGAGTCTAAATTTTGCACCCTATCTGATTTATTTTCCTGAAGATGACTAAAAAGTTATCTTTCTGCAAAGAAAGTGCATTAAATGTGAGGTGTTTCAAATAATATTTCATTTATTATGTGAAACTCAAGTTGATTTTTTTTTTTTTAAATCAGTGACTATATTATAAAAATTGGTTATTTCATCTTGACCAATATTTCTCACTTTTTCTTCTGCATTGCCTTTTACCTGTAATTACACTGGCATTTGACTGCAGTAACTGTGTTTACTGTAAGTATGGGGTATCTCTGTATCACTGTTGGTGTTACTCATCAAGGAACAAAGGAACTACCAGACCGGACTAGATCTGTATTCTTCAACTCTTCCTTCTGGTTGTGTCCAATATTGGGAATCTTGAGAAGTTGCAAGAATTCCAGGACGGGAAGAGGTGAATTAATCTATCCTTCTTTCTCATCCTTTTCTTGCATTTCCCCTTCTTGATATTAGAAACTGCCTTAAATCCATATCACAAAGTGACAGATGTAATGGTTAGCCTTGAAAAAAGACATTGTACTGCTTTTATGTTGCAAAACCAAACACAAAACCCAGAGTCATGAGGCTAAATTCTAACGCCGGCTGCTAAATTTGATTCTGCTTATATAAATCGTTAGTTTAAGCATGGTTAATTGTCAGGTATTCTTAAGTGTCATTAAATCATAACACATAAAGCACAGAATCAAGTTTTATGTACATGTCTTCAGAATTAATGATGAATAAACTTCCTAATTGCTCTGAAGTACAGATGGAAACAATCTTCATGGAATTATAAATAATCACCATGCTGCTGATTGCAACAAGTGGAACTTAAGCTTTCCAAGCAGTCCTAGAAGTTTAATTAAATGTACTAAAAAAGCAATTTGATGCTTTAAAAGCCAAACTGTTGTATGGCACTGAAGCAAATCAAAATTCCAGCTTGGTTTGCAAACCAGTCTTTGCTTCTGAGCTCAGAAATGCCAATATTCCCCCATTTAGAAATTTTATGCTTTGCAACTTCAGTGTCTTGAATAAATGTAAGACTTAACTTTTGAAAGTATTATTTAGGTGAAGATAGATAAACAAGAATGATTTTCAGACACTACAGATTCACATGCTTAACAAGACTAGTAATTTTATGTAGTATTGAGAGAATAGTATAGTAGGAAAGAGTAAAATGTGCCAGAAGTCATCAGGCAAATCTAGAGTTTATGGAGTGTAGAGGAATACAAAGCAGCTTATGTTTAAGGTTGTCCCTTGACCTTTCATGACCTTTTGGCTCTGTGAATCTACACTCGGGACAACTGGAGCAAGAAGAAGAAAATTTTGACAGAATCCTGGTACTTTTTCTCCTGATAAACAGTTCCTTCCTTAGTGCGTTCTTCAAGTACTGCAGCTGAGCAATTTGAGGAAAATGTAGTGCTTGGATTGGTACTTAAAGCTTATATCCCAAAGGGGATTTACCTTATACGCATTGTTAGACATTTGAGTTAGGACTTAAATGAAGCTAAAGTACAAAAGTTGAAAACTGCAGTAAGAATAGACTTCATGTCGATGCCTTCAAATCCCACACTTATGTAGTGAATAGCTAACTGCTTCTAGGGTCTAATTCTGCGTCAGGTTCAGTTTGAAACAGCACTAACCTGAGAAATTCAGAGATCATTTCAGGTTTTTTAACATTTTTATCTGGAATCTTTTTGCAAGACTGAGCAACCTTCATGTTTTTTTCTTCCAGTTTGAAAGGGCACAGTTTTATTTTTGTAGGTATATGTGTATGTCCAGCAACTTTAGGGCACCTCAAATCAGGGGAAGGTTGAATCAACTAAGCCACTGAACTAATACTTTGATGTTTACTTTCTGCCTTGATTAAACCTAATCAAGATTGAGGCAAAAAGCTACTTCCCCATCTGAGTCTTTGACTGACAGCATATGGCCCATTAAAGTACATCTAATATACAAGAAGATGATGACTTTTATAAAATCCATCTAAGAAAAGCTCTAAAGTGTGGACATAGGGTGAGTAAGTAATTGCAGAGGTGGCTTTTAATATAATAATGCAGCTCTTAAACCACTTGCACAGGAAGTGAGGAAACTGGCTTCCCTTTCTTCCTCAGGCAGAGGGGATCAGATCCATATTTCCTCATTCCCAGGAGGGTGGATGACAACCAGAATTTATGTCAGGAGGGTTAATGGACGAGGGCAGAGTCACCTCCTACCTCTTCAATGGGGAAATGGATGCAAGATTTACTATCCCTAAGAGTGAGTTAGAAAAAAAGAAATAAGACATAATTGTGTAATTTAATGGTTAGGGCTTCTTAAGAAAAAGAGAATTATAAGATTTTTTTTCCCCATTTAAAGGCCTATTTTGTGTTTTCCAGTAAGTGTTAACTAGAGGAAGCCAGTCTAGAAGTCAAAATTTCTCGTCAATTGAGTGTCCCTGTCAACAGTCTTGGAGATTTATACTCACTCTCTCTGATCTGTAAAATTGTAATATTTTTGAAAGGCAAACAACAGTCAATAGGAAAGGCAGTGTCCTGTTCTGTATTTCCATTTGTTCACAGTAACATCCATATTTTGAATAGGGGCAACTTCTCTGAATATAGGATGACACAGTCTAGCCACATACCGAAAATTTCACCGGATACCATCCTCAAACTGAACATTGGTAGTGTCTAATAGGCAAAATCCAGTGTTACACCTATTCGACAATTTATATTACATGCATGGACATATGTGTAAATGACACAGCATTTAGCTTTGCATGGCCTAATAGGACCCAATGCATGACTGTGACAGACATAATTGGACTCCACATGCCGAATCACTTCTTGTAAGATTAAATGTGGGAAATCATGGACTTGCTGTGATAAGACTGTGAAGTCTACCTCCTGAATTAATTACTAAGCAGAAAGTGTAAATTGTGGTTGTAATGTTGCTAATTCAGACAAATAAAATATCCTAAATGAGTGATATTTTTTCCTCTGTAAAACTTTTGGTGCCTGGATGGCTGAGAATTTAAAAATGCAGATCAATTATTTTTCATTATTTTTCAATTATTTTTTCACTGTGAGAATGAGAGAACACTGGAACAGGCTGCCCAGAGAAGTTGTGGAATCTCCTTCTATGGAGACTTTCAAAACCTGCCTGGACGTGTTCCTGTGTGATGTACTCTAGGCGATCCTGCTCTGGCAGGAGCGTTGCACCAGAGGATCTTTAGAGGTCCCTTCCAACCCCTAGCATTCTTTGATTCTGTGATTCTGATTCGTAGAATCATAAAATTTCATGGCAATTGCAAGATTGAAATACATATCCACAACTATGTCTTTAAAACTGCAGCATGTCTTTTTAGAGGAACATGTGGAAATGGTTAAATTTATAATTAGAAAAAGTAACAATGTAGTTTGAAAAGTGCATGGCTAAGACAGTTAGTGTCTCAGGATATCTCCCTGGTTAATTCCAAAATAGTGATGTGAATTGCAAGGGCAATGTCTGAAGCACACCCTAGGTTTCGGCGTTATACGTTAGCTCTGTAGCTGGATGTAGCATATCAGAGGAGTTTTTGGATGCAAAACAAGAAAGTCAGAATTGCTCTAAAAGGTCATATTTTCAGATCTCCCTTACAGAATATTTGACAATTTCTTTTCTCTGTAGAAGTGGCTACATAATGAAAGTACAAAGTTCCTTTGATCTAAAAAATCTCTGTTGGATTTAATAATTTATATCAGAATTTAACAGCACAGTGGAAACCCTTTTTATATACTGGAGTAATTTTGCTTCTTTTTGTCAGATCAGCTCTACTTGAAACAGAGACTTGTTACTAATGGAACTGAACATCAATGTCTCTGACATTTTGGTGGCTTTCATTCTACCATCTTTCATTCTAGTGTCACCTCAGCAAAGATCTTAAATATATTCTTTAATCTAAAAATTGGGCCAAATTATGAACTCTTCTTTATGATGCTTTTGATGATGAAAAATGCATTGAGATAGATTCTTTTTTTTTTTTTTATTTTCTATAGTATGTTACTTCACTGGATTGCATGCAATAAGGCACAAATACGAGGGCCAGAAGGAAAAATCTTGTCATTGTCATCTGCATAAGACTATAGGAATAGGACTCATACATATCTTACCTAACCTACAGACTACATGCCCTCATTTGAGATAGATGTCTCAACTTTCTTTACTGTTGGTATGTAGACATATATATGTTTATTGTTCAATTCACTACTCCCTAATATAAATGCTTGAAACATTCTAAACTTCTGCACTCCAGGAGTTTCTGTTGCTCCTATCTGACTATGAAGAGGACTTGCACATAGGTGTTTACATTGGGGATATCTAAGACTGATGGGTGAGGTAACTTGCACCCTAAGAGACAAGAAGACCTATCAGATCAAGGCTGTCTGTACCTACCATCCTGTCTCTAAGACTGGGCAGAAGAAGACATGTAGTCAAAGAGGAAAGAAACAAAACCATGGACAAAAGTGTTTTGATCTGGCAAATTTTACACTAATCAGTGGTTTCAGAACTGCCTGATCCGGAATTTCTTTCTGGAAAGTCATGTTTAATAACACCAGTTGATTTACCCTCCATTAATTTGTTTCTTTTTACATCCATGTATATTTTTGACCTCCATGAAATCCTGTGGCCATGAGCTCTATAATGTAATTATATGTTGTGTGGAAACAAATGCTCAGCTTTGGTGTATAACTTACTCCGTAATGCTTTCACTATATGTCTGCTAGTTCTTATGCTATGAGATGGAGTGAATATTCACTTTCTCTTCATGTTCTGCATATAGTTTATGACTTAAAGCCCTCTGTCTTTTCCCCCATAAGTCATCTCTTCCCAAAGCTTAAGAATCCTAATGTATTTGCTCTTTCCTCATATGGCAACCATTCAGATCTAGGCATTACTGATGTGAAAAGGATTTACAAAATCAAAATTCAAATGGGTTTAGGATGAAGAAAATCAACAATGGCAGAGGAACTAGACTGCATTAGAACAAATCCTCTCCCTAACAGTGTGATATGCAACAAAACCCACAGAAATATTGAATGTTTATTAATCATCAAATCAAATTTATTTGTTTATTGTGGATGAATTTTGCAGAAAATGAATTGAAAATGATTATTGTTTTGGCTGTTAGAAAAATAAATTCCTTCAGAACAGAAAAAAAAAAGAACTCACTAGGTTACTTCTTTTATGTCCGTTTTTATATATGTGACCCTTCAAGTTGGAATGAATAGCATGCTCACGCTTCATCTTTGTATTAACAGTTACAAATCAACCAATATCTGATGCACATTTGTCTTCATCATTGTGAGGAGATCGTATTGTTGCATGAAATGGTGAACTCATTTGAATTCCTAATTGAAAGAGTCATTGTTATTAACTCGCAATAACAGGGGACAGCAAAAGATTGAACATACCTGAAGGTACTTCATCTCCCTTATGATATTTTTGTGACTCTCAAACCAGTGGTGTAGCTGATCTTATGTACTGGGTTTGTTTCTGTTATTTAATACTAGTGTTAGTGCAACCCCTAGAAACTCCCACAAAAAAAAAAAAAAAGGGAGTCCTATTGCAGAATAACATGTCGGTTTCCAAAATATTTTATGTACACATCATTCAGTAAGGAGTGTGTTCTTCCACAGCAAAACAAAACAATGTGTTTTTACATGATTCGCTAATTTTTGCTGCAAGAACTACAAAATAATTGAGCAAGACTACAGTAACGCTCCAATACTTTGTTCATATTTTTAGCCGTATTCTGCAGAATGAAGTGACCCTGGTTGACAAACTCCCAAGCTTTAACTTTCGAAACTGATTTTACACATTGAAAGACTTCTGTAGATGCAGAACTCTGGTGGAGTTCATGAAAAGATACATTAATCGAAAATTGAATGCCCTTTTCTCCATGTGTGACAGATTCAGGTTATTGCAATTAGATTCTCAATAATTACGTCAGAGGAGAACATACAAATATAAACACTTATCATCCACATTCAGCATTTGAATGTGTGTGGTGTTCAGAGCCCTGTGCTTGTCAGCTATATAAAGAAGGACAACATTCTCCTCCCTAATGAATTTGTGATTCAAATACAGACGAGCTGGAAACAGGTAGGTAGGGGTTCAGGTGAATGGACTGGCAGGCTGTGATCTTGGTGCTCTGGCAAACAAATCCCTGCCAGAGAGTACTTTAGCCTTACTGTGATGTTCAATACTTTAGCAGTGCAGTACTCTGCTGAGCTGCTCTGCCTCATGCTGGAGCAATTTTCACCCATGCCTCTGCAGTCAGCATGAGAACAATTACCAGTTCCATGGCTATATAAAGGACAGAAGAGTAATCTATGACAGATTTGATGACAGCAGGGGAAATGTTCCTGAGAATTGTAATTGCAAGGGCTAGCTGCAGACCGAGATAGCTCTTAGCTGATGGACAGGAACAGCCCAAGAGTCAATGACTACTCAAGCTTCAAAGATAAGAACATGCTCTGATTTAAGAGCCTATTTCTGTGGGCAAGGCTGTGAACCCTTTACTGCTGTTGAAGACATCCATCAGCCCTTTGACATTAGTGTGACTAGTTCCTGGTTAGAAGGGCAGCAATCTGGCTCAGCAATGTTGATAAGTTTCTGCTTGTGCATTTTAATTTTTTCTGGCATGCACAGAAAAAAGAAAAAAAAAAAGATATGAAATGCCTAAAATATCTCTGCAAATGCAGACAAATTCTGTATGCAAGGATGCATAAGAACCAGATATATTCTGAGGATTTAAATCTGCAGGATCGTTTCCTCATTGTCAGCATATTTCAACTTGGATGCATTTATATATCCTGGCTCTAATATCATTGTTGCCTGGTGTGGTTCACATATATCAGTCTACATTACAAATAAGAATAATGGACAAGGAAAAACTGTCTGTTTCTTTTTACACACAAGAAGAAAAAATAAGTTAATGTGTATTATAGAAAAGGTCACCTTTAGGCTTGTTGCATATTAATCAGCCAAGTTCTTTCAGAGTGGTCTTTTTTATGCTCTTTTAAACTGGGTGTAACTCACAAGGCCACATCATTTAAACGCAGCAGCACAGTTCACAAATCCTTGGGCAGTGAATATTCTTTTTTTTGGTCTTAATTTTATTTAGTGTTAATTAATCAGCCTACACTAAATTACTAAGATCATGAAACAGATAAAAACTGAATTCGCCTTGCATAAAATGATGGGCCAAATTTATTTGTTTGTTTGGATAAAAAAAATGTGAACTGCATAAATTTTCCCACATGACTGCAGTGCTAGTCACCATGGGACATTGATTCTGTTGCCTTCCCACTCCCAACAGTGTTTAGATGCTCTCAGTTTTTCTCCATCACCTTCAGCTGTGTCAATCAACCCTAAGGACTTATTCAGTTCAGTTCACATGGGAGGAGATGTGGAGGGCTTGGTTTAGGGTCTCACATTTACATGTGCTTAGGGTGAGACTTGACTTCCTAAAGATAGGAAGGTGCCATCTGAGACAGCTTTGGACATCCAAGACATCTGCATGGGGTGAAAGATATGACACTGGCTTTAGAAAGGAGCTGCACTTTTCCAGAGCAACAGTTGAAGACCATGTGGTTTGTTACACAGTGCCCAAAATGGCACTAGGTGCTAATATTTCTGCAACTATTCTTCAGCAACCTAGCTTGCATGTGAACACCTAAATGTAGGTAACCTAGTCTGGAGCTGATTCTCACCATTTATGAATACTTACTCAAGCTAATTTACATGATAGTTATGTAACTCTGGTGGAACACCTTGTTCTCTAGGATGAGGAGATCTAGATCATTCCCTCCATACCACAGTTTATGATGGCAGAGCAATCTTCAGTCTCAAGCTTGTGAAAGAGAGGCATTGGACACCAGATGTTGCCTATATACAAGGTATTCTCCTCTCTTCTATTTTTCTGCTCTTTAACTGACAGTAAAATGGCTCCATATAATATCAATTAATACAATTGTTGTGCAGATGAACCAGTATAACTGCTCTGCACATGGAATGGTGATATTTCTTGTGGCTGCTCGGGTTTCTATCCTGATTAGTACACATTGATTGGCATGCTTTTCGAGGTGCCAGGATAAGTGTATTACAGCAAATGAGTGTATTCCCCTGGCAAAACATTTCATATGGTTCAATTTGGCAGTTTTAAAGACATTCCTTAGGCAAAAAA
>VWZK01021429.1:13845-128921 GCA_013396935.1 Baryphthengus martii
AAAAAAAGTATGTTTCATAGGTTCTTCTGGACTATCACCTGCAACAGGGAGAAAACAAAGTGTTGAAAGTCTCACCTCAGCTGAGAAATACAGCAATAGTCATTAAACTATTTGTTCAGTAGAAACAACATTGTGTTCAGTTCTCATCAGAGATTAGATGGCAACAGCTAAAAGTCCATAGAAACTTGGACTTAATTTAATTACATGACTAATCCAGTAGCTACACTAGCCTCCTTCTCTGCAATGCCACCAAGGACAGCCACCATAATTCAGCAGCCAGACAGTCCTTGCCATCTATAATAAAGTTTTCCATAAATATGTAATGCTAAACTGATGACTTTGGGGCCTATTGGTCAGACTAGGAAGACTAAAAAAATAGAGCTTCCACAAGTAATTCCTATCATTGTGCAATTCATGGATTAAATTATTAATGATCTGTAATAGAGTAACAGGGGCTGGTCTAATTTCAGCAATTTAATTTCTTTCTCAAACTTCAAAGTGGATACTTTTGAAAGAAGTATTCAATCTTTTGCCTCTGACTGCTGTATCGAATAACTGTATTTTTGGCTCATGTTTTAAAGAGTGACATAAGGGCCTCTGCATCAGAAAAGCCTAATTTTCTGTGGTTGAGCCAAAAGTTCATCATTGAGAACTGCAACAGCTCATCTTGATTATGAAGTGGCCCAGAAGAGGCTCCAAGATGTATCAATCAATGCGTTACTTGAATGTGGGGTTTGTGCATACTGTGTGTATGGAATATAAAAATGTAATTCAATTGTATTCACACTTTCATATGTGTGCAGTAAAGGCTGTATTACTTTATAACATTGCAAAAGCATGGTGTCATGAGATGAAGCAGAAAATCTTCCAGGCCTGTTTCTTCAGTAATGCTTGTGTTTTGGTTTAGTCCCCAAGGTTTCTGGCTTATCAGATGCAGACAAAGTGAAAAGAAACAGTACAAATAAAAACTGTTACAGATCCATACATAGCATGATGCAGTGTGGAATGAGACTGAAATGTATTCTTTAATAATGAATACTAAAGTCAACATTTATAATAGTAACAGGAGATACTGAGTTTTCTTTTCATTTGAGGGTCAAGAGTTAATGTCATTTCTCAGCTAGGGACCTTAGACATACAGTGCCCCATTTATTACTACTGGAGTGTGTCAGTCGGACGCCAGCAGACAGTGTTAGTATCTGGCACAGTTTCATGAGGAATGAACTATTTGAAAAGACGTGGTCACTTTTGCATTGAAGTTTGATAATATTATTTCTGATGTAAACTGCAATATCTCTGACACTAGATGTTTTCTGAGTGACTGAAACCTTTGCTAAGAATGGCAACAGGTATTTTGCCTTGTAAACACTGCTCATTTTGATCATGAAAAGGAACAGAGTTGGAGAATGTTGTCCTTTGTAGCATTTATTAAGGCAAGGCCTTTGTTTCTGTCCTGAACCCACTATATTCCAAATCAATAAGCTAACAAGCCAAATCCATTTGTTCATCTCTACGCTTGTGTGCATGCGTTCATAAAAAGATTGACATTTGACCATGAGTTTTTGCCAAACACAGACTTGTAGCATCAACACCAGTTGGATAAATAAGCAGAGAAGTGTGCAAAGAGCCACATGCATACTACTGTGTATACTAAACCAATCATGTAGGTAAAAACAGGATCTTAAATTAAACAAAAAGCTCCCATGACTGTCCCTCCCTTTTTGTTCTCAACACCATCTGCAAGGCATCAGTGTTTTCATCCAGCAATAATATGAAATGAAGTTTTTTTCTAGATTACTTCTCAGAATCTTAGTTAAAGTTAACCCTCAGTTGATGGAGGCATCACTTACATGCTCAGTGATGACTATCGACTAGCATCTTGTGCTCAGCATTCCCTGTTTCTTCCTGCAGATGTAGAAATCGTGGATTAAGCAGCATTACTATGTTACCCAAATGGTTGTGTTACCCCAGATGTGTTTGAAATTATAAGAAATATTGAACAGAGACACTCCCAGACAGTTTTCTAATATTATGATGTAAGGAAATACTGAGAGAAGGTCGAATCTCCACTTACGTCTTCTAAACCACCACTACTACCTAATTGGGATATTCAGATGATCCACTGTGGTTGCTAAGACAGAGGCAGATGCCTAAGAAGTTACAAACAAGTTCAGACACATCCTATCCAGAGTCTTGAGATATTGCCTTAAAGAAGTGAAAGAGTTTTATAACCTACTATATGTATTGAATTTAAGACTTTCCAGAACTCTCCATTGACTGAACAAGGTGCAGAAATTTGACAGTAAAATCACTGAGGCATCCCAGTAGACATCTAAGTCTGTGGTAGTCCTAAGAGATCTTGTGAACAGAAACCCTGTTTATCCTTTCAAGAGAGGCGTCTTTTTCACTCCTCTGAGGTAAGGAAACAGAGAATTGCACAGGCAGCAGCTTGGAGAGGGTATGTGCTCCTGTTGCGTGACTTCTCAGGGGAACAGACCACCCTCTTTTTTTCAGAACGTCGCAGAACACAGCTTGATTTCTGTGAGCTGAGGCCAAAGTTTTCTTTCTCTTTTCTTCGCTCTCTGCTCCCCTCCTTCGTTCCCCCCCACATGGTGTCTGCTTTCAAGATTGCTTCAATAGCCAGCATTGTCACATACAGAGATGGATTTCCACAAAATTAGTTTCAGCACTTGGATAGAAACTGATTATGATTCTTTGTAGTCCTAGAGATGAAGTTATAAAATAAGAACTCAGAGTGGAATGAAGCCAAGGTTCTTAGTAAGAGCATTGCAGAGATTGCATAACCGAACATAATTATTTTATACTGTTCATTAGTTTCTCCAAGTGATCAAAGAACACAGTGGCACATGTTAAATTAAACTAGGCCTCTAAATAAAGTAGTGAAACTACATGTATGATCCAGCAAGATTTTGAGGTGAAAGGTATTTGGACATCTCTTTATTGTCACAAATCTATTTAAAATATATCCATTCTATTGTAATGATTTCTATAATATTTGAAAGAGTTATTTAAAGTTCTTCAGCTATGGTAATGCAATATAATTAATAGGAATCTGTCAATTGCAATAGTGGATATAACTTATGAACTTATATAGTTTGTTATATTATGAAATAGACTGATAATTTTCCATCATATTTTTAATAGAAAATATTTTTGCTCAAACATTATGGTGCAAAAAAATAACAGTAGAAAAAGGGGAGTGATAAGTTTTTTAATTAAACTAAATTTTGCATCATGCACAGTTTATCATAATACTCTGTTAACAATACTACCTACAGTGTTCCCATTAACATCATTTATCCCATCAGAGGTATTACAAGATTGAGTTTGTTCTAAAAAAAACTATGGATTATTTTTCAAATTCGTATTTAATCTCCAGAAACTGCATTTATCAATTATAAAAAAAACCCCAAGGACTTTCAACTGAATGTAAAATAGAGAAACGATTTGGAGAGGGTGTATCTTCAGGATTGATTAATTTATTCCCTTTTGTGTAATTCAGGAGTCCAGTGTGTAGGACCACCACTTGGAATCTGGAAGACAAAAGCTCATTTTCCTAATCTATCTATCTGATTTACACTAGGGACTTCAAACACATCCCAGGAGAGAACTCTTAAACACCGCAAACCAGATATATTGAAGGATTCATAATTTGTAATTTGTACAGCCCCAGTGATGAGTTAACTCATTCAGACAGAAAAATGTTCTGGTAAACAGCTAAGAGATAATTCTCTTTTTTCAGTTGGCTGTATCTACAGATACAGATGAAAGTATTGCAGATGACCTGAGAGCAAGCATTTCTCACTCTCTTCTGCTAGTGCTATGTCCATATGTGCCATATTCTAGCTGTGTGACCTAAGTAGCTGGCTGTAATCATTCTCTTTTGGATATTTAAGTGTCTTACATAAAGTCTAACTGCTTCAAGCAAAAGGATCATGAGAAAGCCATGTGGTCTGAATTTTGAAAACCGTAAACTACAGTGTCTAAGCAGAACTGAGTCATAAAAGTTTTTATGTCTTAAGGTAGAAAATGGTAGCACTCCCCAATGTGCAAAAATGTTTCAAACATATATTAATTTTGGTATCCTGTCTCCAATGTCTGTTCTGTCCTAGATCCTTCAGTAGACAAGATAGAGAACTACGACTACTAACAGCTCTCCTGAATCTGTTTGCTCTTGAATTTATTCTGAAGGTTAGAAGATGCAGTACATAAAGGGAATATGTGGAGAAAGTGTTCTCCATAGGTAACTGAAGCACATTCCCACCAGAGGACTTGAACATCAGGCATTATTTCTTGTGAAAGGTTTTAATTTCTATTGCAGGTTTCATCTACACAACTTAATGGAGTGTTACTCAGAGAAATTATTTTTCTCAAAATCAAATGGAGACATTATAGTAGACCTATAGCAAAGCCATCAAATTAAACTGGAGCAGCTTTACGTGGACTTCCTCGGGCTGTTTTCAGAGCAAGTTGTCTTGCTCAGGTGTCTCTGAATCACAGTCCACATCAGTGTTGCTCAAGTGGCCTCAGGTAACCCAGATGGAAATAGTTTTGCTTCTTGACATAGCATTGAAAGTGGTGTCAGTTCATGTAAACAACTGAAGGCCTTTAAGGTTTGGGTTTCTGTTTGTCAATTTTCCTATGCTTTTGTTTTTATATTCAGTGAAGAGAAACAGAAACTTTGATGCCTGAGTTTATCTCATCCTACTGAAATAGTTCAGATGGTTTGCTAAAATATGTCTTTTTTTTTTCTGTCCAGTTACTGTAAAGAGAGCATCTGTTCAGAAGCGGATGCTTGTACTGTGGTTAGGTGAGAAGAATCTCACCTTAGTTGTCTATCACTTGCTTCACAACGCTTGCCTACCAAGAATACACCATTATACTGGTCCCGAGTGTCTGAATGCTTCAGGCAGAATTCACCGATGCGCTGGGGATTGAGTAGCAGCGTGAAAATTCATAGATGTGAAAGAGTTAAAATGATAGTATTGGTCTGATATTATGGGCTGATAGTGCAAGAAAGGAAATAAACATCAGAATTGCAGAGAGAGAGAGAAGGTTCGTATGTGCTGACATGCTTGTCCTGGCATAGTTTAGCTTAATCCACCCTACTTGCTTTTTTCACTCTATTCTTCAATCCTCCCTTCCAGAAACAGATTTAAGTATCCCTTTATCTCTGTGAGCCTGTACTTCAGTTACCTTCACTAGTAACTTGTTCCATATGTCTCTTTCTCTGAGAGTGAAGCAACCCTGTCCCAGTCTCTGTTTGCTCATTGTTACCTAATATTTCAATTTAGTCCTTTAGTTTTCTCCTTTAAGTAATAATAACAAAAGCCCACCCTTTGAGCTTACTTTATATATTCACTTATCTCCCTTTCTTAACACTGAAAATTTCAACTACACCACCTCCCAGATTTTTCTTTTCCACAGAGAATAAGAACAGTTCCCACAGATTTTCTTCAATTTCTAAAAAAATAGTAAAAATATAAATATCTGTACTTTTAAGAATGAAAATTTTAAAATTATCTTTTTCTGCTTTTTTTTTCTTCATTGCCGAAGAAGAACTTAATCCTGCAAAACACAATCTTTAATCAGGTGACTAATCCAATTAACCCAATGTAGAAGGCAAAATGTAAGAGTTTCTGGACGATAACTTGGAGAACAGAGAAACAGGACATAGTTTCATGTCGGGTAGTCATAACACACACGGACTTTTCCAAGTCATGTCACCAGGAATAAATGGACTAGTATAATATAGTCAGGACCAGCAATGAAGGAGAAAAGAAAGTTTGAAAAACATTTGGTCTGACAATTCTTCTTGGAAGAAAAGTACATTTTAAACATTTTTGTCTTTAGCTCTGGTGTTAGTGGTAAAAAAAAAGCAACTTTTCTTATCTGGAGAATAGTGAAATAGTAAAGCACTGAGGTATCGGAATAAGTTTCCTTTTTTTCTTTTATAAATATTATATTTAATATAATTATTTTCATATACTTTCAAAGAGGATTAAAATTGAAGAGTTAAAAAGGGGAAAATGGGAGAGGAATAAGAAACTTTTTACTGCCTCAATCTCTTCCATCTTACATTGAGCTTTGGTTTACACTGGCATCTCTCCAGTGGGTTACTGATGATTTATACCTGCATTTGTGAACTTCAAGGTCTGAGAATAGGCTGCTGTTATGGTTAATATACCAGACTCAAATTCAGAAAATCTGACTTTCATTCCTGGTGTTGCCAAAAATGCCCTAAGAAGAACAGCCTATTAAGAATGATGTTTCCGAAAGCAGATAAGTGATTTTGGAGCTTCCTGATCATTTTACTAAGCAGCTTAGATACTTTCTCCTGTCAGTTTTCCTTGAACAGAGTTCTTGGCTATATTCACAAAGGGATTTATAGGTCTACATCTTTGGATAAAAATCAAAATTGAAGTCTTCATGGACCACCTTTACAACTGCTCCTAAATTTTTAGGTACTCTAGGCCCATTTGCTTCTTTTAGCATGATATTTCACAACCACCTACAGTTATATAAGAATTTGCCTCAACTTCATCTGTCCTCTTATCGCTTCCGTGTTCAAGTTCACAGACCAAGACCTCCTGCCCAGTAGGGTTGAATCCACTTAATATTCTTCATTGTACTTGGAATATGAGATTCTGTGCAAAATACTGATGAAGATATTGCATTCCCAGGCTCTGCTATTAGTGCACAGCCCAGGGGTTAGGACACTTATATGAGAAGTAGAATGTCTGACACTGACTTTCTTTTCAGCTACAAGGAATTTCAACTTGCTCCACTCACTTTTTTTTTTTTCTTGACTCAAGGCAGTAAAATGGTTTACTTCTAGCCCTTGCTCTATAAACTAGTTAATACAAACCAGAGAATTATTAATTAGAAAAAGAAATAGAACCTAGAACTATTTTTGTTCAGGTGAGTTCTGTAACTGTAAGAAAAAAAAAAAGAAAAAAAAAAGATTGTTTTCTCTTGTTCTGACCTAGTTTAAGTATTCCATGCAAAATACAGCTGTTTCCACAGGAAAAAAAGGCGTCAGTTTTGCAGTATCTGGGTCATGTCGAGTATTCTCCTAGAGAGTAGGCACAATAGATCTAGATTCCTGTAGGCAGTGTGAAAGAATAGATTCATTTCAGGCAGAAAAATAACTCCCAGAGTCACGTACAAAATAGAGGGAGGAAGGGCATTGGATGGGTAGGGATGTGTGTGTCCTATAAACTCACTTTTCTGTAGCTCTACTTTGAAAGACAAAATCTGAGTAAGACAGATCTTCCCGTGAGGAGATGATGCTTTTCAGTCCCAAGCAGAAGAAGACCTCAAAGACCAAGGTAAGGTAGTAACGTCACTGGAGGAAGGAAGTATAAAACATAATCTGGTTTTAATATTTCCTAGAGGCCATATTATATAGTCACAAGCTAGAGGAACTCTGATATGAGTATATTGAGGGTGCTTAGGTACTAGAGGTGATATATTTTACGTATATAAACAGTCAATGGAATTCACAGCCTCTACAAATAGTCGTATCAGCTTCCCACAGAATGAAGAGAAAAAATTAAGCACCTGAAAATGGAATTCAGAAAAAAACAGAACTTTGAGTGAAGCGCCTTCAGGAGAAGATGAGGATTACTTAAGCAGTAAATCTTTCCATGCAAAAAGAAAATAAACCACTTTCCCTTTATAGTAAGTAAATCATCACACAGAGCTCTCTGACATTACATTAGATAGCTCAGATTCAAATCTAGCAACTGATTTGAATCTATGAAACATACCTTCACTATCTAAATCTTCAAACAATAAAACACACTGATGTGTAGTTCTTGTTGAAACTTGCCTAAAATAACATCTAAGAGATAGAAAAAAAGAAAGATAAAATAATTTTACTGCAGGTTATTTGTAAACTTTCTTGAGAGACATATTTAAACCTCTACTTTAGTATTTAATTCATAAAAGGTGAAAATGCTTTAGCAAAAAATGATTCTTGCCTCAGATGATATTCTACACTAAGGGACAGGACATCTCTGAGAGGAGAGAGTAGACCAGAAGTCCTGCTTGTTAACAGTAGATGATGTGGATGCACAACTCCAAGCTCTGTCTAAGCCACCCAGTCATTTAGAATTCTAACTCAGGTTGCGTCCTGGACAATGGCTTATCATCTCCACACCTTCAAGGAGTGTGCTCTTTGGAGTTTACCTTGAACATCTTGAACACCTTATAGAGAAGAATGAATATTCTATAGGAGTTCCTTATTTCTTCTATTTCAGCATGGACATGCAGTTGAGGATCCTAGAAAGTTTCTTTCTTAAGCTCTCTGCATAAATTCAGAATGATGCTTTGTCCTACCTTTGTCTCTTCCAGTTTAAGTTCTTTCTACCCTGCAGTACCCAGCAGTAGTCATGTGGTATTTCCCAAACTTGAGGATTGTGACAACTATTTACTGTTGTAATAAAAGTACTAACAATAATATCACCTCAAATCAGTGATTCTCTCCATTTCTGACCCGTTTAGGCTGCCTGTGAGGCCTAAATCATATAATTAACAAATTTTCTATAAGAGCTTTTGCCTAATTTGGCAACAGCTGTTAAAATATGATTATGTGCTGCGAGCTGGTTTTGTTATAAAATGGCTCTGTAATGTTTTTATAGAAAAAATCTTAGTTTACTTTTCCTGATTTCATTGTACCATGATTTATACTTAACACCTCTGTTTTCCATTGTCAGCAAGACCCAGTATTTCCAAATGGTCGTTTTCCTGATCAGAATCTACGAACAGAAAGAAAGCTCACAACAAGCTGGTATTCATTACTAGGAGTATAGAATTTTAAGATTAAATTTATAGTTTAATAACTCACTGATATTTTCACCAGGAATGTGTTCATTGTTGGATATCCAGCTAGTTTTTTAAATTTAACCCAGGCATCAGAAATTACTGCTTGCTTTTCTGAACTTAATCTGATTTATAAACTACGGAGGATACACACACACACATGTTCACACTCTCTACATCTTACACAAAATGCAAATATGTGACATGACATTGCACAGACTGTTGCTTTAAATCAATATTGTCAAACTCTAAGAGTTCAAAGCAATGACTTACAGGGATTCCAGTGACACATACGGAGTATTGTTTCTTTGACTTCTGTTTCTGAGCTCACAGTTTCATAGGATCATAGAATCATAGAATGGCTTAGGTTGGAAGGGACCTCCAAAGGTCATCTACTCCAACCCCCCTGCAGTGAGCAGGGACATCCTCAACTAGACCAGGTTGCTCAGAGCTTCGTTAAGCCTCACCTTGAATATCTCCAGGGGTGGGGCCTCAAACACCTCCCTGGGCAACCTGTTCCAGTGTTTCACTACCCTCGTGATAAACAGCTTATTCCTAACATCCAATTTAAATCTGCCCTTCTCTAGTTTAAAACCATTGCCCCTTGTCCTGTCACTACAGGCCTTTGGGAACAGTCCCCCTCCAGCCTTCCTATAGGCCCCCTTCAGGTACTGAGAGGTCACCATTAGGTCACCCCAGAGCCTTCTCTCCTCCAGGCTGAACAACCCCAGCTCCCTCAGCCTGTCTTCGTAGGAGATGTGTTCCAACCCGCTGATCATTTTCGTGGCCCTCCTCTGGACTCATCTCATCAGGTCCATATCCTTCTTGTACTGAGGGCTCCAGAGCTGGACAGAGTAGTCCAGGTGAGGTCTGATCAGGGCAGAGCAGAGGGGCAGAATCACCTCTCTCAATCTGCTGGCCACACTTCTTTTGATGCACCCCAGGGTGCGATTGGCCTTCTGGGCTGCAAGCGCACACTATCTGCTCATGGCCAGCTTCTCGTCCACCAGCATTCCCCAGTCCTTTTCCACAGGGCTGCTTTCTATCACCTCATCCCCCCGCCTGTATTGATGATGTGAATTGTTCTGGCACAGGTACAGGACCCTGCACTTGGTCTTGTTGAACCTCATGAGGTTCACATGGGCCCACCTCTCCAGCTCATCCAGGTCCTTCTGGATGACATCCCATCCCTCTGGCTTATCAACAGCACCACTCAGCTTAGCGTCATCTGCAAACTTGACGATGGTGACTTGATCCCACTATCTATATCCTTTACAAAGATACTAAACAGTACGGGTGCCAGCATGGACCCTTGAGGGACATCACTTGTCACTGCTCTCCATCTGGACTTCGAGCCATTCACCACTACCCTCTGGATGCGACTGTGCAGCCAATTCCTTATCCATAGAACAGTCCACCCATCAAATCTGTATCTCTCCAACTTGGCGAGTAGGATGTTGTGGGGGACCATGTCAAAGGGCTTGCAGAAGTCAAGATAGATCACATCCATAGATTGTCCCTTGTGACATAGTTATTTTGACATAAAAAGGCACTAGGTTGGTCAGGCAGGATTTGCCCCTAGTGGAGCCATGTCTTCAATCAGCTCCCCATCTTCCATGTGCCTTAGCATGTCTTCTAGGAGGATCTGTTCCATGATCTTCCCAGGCACGGAGGTGAGGCTGACAGGTTGATAGTTCTCAGGGTTCTCCTTTCTACCCTTTTTAAAAATGGGCATAATGTTTCCTTTCTTCCAGTCACCAGGAACTTCACCTGACCGCCATGACTTTGCAAACATCATGAACAGTGGCTTGACAAGTGCATCAGCTAATTCCCTCAGGACTCTGGGGTGCCTCTCATCAGGTCCCACGAACTGCTGCGTCCTCTCCACCCACATGGAAAATTAGCAGTGGGTAGCAGTCCGAGGATCTCACTAAGCTAGGGAGTTTCCTAGTGATGTCCTTTACCTGGGCTCCAGGGAGACAGCAGACCTCCCTATGAGAAGGGTCCACATGGCATATTGGACCCTTTGTACGCCTCAGAGTAGTCTCCTACAACTAAAACCCTTATTTTCTTCCTTTTGTATGTGGTGGTGATTCAGTCTATAGGCCTGTCTGATTGTGTAGGCCGCTCTAGTGCAGCTTCCCTGGCATGCTCATCCTCATTTGGTTGTTCTAACTCAGCCAGGGCCTCATATCTGTTGCTCAGAGGCACCTGGGGAAGTGAGGTGGGCAGGAGAGGATTTCGCCTGCTGCCCTCTGCCATAAACTCGCCTCCACTCACTCTCTTCATTTAGGCTGATACCTCTGGCCTGACAGGGGCAGGATACTGAGGCCCCTTGATCCTGGGTGCTCCCAATTCTGTTTCAAGGTGGGCAGAGCCTGGCTCCACCAGCCTTTCTATCTCCCATTCCACCTCTCTAATGGTCCTCAACCTTTCAACCTTTTTACTTAGCTCTGCCACTAGACATCATTCACCTGATCACAGAGAACGCACAGAGAATGCAGCTGTTTTCACGGCTGCCGCTTTTTGCCGGCACAAGGCTCTGGCACTCCCTGCAGGCCGCGACCCGGACGGCTGCGTGCTTCCATGGGAGCTCTGCCTGGGTGCCCAGATCCATCACAGAGATCGCTGCCTTCCGCCGGGTAGAGACCATGGCTGACTCACCCGCGAGCCCTGCTCCCGCTCACAGCGAGAAAGCCGCCGCTTCGCTCCTGGCAGACGGAGCGGCGCTTCCGCTTTCACTGCGTTTGAATCTCCCGCGGTTGCCCCAGTAACGCCCCTGCAACGTCACCCTCTCGACCTTCTCCACCTGAGAGCTGCCGGCTCCTGCCGGGTCTCGCCGGTTCCTCTGGCTCTGGGACCCCCCTGTCTGCCTTCATCTAGAACTCGGCTACAGAATTTACCGGTGCTGTTGCCGCCGTTTCTTTCCTCGCCGACTCAGGAAAGCCTTTCTCAGTGATGGAGAAAAATAACAAGGATGTTCCTTACCATTGAACAACGTAATTGACAGCAATGTCCTCTCACTGACACAAAACACTTGACCTATATAATACAACACTTCATGCTCCAAGATACACGTGTTAATACATGCATATATAAATATAAGCATACACGTTCATGTCTCCCTTTGAAGCTCTTAAACAATCCACACTGAATGAAATAGTCCTCTAAATAAAATATTTTCACCTACTTTAAATATATGTCACTGTACTGAATCCAACAGGTGTATATGAAGTGACACTAAATATAAATCTGACCCAAATCTTCTTAGTTCAACTTATACAATGCAGTAGTCTCTTGTTATGTCAGCTGTTAGGTTTTGACTCACGTAAATAATTACTACTTCTACCGATACCGTGATGAAAATATTTGGGGTTGAATACTGTTTAATTCGTGTAAAACTGAGGTGACAAAGAGCAATATTTGCTCATGTTTCCCTTCAAATGAATGTTCTTAGTACTGAAGTAGGATGGATTGAATCAATGTACAAGTAATGGGAGAGAACAGTATCCATAGAATAATCAGTATAGGAACAGTTGCGGTTTTAATCACATTTATTAAACTGCTGAGGCAATTCATGTAATGCTATATAAAAGACAAAAACTAATTTTCCTTCCAAAAGATAAAAAATTTACGTGTTAAAAGAAAAACATTCCCTGATTTGAAATGTACTCTGGTTTTATATTTTAGATTTTAGAATATAATATCTAAACACAGTTTGGAGGAAAAAAAAAAAAAACGAAAAGCTTAAAATGTTAAAAAAAGAGGCAGATATTCCAATCCAGAAAAACACCTTTGCCTTCCTTTCATTCTCAAGTACATTCATTTTTAAGTCTGAAACAGGTTCTCTTTTTTTCAATTAGATATAATATTTTATTGAAATAATTTATCTTATTCCATTTCTGCTATCTTTAAAATTGTTTTCTTTCTTGTACAGTCTATAGCTTTAAGGATTTCAAGAGAAGTCTCATGTGACATATGATAAATACAGCATTTACAAAAACCATGTAGGTTTCCCTGATATAAACCTAGATGCAAAACTGAGTCGAAATTGGTGAATGTTTTTGATTTTACAAAAATTCTGAGAGGGTTTGATTCCAGGCTGAGTGAAGAATCAGTTACTCACAGAATCACATTGCTAGTGACCTGGGCAAAGGTCAACTTTATTTAAAGATCTATAAGCTTGTATTTGTATAATTAAGATCCATATCATTTGCCCATATAAGGACATTAAGGTTTGTGAGCTAGGAAGTCAAGCCTCAGTAATTATTATCTTTAATGACTTATCTGAGAAGACTTTAAACATCATGAGAATCAGAATTTAAAGTTCATGGATGCTTTTAGCAGACCAACAGAGAGCCTGGTCAGCAGGCTGTATTTATCAGTGTGGCTCATTGGATTTGATAGCAGTATTTTATTTCAATTACACTCAGGTAAAAATAACTATCCAAGAGGAATCTGGGCCAGCAAGGTTCATGCTGTACTTCTCTTTCTGTCCTCAAGACAAAAATCTTCAAGTATGTGTTTCCCAATCAGGATCATATTCTTTTAGAACGCTAGGTTTGATGTGTTCCCACTAATTCCAGTTAATCTTTTTTGGACTTTTTCTTCATTTGTCTGGAGAGCATCCAATATACCATGTTTTCTTTTTCCTCTGCGTCAGTTATTCTTATACTGAGCGGAGAAATGAAAAGCACAGAGAAGTTCCCAGTATCACTTACTCCATTGCCAGTCTTTTACCCTCCCACGCTGCCTGCTGTGCTCAAAATCTCTTGTCTTCAGTTACACAGTTAGTTAAACAGCTTTCCTTCAGTCTTAAACTATTTCAAATGTAAATCTTGAAGGGCATGATATTGCACTCATTGAAGTCTTTCCAATGTGTAAAGATGGCCCGACTATACAAAAACATCACTGAGGGAACTCTGACATACTGGGGGAGATGAAGGCATTCAACTATAAGCTGGAGAGAGGAAACAGTATTTCATGAATGACTGTGTTCAAATGTAGATGGCAATGTTGTTCTTTTTCTACCTCTGGTAGACGTCAGAAGGGCAATCACTATAAGACCAGAAACCTGCCTTTATATTCATCTCTTTCTTTGTCAGTCTGATCAACAGTGAAATTATTTTTAAAGGTCTCAGAAGGCCATAAGCAATGCACTGAAGATCCTTTGCCTTTTTTCAGAAAAATATCTTTCACAAAAAGTGAGATCTTTCTGTGAATATTCCCCTTTGCCCATTGCCTTGGACCTGGTGTAATGGGAATCTGTGCCTTTTGCTTTACACATAGAGATTAAACATGGAAAGTGAACAAACAGGGCTGTATAATCAGGAGATCTAACCTAGCAAATACTTCCCTGGAGATTGCTGTAAATGAAAAAATATCTAAACGCCAAAACTGACACTGATAATCACTTTTAATTCCTCCAGTCCTAGCCTGCCTTGCTGCAACACCACAGAAAAAACAGAAAGTATGCTAATGACCAGTATGGTTATATAGGTCAACTGAGATTTAAGTATTAGAAAATCAGAAAGAAAATGGAGCTAAGGATTCACTGATAAAAAAGCACATAAAGCAGTGACAAAACATGCAAGAATAAAATCAGGAAGGCAGAAATTCACAGTTAGAGGGACATGAAAAAGCAAGTTAGAAGGGTTGGGCAGATGTATCAGAGTTTAGGCAAAAGAATTTATCCGCTACCTCGTACAGAAAGTGAATGAAGACTGGATGTTAAAGGCAGAAATATTCACTGCCATCACATCGCATCACATCAAAATTCACAGAAAAGAGCAGAGGAAGAAAAAGGATTAAGCTGCATGATTACATTAGACAGTTATGAAATGAATTGAAATACCACTGTGTACTTGCACTTCTGGATTTCCATAATTTAGTTTTATAAATTTCAAATAAGATTATCATAATTACGTTAGTTAAGTTTTTCTCAACATCAGACACTAGTCTGTCTTTTCAAAACCAAATGGCAGTATCTTCCTATATAAAAAGACAAGATTCAGTTGGTGTAATAGACACTGTCAGAGTATTGCTGGTTTCTCTAAATAGTTTTAACTTCAGGACTTATTAAGAATCATCCAGTATTTTTCAGAACCTTGACATATGTATCCAAATATGAATTTTATATACAGAAAAGTTTCAACTCACCAATTAGACTGAAAATTGTGAGATAACTTTTGAGGTACTGTTTTTTGCCTTTTGCTATGGGTATTTTTACAATCACATTTTTAATTTTTTTTTCTTTACCATTATAAAGGCAAGAGTAACAAATAAGTAGATACACAATTCTGGCACCACAGTCTTAAGACAAAGTAATGCACATGTAAGAATTTTCAATGGGCCTTTCAGTAATTAATGCCTCTTACCAAAGCTCTATGGTAATATTAATGTTCCAGACATTTAGCTTGGTTATGATTTTTAGTCCCGTGAAACATTTTCACATATTTTCAAAACTAAAATACGAAAAGCCTAAAGCAAACCCTCGGCTGTATCATATAACTGATAATGAATAGATGTGTTTAATAAGAATTTTAAGCAACTAGAGTTGATCATATCCTTTTTCTTCTGCTCTTTAGCTAGCTTAACTCCAGAGTGAAAAGCAAGATTTTGAACTACTTATTCACAGTTGAGGCACTTGGTCTCCACATTTTGTTATGTTATGGTAAATTTGGAAATGGAAACCTTGCAAGCAGAGTAATTTCATATCACTGTTAGGATTCTTATATACCCCTTTCCCACAGCTTTGATGGCATTGTTTTATGTTAATGGCGTACAATAAATATTTTGTGAAATATAGAACATTGCTGTGGTTTTATTAAGGGATATTTAAAAAAAAATACAGCTCCACAGCATTTCCTGTAGGATTTAAAGTTGATTCTCTTTAACGAACAAGTAATGCTTATCACAAACCTGAACTGTGTTACTGTAAATTTTCCAGTGGTTATAAAACACCTTTTTTCCAGATACTTCCTTTACAGCACTATTGAATTTTTAACCCTCAAAACTGGCAGTTAAAAAAATTACATATTCTGAACAGAAACAAAGTTGACCATTCATTTCCATATAACTAGGTTTAAAAGAATAACAATGCAACAATATGTTTTAGAGGAAAAAAGGGGAAAAAAACCACACATAAATTCTTGTGCTTAGTATGGTAAATGAATTCCTCTAATCCTAGATCATAAAAATGAGTCTGATTCATAGTCATGATAGGCCAGAAGGAACCTCCAGAGTTCATCTGATCCAGCCCCTTGCTCAAAGAAGGTCTTGTTAAAGCAGGTGCTTGCGACCTTGTCCAGTTAAGCATTGAATATCTCAAAATACAGTGTCTGCACAGAATGGGCCCTTTTATCTGGTGTTTGACCATTTTCCTAGTTAAAAGGAAAATAAATTAAAATCCTAACATCTAAGAAAAAAAATCTGTTTTGCAACTTGTATTCATTGTCTCTCATCATTCCACTGTGCACCTCTAGGAGTTTGTACATCATTCCATTAGGTATTTTTAGACTTCTTTTCTTAAGTTGGATGAACCAATTCTTTTCTTGGAGGTCACATGTTTCACTACTAGATTCACTTCTGTGTTAAAGCCTGTTACACTTAATGAGAAGTATAAACCCTGCTTGTATGAGCTTTAGTGCAAGGAGAAAGCGAACAGGAACTTGTAGCATCTGTAACTTCCATTTAATTAAATTAGCCTCTTTCCTTGGATCATGCAATCAGCCTGTGTAAGACTGCCTGAAGTTCAGAAGTCCTTAGGATGATACAAGATTCATGATCCTTGGTGCTCTGCATAGCCACACCTGGAAGCCTGCAACTCCACTTATGATATTTTTTGGAAAATAAAATAAAAATGTGATAGAAGGGCATTAATTCATTAATTGAGAAAAAAAATCATGAAAATAACCCACAACAAAAAACTTGTAAAATAAAAATGCGATTATAAGTAAAAGATGATTCTCTACAGTTTTGAACTAAAACTCATCCACTGTGGCATTTCAAAATCTGGTGAGAAAAACATGTTGTGCATATTAAAAGTCTGAATTTCCAGTTAAGAAATACAATTCTTTCCTCAGAAGTTCCTATCGATAGACTGATACTAATATGAAAGGTTAGAACTCAGCAGAAGTCAGGGTTATGATGCTGTCCTCTGCTACAGGTATTTTCATAGGAAGTTTCCACATGAAGTGGGTTTTGCTATGTCATGCATAAGGCTTTTCTGTTTCAGATCATATCTTGGTGAGACTTGTAAATCTCTTCTTTCATATTTCCCTTTATTTTCTATAGAAGTAAAACTGTATAGCCAGTGTCAACAGCCATAATCTCAGTGATTTCTTGTTGGCTATTTTGTGTTCTTTTGCTAACTGACAAAGCAACATCCGATAAATAAAAGATTATTCAATTTTTTGTGGTTAGTTATTGAGAAAAGAATTAACAAGAAGTCTTCATGAGTCTTTTTGTAGTACCATAACAACAGAAACAAAGAACACTGTAGAGAACTTGATGTTCATTTTATTTACAATTTCCCTTTAAAAACTGGAAATTTCATAGAGAAGTTGCAACATGAACTGATCTGTGCTTTTTAAAGAAGAAATATGATATTCCTGGAATATACTTTCAGGTTCTTGGGTTCATGAGCCTATGAGGAAAAGGTAAATCCTGTGCAAATTAAAGGAAGCTTAAAAAGAGATTTAGGGAAAACATGGTACAAAGAGGTAAAATGTAAGCAAAATCAATGCAGATAAGATTTACAGAAGCAGAAAATCTGGTCAGAATTATTTCCTACAAGAATTCCAGTAACTTTTAAGGATCAAATTACTCTATTCTCCTGGTATTGTATGGAAAATGTGACATTTAGAGAAATTTCTTGGAGAGTTTTTCAGTATTTTTTGGTTTTGGATAGGCTTTGAAGCTCATAAAAACACTACCTCCAAGCCAAATGTAGTAAATGTAGAAATACAAACACATAGCTGATCTTCATTTTCTTCAGCCTCAATGAAAAAGTTTCAGCTCAGTTGACTCTGAATTCTGATTCATTTCTTTATACTGAAAATTTCATCTGTCCATCTGTTCTACACATATTTTAAAATATATATTATACACTATAGGTTTGAAGAAGAGATCAAAGACGTTCATGTTTAGCAAATAATTAACCACTCAAAAAAATGGTCCTGGGATCATGAGAGTTAAGATTTCTCACTAACTTGGGCAACGATTTTAAAATCTTGCACTGAAATTTTAGGCTCATTAAAGCCAATGGGATTGTTGCCATTGTTTTCCATAGCTCCAAGAATTCAGACTTCCTTTGAATATATCTTGTAAAATATTCCATTAGAAACTATTTGTATCAGATTTAAATTCTACCTTCTTTATTAGGATATGGTCATTATTATATTTTGCTTTGGCTTCAGACTGTCCTTGGAATAAATTTGCAGAATTACCTTCTATTGCTCCTTGTTAGATGACGTGACAATAACTTATTTTTCCCGCTGGCTGCAGTCCATACATTAAATACTTGTGTTGCAACAGAACAATTGGAAATAAACCCCAGTATTTTCCAAGAACCTAAGAGAAGCAGTATGCAGCCTTTCTTCGGAATTCAATAACAATTGTACACCTAATTCCTTTAGGCTTTTTTGACTATTTCATGACTCGAGTTTATAAGAAAGCAGGTTTTTGGCATCCTTTGTAGCAAAATATTCTATAAATCCAAGCCTACCTTCCAATGCAGAGGAATTCTTCCCTTCTCATTTTCTAAGTTTCTTAATTTTATCCTTATGCCTCTCATCAGTGTCTGTAGCCAGACTGAGGAGTGCAATGTGTATCCAAATATATTTCTAGGAACAGATTGCAGATCCTGTCAGGCTTTAAAACTTGATTAGCCGTCAGCTGTTCTCTGCAATTGTTTGCTTATTTTTTAACATTAGAAAGATACAGAGAGGCTCAAAGCTGAGATTACATTATATGCGGTTTAACTCTTTCTCTCCTTTTTTTTTTTATTTTACATTGTTTTTATGAGTCATTCCAACACAAGATCCTAGCCCTGAATTTCTGCAATTGGTCATTCTCCAAAGCACTCTAAATTCAGTGATGCTGTCATACACAAAAAGGTTAGAACAGTACTATTACATCAGGGCCCTGTAGCCTGCTAGGTCTTTTTTATTCCTTTCATAATTGTGTCTCCACATTGATGTTACAACTCTCTCTTCACTACAGTTGGTAGGGACAAAACCCTGAAGTGGAGCAGCTTTCTGTCAAAAGAAAAAAGTTCTGTGAAAATACTTCAATTATGAAATTATTTTATTCAAAGGGAAAAATGAAAAGAGTGATGCACCCTCAAGTCCTTCTCTGCAGGGCTGCTCTCAATCCACTCATCACCTGGCCTGTATTTGTGTTTCGGATTACTCCGCCCCAAGTGCAGGACCTTATACTTGGCCAGCTTGAATTTCATGAGGTTGGCATGAGCCCACTTCACCAGCCTGTCAAGGTCCCTCTGGATGACAACCCTTCCCTCCAGCATGTTGACTGCACTACACAGCTTGGTGTCACCAGCAAACTTGCTGAGGGTGCACTCAATGCCACTGTCCATGTTGCCAACAAAAATGTTAAACAGCACTGGTCCCAGTATCGATCTCTCAGGGACTCCACTCATCACAGGTCTCCATTTGGACATTGAGCCATTGATCGCAACTCTGAGAAAGCTGTCAAGCCCATTCCTTATCCACCAAGTGGTCCATTCATCAAATCTGTATCCTTCCAGTTTAGAGACCAGGATGTTGTGCAGGGCAGTGTTGAATGCTTTACATAGATCCAGGAAGGCGACATCAGTTGCTCTTCCCTTAACCACTGATGCTCTGACTCCATCATAAAAAGCCACCAAGTTGGTTAGGCAGGATTTGCCCTTGATGTATCCATGCTGGTTGCTACCAACCACCTCCTTTTCCATGTGCCCTAGCAGAGTCTTCAGGAGGATCTTCTCCATTATCTTACCAGGAACTGAGGTGAGACTGACTGGTCTATAATTTCCCAGGTCTTCTTTATCTCCCTTTTTGGAAGTGTGGGTTATATTTCCCATTTTCCAGTCAGGGGGAACTTCACCAGATCTCACCTGGAGTACTGTGTCCAGCTCTGGAGCCCTCAGTACAAGAAGGATATGGACCTGATGGAATGAGTCCAGAGGAGGGCCACGAAAATGATCAGCGGGTTGGAACACCTCTGCTATGATGGCAGGTTGAGGGAGCTGGGGTTGTTCAGCCTGGAGGAGAGAAGGCTCTGGGGTGACCTAATGGTGACCTCTCAGTACCTGAAGGGGGCCTATAGGAAGGCTAGAGAGGGACAGTTCCCAAAGGCCTGTAGTGACAGGACGAGGGGCAATGGTTTTAAACTAGAGAAGGGCAGATTTAAATTGGATGTTAGGAATAAGTTCTTTATCATGAGGGTAGTGAAACACTGGAACAGGTTGCCCAGGGAGGTGTTTGAGGCCCCACCCCTGGAGATATTCAAGGTGAGGCTTGACAAGGGTCTGAGCAACCCGATCTGGTTGAGGATTCCCCTGCTCACTGCAGGGGGGTTGGACTATTGACCTTTGGAGGTCCCTTCGAACCTAAACCATTCTATGATTCTATGGTTCCATGACTTTTCAAATATGATGAGAAGTGGCTTTGCAACTTATGTCTATGGCAGTTGCTCCAGTGGTCCAGCTTCAGCAAAACTGTAGAGAAGACATGTACTCGAGTGGTTTGGGTGCTTGTCTGGGAAAAAGTAACTGTAGGTCTGGGTAACTTTAAGTGATTTTATACAGTTTGAATCTTACTTATTCAGTTTCATAATCCTTTCTCATAAGAAGCAGATGACCTCTGTTTTGAGATATTAGCCATGTATTAAACTGAAGAAAATCTTTTCACTAGACTAAAATGTCATTTAGAGTCAAAATATTTTGCAAACCGACAAAAGTAAAAAGATAAATTAAAAAAAAAAGATACCTCTTGCTCTCCTGTAACATTCAATTGTGCTGGAGTTGCAATTTTACATTTTCAAGTAAGAAGTAAAAAAAAAAAAAAACCTTTGTCTTTGCTTGATTTTATTTTTCTGTATTACTGAAAAAATAAATAACCGGTAAATAACCAATCCTTCAACAAAATATATTTTATCCCAGGTCAATACATTTTAAAAGAAATTTTATCTTTCATTTGATGTGTCATATATGTAGATGTAGATACGGATGTGTTTCGCATTGTAGCCTATTAATCCATGGCTGTCGTGCATTTTAGCATCAAAAGAATTGTCCATGCATTTATTTTTTTCAGTGTATTTTTTTTCCTAATTGAAACATTGTTGCATTATTAGGACAAAAAGTATGGTTAAAACGAACATGTGGGATACTCAGAGCAGATAATTAACTAAAGATCACTAAATAGGAATGTTATGCACCTCCAGTTCTAAATTACTAGCAACATGTGTTTAGCAGAAATTTGAAAAACTTGTCTATGCTTCTTGCTTATACCGATCTGTTAACTCTAGTCAAGTGGCTGGATGTCCTTGGATAATATTAGTGTCCTGTACATTTTGGTATGTCAAAATCTTACTTATAGTGACTTGAAATTGAATCAAGCATGTCAAAGGGAAGTAAAGGCCCTGTATCATATTTCTCAGAGTTTAAGAGAGCAAACAACATTCTCTTTTCAAGCTTAATTAATATAGTTCTCTACTAAATGCCCCCTGGTCATTGAGAATTCTTTCCCAAAAACACAAAATTCTATAAGAAACTGAGCAGGAGTAGATACTGACAGCACAGATTTTAAAAGGATCTAAAAAATAATTGTGAATATGTAAAATCTACAGGAAAAAAAAAATTATAGGCAGTAGATTCTGCCTTAAACTTCTCTTTTTTTTTTTTTTATTAAGGGAAAAAAATGAAGAAGAAACACATATTCTGTCTCAAAAAGCAACAACAAAAACTTATACAAGGCTGATGCCATCCAAGATAATCAGATGTTACTGATTATCCTCCCTTACAAAATCCAGGGAAAATGGAGGAATCAATTATTTTGTCTTTACAGGCATTATTGCAATCCACTGAGACATCAGAGATATTTCAATTCATGTAATAAAACTGCTGGTTTACTGTCAAGCCCAGAAATATTGATGCAAACTGCAAGGACCAATCCATCCAAAGGCTTCCATTAATAAGAAGAAAGTGTCTTTGAAATCAAATAGGTTGATTGTGCCCTTATCACAAGGAACATAATGTTAAGAATTTATGTTCTAAATATAAAGAAGCCCCGTAGAAAACCCCTCCTGGGCATAACCCATGAATTTTGACCAGGTCAACAAGTTATAATTGACTATGATAGGATACTCTACTATTGAGGATGAGGGCATAGAAATGGAACAAAGCTACCTGTTTTTAGGGGCTTGATTTCAATTTTTCTTTAAATTAGAGACACTTGATCTCTGTGAGTTTCATACACTTTTAGTAATGAAAGTTTTGGAGAACCATCTCATGAAAAAAAAGACAGAAAGATGAATATTTTTTTTCATGTTTTCTGTGACTACAGAATATAATATCCTAGTGTCAAAATCTTATGTCAATGCCTTCTTTCAAAAGTTGCCATTGGTTTCCATATCATCTGTATTTAAAGCATAAATTTTGCAAACACCTGGAAAAATAAATCATGAAATTGTAAAAATAAAGTTTTTAAATCAAATAAAAAAGAGACTGACCTAAACTACAGTGAACTATTTTTCCTTCTCTCACAAAAATGTAAGTGTGATTGGATTTTGAGTCTCCCAGAGCTCACACAATCCCTCTTTACTGTTAAATTCTTTCATACCTCAAAATATGCTCTAATATCAGTTGAACCTATTTGAACTCCACACCCAACAGAGGCTTTGGCAGTCGCTTGACTTTCAGCTCACAGGAGTGACTACAACAAATAATTAGTCTGTTATTTTACTTCTACACCTTAAATAAAACTACATTATGTGAAACAGCGGTAAAATAATTTCTCCCCTTTCTATGGATTTTACTCTGCATACTCAGTTTTGCCTCAAACTCCATGTGTGTCCAGGTAAGAAGTGAATTTCCAGCCCTTAGAGAGTGATGGTGACTGCAAGCTCATCAGACTTCAAACAACATGGAAAGGTAAATGTCCTTGGGATAACTTGCACCTGAATTATGTTTTTGTCTCTCTTAATTCTGATTGTGACTTACTTAATGCAAACAATCTGAAAGCACTGCTAGAATTGCCTGCTTAAGTAGCACTGCCCACTCAGGGAGCACTTAAATGAGTAAAATTAAGCGTTAAAATAATAGTTTGTGGGATTAAAATACCTCTTCTGAATGTTCCACTCTCACAATCCTGGAATACATAACGCCTTTCATGAAAATCAATCCAAGTTTTCTTTTGCTTTGAAATCACTCTGTAGCTTTCCATCTCATTAGAATTGCATATATTGTGAAGAGGGTTTTTTTCTGAATTCCTCTCTCATATATATTTTCAAATGTAAATCCCGTAGCAGTTCAGAACAAAAGGAAAATGCATTACAGACTTCCTTCCAACTTTGATAAAAATTGAAACAATTAAAAAAAGAAAGTCACATTTAATCTCAGGTTCTTGCCATCGCAATCTTACATACACCAGTCTATGCCGTAGAAGTCATCTGTTTGTGTTGACCATAGCTATTTCAGGGAATTATTCACACTTGCAGAATCTGAGGAGGCATAAACAACCCTAAATGCCTGGGCTGTTGTGCTCCATGGGTGATGTGAAACATGATGAGCTTGCCCAAATCGTGTCAGCATCAGAAGGAGAAATGCCACAATATTTTGTTTCCGCATAGAGTTCTTGAAGAAGGAGCATGAATTGCCTCCAGTGAGATGACATAAAATGGATGGAGAGAGAACAGATTTGCTTATAAACAAACTGCAAAAAATATATTTTGGACCAGTATTTACATATACATATATCAAGAAGTATGATTATATACATATTACCAAATACATAAGTATGTACAGACACACATACATTGATTTGTTATGCATTCAATATTTTTAAATATATGATTTTGTACATGCAAACATATAAAGCTGTTCCTTGTAGTAGTCAGGCACTGACAATCAGTAATGAAGGCAGAAAATTTGACCTTTTCTTGTTTTTTTTTTACTTTTTTTTTTACTTTTTCTTATGACTTTTTTTCCTTTCTTCCCCCCCCCTTTTTTTTTCTTCCTAAAGACCTTTTACTCAAACATGACCTGTCTGCTAGTATCTAAACAGGATAGAGACATTTACAAGTAAGATGACTAATGTGCCAAATCAAATAACATTTATTTTACCAGGGGAGGGGGGAAATGTCAGAAGTAGAGATCTGGTTTTACATTTAGAATATATTCAAAACGTTCGAAGGGAAGCAGAATAATCTCCTGCAGTTTTGTCTGAACAGACCATGCTGTGTCACCAGTAACATTGCATCCAAAAGCAACAGTTTTACGTCTCTCTTCTTCCAGTTTGTGTCCTTAGTTTTTCTCTTCCTTTAAATGGTTCATGGAGAAACCAGAATAGCCATAAATCAGTGAGTTTGCAGCACACACTCGGATCACCTGTGTAGTATGTGTCCTCCTCTGAGAGCACACAGTATGCTGAGCTCCTCTGAAAACCTATTTGCTTCCTTTGGTACATCAGCAAGCAACAAATTCCTCTGAAAATCAGTCTGCTGTGTTAGGGGTGCTTTGGAGGATTTCACTCTAAGCGTATGGAATTGCAATAAGAATATTACAAAGCAACAATCACTAGCAAAGCTTGTTTGTTTATCTGCTCTCTCAGGAAAACTGTCCAGCAATGTTAGTCCCTTGGCATATACTTTCCATCTGAGCTTTTCTGAAAAAGAATGTGCCCTGATATTCTCAAAAATATAAGAAGATTTGACACTTTGTCCTTAAACTAGTTGTTTTTTTTTTTTTTCTAAAATAATAATAATAATAATTAAAAAAAAGCAAAGTAACAAAATTCCACTTTTTACAAAGTTACTAGTTTTATTTTAAAAGGAAGTTATTTCAGAAAATCCTTTATACTGGCTTCATACTTCAAGAAATATTACAAAATATTCTGAAAATACTATTTTTTTCTAGATTGTGTCTCCTAGGAACAAGTATTTCTAGAAGTAATCTAAACTGAATAACACATGCTCATCTGTGTATATCCGTATTGGCATACAGATGTATAAAAAAAGAGCTATATTTCTTTATGTGTGTTGGAGAAAAGTCTTTTGTTTCTATCTCATAATGTATCTGCCACAAGATATAATCATGGGGCTTTTGACAAATTCTTCTGTAGATAAGCATGTTTTAACTCTTGACATATTTACATTAAATTAATTTTACGTATATTGGACTCTTTCCCTCTCAATATTACTTTTCTGCTAATTAGTTTGGCTTCCACTTGCTTCTAGACTCTTTGTTTCCAGATAATTCAGTTATGACAGAGATAATCACTCAAACAGTTGAGCAGGAAGTTGTGGTGAACAAGCTCTGTGTTGCAGTTTAATAAAAAGTCTTGCTGAGGGCAGATTGACTTAGAGATCAGAATTGCCCTCTTGTGGGCTTGTATCTTCTGGTAACACACATCACATGCTATTGCCAAAATGATTCATTATGAATAATTACTCATTATATTAATGACTTATTAAACAGTATTATCTTGAATATCTCTGTTTGCTACTCCAGCTCCTTCTAGAACATTTCCCAGCCTTAATAGCCTGACGTTACATCTTCACAGCCAACACCTCCAGGGCTCATTACAATCTCTGTTAATCTATGTAACTTTTAAAATTATACATCTTTAGTCAACTGAAAAGTCTTAAAACTAAGTAACATGTTTAATGGAACTCCTAGGGGCTGAGTCACACTGATTTCTTCTGCTTCCATGCACCTCTCTAATTTCAGTGTAAGATTTTAAACATGAGAAAGAATTTCTTTACCATGAGGGTGATAGAACACTGGAACAGGTTGCCCAAGGAGGTGGTTGGGGCCCCATCCCTGGAGACATTCAAGGTGGGGCTTGACGTGGCTCTGAGTAACCTGCTTTAGTGGAAGATGTCCCTGCTCTCAGCATAGGGGTTGGACTAGATGACCTCTGAAGGTCCCTTCCAACCTGGACAATTCTATGATTCTATGATTCTATGTTTCAGGAATCCCTTTGCTAAGCACCCATGTAACTGGAAGGAGTTTTTCTTAAAATTTGAATGCTGCTGGGGTCTTGGTTGATTAGTTTATTTCTGCTTTTCTCTTTTTTCAAGTAGTTATTTGTCCTGCTCTGATAATTTCTTGTTCTGTCAGTTAACGTGCTGTTTTATTGATTGAAATATCTGCTTTACTTTAATAGAAGGTGGTGGGTTTTTTTTATAATAAAAAATATAAAAAATTCAGCAGCTTATAATCATAATTTCACTTTTTAAATATTGCTTTCAGCATTCATGGAGTTTTTTACTGAAGTTTATGTTAGTCTATAAATAAGCTCATACAACCAGAACACCTTATAATTGGTCATTTTACTTTAACCCAGGCAGCCTGAAGCTTTGCAGCCTTGTTTCCACAAGCTCAATGATGTGGGGCTGGGGCCCAGCTTGGCTGGAAAAATTCCAAGGTCCCTACAGGTGCTACTGCAAGCACCACTGGCAATTCACTGGGTGGTAATTTTTCTCTTTGTGTATTATATAGCACCTTCCTTAAGATCATACGAAAACCAGGAGGAACCCTACTGGCAGGTCCAACTCTCAGACAAACTGCTAAATCTAAAAATCTACTTTTTGGAATAAGGACTGACATGCATCTTACTAAATAATATTTCCTTACAAAGTGAGCATCCTGACTCAATCACTGGATTTCTAGTTTCAACTTCTGCGTTTTACAAATAGATTAATTATGCTAGTCTGTATAAAATGCGCACAAGAATTAATGTTAAATATTGCTCTTCAATTTCAAAAGGCATGAGCCAAATTATGATTTGCTGACACATATATGTTATTGATCAGCTCAAGTCTTGTGTGCTTAGCAAAAATGATTTTCTGCTTGCCAGCTATTCAAAATCACTGGGCATAGGTTTATGTGTTTCTCAAAAGAAAGATACATGCTTCAATGAGCTTGTTCATAACCTTTGCATTAGTCGCCCACCAAGTCCTACATTTTGCCCCTTAATGTTGTCTTCACAGCTATGTTCTATGGGTTCATTTCTGCCCTGTAGTTTCATATTTTATTATATTTTCCACTTCTTTGAATTCTCTATTTTCTTGATAAATACATTTTAGAAATTAAATCAGCATGGCCTGAACCAATACGTATTAAAATGTCATTTGAATCAGTTCCAAATTCAGGTGCTTATAAAAACAAATTTGAGGAGAAGCCGTAATTCCAATCTCTCCTATGTTATGTGGGCAATTTAAAATTACGGAAATACTTCCAATTTTATAGGCAATTTGAAATGGAAAGCAACCAGTATTCTGGGCTTGTGCTCTGTATATGGGGATTTTGCAAATAGAAATGCTTTTAAAAGTAATTTCCATGTGCACCCGTTTACCTGGTTCTGTATATGTTCCAACTGAAAGTTGAACATATGTATTTTAAAATTCAAAATACTGCTTTTATTGGACTTCTAGCTGATAAAGAGAACATGTGTACTACATCTACAATCTGTCTGTTCAATCTGTACTAAATTCATGGATTATATAATGGAGCTGTATGCTTACTATTCTTTCCATATAACAAAACGCATTTTGAGGAGAGAGAGAAGACTAAGCACTCATTAGCTCTATAGACAATAAACTATTATAATGAAAATAAAATTTTCTACTTATGCCAATGTATTACTAGAAGATAAGCATACATATCCTGACACATAGACAAGTAAGTGTCTGCATGTTCATGCTTAGCTTTTCTTTGTTTGTGCACATGCGTGTAATCTTGTTTTGTCAGATCATTTTACCGCCACAGTGAATATGGTCTTTAGAGCTGATTGTTGTGGTAGAAGTACTAGGCTTAGCTATGAATATCAATGGTAGAACTTCAAGGTAGTGAAGGACTTGTGAAGTACCCTCTAGATAACCAGGCAGAAAATTGGAAAGGCAAAAGCTTATGGTAACACTGAGAAAGTAGCACAGGGAAGAGTAGTTCAGATATTTCAGGAACTAAGTTATCTATTATAAGAGAAAGCATTGGAAAGAGGTTTTGTCTCAAACAAAATGGAACTAAGAGACTAATCAGAAAAGTTTTAACTGAACATTACAGAGAGACCAAAGGTGCAGAAGCAGAGAGTGCAGAGTTATACATCCTTTAATGACAAAGATTAAAAGCTTTTTTTTCAGGCAAAAGAGAGTCAGTAAAATTGTAAATGTTGAACTCCTTGAAGGAAAACGTGTTCAAATGGTAGATAATAAATCCATAAAGAAAAAAAATAAATCAAGTACTAATAAATTTGATGACAGTTGAATGAGCAGGAAATGGAGCAGGAGAAGAATGCTGGCTTTTGCATGGGTTTATGATGTCACAGGTAGATCAGTAGCATATGGAGCAGGAGAGGACCCCTGACTTCTGCAGGGGTTTGTGCTGTCACAAGTGGATGAGTAGGAGTTGGGGCAGGAGTAGGGCCCTGGCTTGTGCAGGGTATTGTGATGACACAGAATGTTGAGTAGGAGATGGGCAGGAGAAGGCCCCTGGCTTGTGTAGGGTTTTGTAGTGTCACAGGTGGATGTGAAAGACATGAGGCAGGAGCAGGCCTCTGGCTTGTGCTGTTTTCCTTGACAGGTTTCACAGGTGGATAAGTGGAAGATGGGGCAGGATACGGCCTCTGGCTTGTGCAGGGGCTTATGATGTCATAGGTGGTTAAGTTGGATACAGGACAGGAGTGGGCACCAGGGTCGTGTAGAGGTTTGTGTTACCAGAGGTGTATCAGTAGGAGATGGTGCAGAAGTAGGCCTCTGGCTTGTGCAAGGGATTGTGACATCACAGAGGGATTATTTAGAGATGGGGAAAGAAAAGGCCTCTGGCTTGTGCAGGGATTTGTGATGTCATAGGTGGACGAGTAGGAAATGGGACAGGAGCAGGGCTCTGATTTCTATAGAGTTTTTTTGTTGTCACAGGTGGATAAGCAGCTGATGGAACAGGAGTAGGTCCCTGGTTTGTGCAGAGGTTTGACATGTCACAGAACGATGAGTAGAAGATGGGGCAGGAGCAGGGCCCTGGCTTCTGCAGGGATTTGTGACGTCACAGGGGGATAAGCAGGAGATGGAGCAGGAGCAGGGCTCTGGCTTGTACAGCAGTTTTTAATGTCACAGGTGGCTATGTAAGACATGGGGCAGCAGAAGACCCCTGGCTTGTAGAGATTTGTGATGTCACAGGTGGATGAGTGGAAGATGGGGCGGGAGCAGGCTCGGCTTGTGGAGATTTATGATTTCACAGGTGGATGAATGGATGATGGGGCAGGAGAAGGGACCTTTCTTGATTCATAAACTAATGGGCACAAGCATATATAGAAAGAAAGGATTTAATTTTTTAAAATGGCATGACATTTTCTATTTATTTGTCAGCTTCTTCACTTTTTCATTAATTATTCCATCATAACCCCAAAGTAGTTATGTATGTCCTCCAGGGTAATGTCATTCTGCTTGTTGTGGAACCACACAGCAATTTCCTTATTCCAATGTCATTTGGAATTTTTAAAAATATTGTTTGAAATAGGCTTTATTATTTTCTTGTGGTTTTACCCATCTCTTTCTCAATTTTAATTTGTAGTCAGTTTATCCATTTCAAAATTGAATTCTCAAATATGAATTAAGGAAAAAATATTTGCAAAGCGCTTCCACCAGTTATGGCTGTGGTATTCCTCATTCCTCATAGGCAAGTTCTGCTTCAGAATGCAGTAAGCCCCCGGACCAAGCTGCAGTGATTTTGCTCCTTCTGCTGGCTGCCTATAAGCACCATGCAATGTTTGTTGACTTCAACAGGGATTCTCCACTGACGTCCATGAATCTTTTATTAGTTTTATAAAAGGCAACTGATCAGCACCATATTTAATTCTGCTGCCTGATTCTTGCATTAATTCTTATTTTTGCCCATGAAGATGGCAGTTTCTCGTGATGGTAGAAGAATACTAAAAAAACCCTGTTGATATTCTATATGTTTTCTATTATGAAGAATTCATATCACAAGAAGAGACTTCTGCCCAGCTGTAAATGGTTTTGCATTCTAACAATAATCTGTCATTAATACTGGATCAGAACAGGTAAACACATGCAAAACTGCATCAAAAGACTCAAAGAGACATATCTTGTAAGAGTATAGCACATTCATTGGTCTACCATCCATATTTATTGACAGAACTCTTCACCTTACCTAACTTTGATAGTCTCAGAGTTGCCATCAAACCTAAGCAAAGCATCTATGTCCCTGGAGCTTAGTGTATAGAAACAGTCGCTTCAATATTCATCTGTCTTGGCTACCTGTCTCAGACTTATCTCTGTCATCTTCAAGAGCAGACTTGTGATACTCTCTTGACACTGACTCTCTTGCCCCTAAACAAAGTCTAGATGACCAACTTAAACTACATTCTTACTTTTATAAAAAAGTATATCTCAGGTGAAATAAATCCCATCGCAGAAGTAATGTCTTGAAAAGTCTTCATGAATGTGTATGCTATTTTTTTTTTTTTAAATAAATTATTCTCATTATTTTAATGGGAAATAAAAATAATGATCTTTAATGTGTTATTGTCATAACATTTGTTTTGAAAATACTTTCTAACTAGAAAATAGGTTTACAAAATCCATGAAAATAGAGGATATGATTTCCTGTTGAAGATTTCAAAAGCATAATCAGTGTGAAATTTTAGGAATCATCAAAGTACCTCTTTCTTTTACCAGCTGCCTCCATATTCAATCTTCCTGAAATAAATACATTTTTACAGCCTTACCTAGAAGAATTTGTCAAGTTGAGAACCACACGATGCCTGTATATAGTTGCAAGTCACGTGTCAATGATATGAAAGAAAAGAAAAGACATTGGTCATACTGAATTATGTTATTATTATCTTTGACTTCAGCAGATTCAAACACTTTTAGGCTTTGACTAATTCAATTGGTTCAATCTGATTATATTCTAGGTCATTATAAATATCATTAAAATGATTCAAATAAAAGTAATTAAGATACTCCTATCAATAAGATTTTTACCAGTATGTGTTGCTATGCCCTGGATACCTTTCCGGTTCTCCAAGAATTTAGTCCATTTGCAGTTCACCCTACAGAGGAGTTAATCAAGAGTCCTGGATGTGATGAAACAGAAAAAAAAGTGAAAATATAAAAAGTGACAAGAAGAACTGACTCAAGAAACAGATATTAGAATTAAAGGCAGATGTATAATGTAACTGTTCTGGACACCTTTGGGTGCAATGAATTTGCTGAAGCTGCGAGTGTCTCTAGAGTGTCTCTCTAGAGGAAGACCAGATGATGAGTTAAGGCAAAATGGCTAACATGCAAACAGCTAAAATTAGAGATAAATGCCACCTACATGCTTATGAAGGAAATGTGACATGCTTATGAGTTGTTAAAACCACAGTCAGACTAAAGATGGTAAGATCTTGATGAAAGAAGGGGAAAGCAAGAAGGAACACTTCAGCAATTTACTCAATCACTCCGTTCCAGACAGCCCTGCTGTGTATGATGGGGATGATTCATTCAGTCAGTCCCAATGCCAAGGAAAACAGCTTCATGCAATCTTAAATGAAAATGGGCCGTCATGAAGTTGAGGAACAGCACATTTCCCAGGGTGGTTAATATCCATGCAAAACTACAAAGGCAGAAAGGAGACTTTAAGACATTTGGTAGATGATTCATCATTTTTTCTTTCAGAAGTGAGTTGGATGACTGCCTTTCAAATGTTGAAGTAAGAACGATCATGTAGTGTGGATATTTGTGAAAAATATCCCAGTGACTTGGACATATAGTCCCACTGGATTTTGCTGAGATCTGAGTGCAGTCTATTTATTTAATCGCACCAGAAGAGGATAACACAAGTCTACCAAGTAATGTAGCAAAAGAGCATTTTTGGCACGATGGCCAGGACTGGGCTGTCACTGAAGGAAGAAGGTTGGTTCTGTGGCTTAGGAGAGAACACACTGGGAATGACTATATGAGATGAAAAGAGATAAATAGGAGAGGCAAAGGTTGCTGAGGAAGTTTAGAACAGCACTGGTCTGCCAGTGGATATTTATATCATTATAGCAGTATTAATACCACTATACCAATATTATTGGTTTATCAATATATCGAGACTTACATGAACACTAGGCGATAAATACACATATATCTGCAGTAGCACAGAGAGTCTCACCTCAGTCCAACAGTCAAGGTAATTGTCTTGATTGTCTTTAGTGTTGTTATTTTTCTTTGAAGACATTGAGGTGGAGATGAATATTTGTCAGCAGAATAGCAGGTGTATTGAAGACACACTGCTCAAATGGACTTAAAGCTAGGTCTGTGCTTGTGTAAGAAATAATCACCTGCATATGCAAAAGCCTGAACTGTATTGTAGAAATAGCTGCAACAGGATTAACTCCATTAACTGCTATGCAGACTTTGCTGCAATCTACACTGAGCTAAAACAGGTGTGTCTGAAGTGACCTTGAGTCTAAACACCTGCAAACCTGTCTGAATTTTATTTAATGTATATATTATGTTTTTATTCTATTTATTATGACTGAGTGGCATTTGTTTTTGCATGGAGCCCCCAAGTATTTTAGAAATAGGAGTAATATATACATAAATGTTTCATTATTATTCCTATTTCTATTACCAGTGTCTGTAGGTTCAGGAAGTGGTCTGGAGAACTTTCCCAGATGTTAAGCAGAGTTTGTTTCTGTGAGCAATGAGCAGGAGAAATGGGATAGAACAAAAGTGACATGAAAGGAGCAGCTGCAGAATTGAAGGGAAAAAATGTAAGAACTATCCAAGGAATAGATCTGAAGGCCTTCTGAAACTGCAACAGACCTCTCTACCATGGGGGAGAGCAGCGTGATGGAGTATGTGATCTAGTTGCTGATTACTATCTTAAATTTATAATGTCACCAGCTAATCTAAGCCTCATTAGCATTATTAGGGAGAAGGAGGAAATAAAGGGCATATATGTCAGCTTTAAAGGCAGTTCCTAAAGCTTTCACACATGATTTCTATTCTGCTGAAATATTATTTCCTCTGAATATTATGAGCCAGATGCTTCACTAGGAGTCCATATCTAAGATAAGGTCTTTGTATAGCAGTGGGAAGATCTGAAATTGAGTTAACTTGAAAGGATGATTGTCAATTAATTACACAGCCGAGCCTTCATATAAAAGTCAGTTTATGGGACTACAGCATGGTAAAATGAGAAAAGTATGACTAGATACGTAGGAAAAGGAGTATTTGGAGACATGGCTACAAACCTGAGTCTTCTAACGAGCCTTTGAGGCCTGCACTGTAGTTGGTTATAGAGATATCATCTGCAACGTGCGTCCAGGGTTACTGTCAATTTCTTTTGGACACTAAAACTGGAGATTCTGTGTTCATCATGACTGAGTCAGAAATTCAGACATTTTTTGTTGAACCTGAGTGCACAATTCAGCAGTTTTCTGAAATCAGTCTTTTTCTCCCATTAATTTTTTTTTTCTTAGTCAACTGGTTTTCCTATATCCGTTATCTTCTGCAATTTTTGATGACTATGCAAACAAGTCACAGGTATGGGCCGAGAAGGAATTCACAAATGTAGCTAATTTTGCATATGCCATTAGGTTTAATGGGATATCTCATATGCTCATCTTCACCTTTAAATCCTTTGCTGGGCAAGGACCAATGATAGTTAACGTACTGAATCTTTAAGCCTTTTTCCAGTTGGGTGATATTTATATGATGTTATTGTTTGACCTAATCACATAGTAATGTTTTTGTTTTCTGACTTCAAAACCTGTTTCTGCCTTTACGAAAACTGTTCATTTTCTAAATTAATTTTCCTTTGAGATTAAACAAATCTCTATTAATATCCTGCGATTCAGTTTGTCTGAAAAAAACTCTTAAAAACTCCCCAAAACACTGTCAAGAAAGTAGCTAAGAAAGTACAAGTAGTTACTTCCCTCTTACACCCCAGTTCCTTCTCCTCTTACCAGAAACCCTCTAAAAAAAAAAATACACTCCTACCAAAACTGAAATTTGAGTGCTCTTTTTAAGTAGAGAAACGGGTAATGGAAGAAACAGAGAAAAATAAGCTGAATTTAGTTGGATTTCTCCATATCTTTTTAATCAGCATTTATTCATACTTGGAAAACCACTTCCCTTTTGAATACTTCCCTAACATTAAGGCCAGAAACTTTCATCAACATTTTACAAGCATGACTGAAGCTAAACAGCATACTTCTAGTGGATGGGATCAACCCAGTTGTAACTTCGAATTTATTGCAGTTGAATGTGTGGATGCAAAATTGTGATGAAAGGAGAAAAAAATTGTATATTCTGCTCAGAGATGCATCACAAAAGGTCAGCTGGTTGGTGCTTGACTTCAGAGATGGATATTACTGCAGAATTTGAGGGATTGTTTGGGATTTTCATTGCCATGGAAGCTTTACCTTTGATTTGGAGAGGATGATTTTGTACAAAGTGATTATTCTACAAACATTGAGTCATTTGGGTTGTGGTTTTTATATAAGAGCATATACAGGGTCAGATTACATGTTCATCTAGCCCAGACTCCTGTCTCTGACATATCAGAGAGTGGACATATTGGGGTGAGAGGGACACAGTATGAACAGGGAGAGGATACAGAGACACTTTGCAGTTACAGTGATCCAGCTTCCAGGAATATCTCCCAGCTTCCAGGACTTTCCATGCCAGAAATTGTAACCTTGTGGTTTTGAGAACGTTAAGGAAAGAAGTCCAAAATTTATAATGATTGAATCCAGCTTTTTTTTTTTTTTTTTTTTTCCTAGAAGGGGGGGGGAAATACATTTCATGATCTCCTAAACTATTGGAACTATGCATACAATTTTTTTATACTTCATCATGGAAAGAATAGATATTCCTCTCTTGTGACTTATCATATGTCACAGGAATGTACTTCCTTGCAAGTCTGTATTTTCAGGTTTTTAGCAGAAGCTGAAGTGCTTCAAATATATACAAAATAAAGAATGTGTTGTTTGGAACAGTGCCTGTCTCAGTGCAAGTAGGAATTATCAGAAGTCTCGCGGGGAAACTTGTGAGACTTTTTTCCTCCATTTGTAATAAGTTTCAGGTACTTTGTACTTTTCTTAGGTATTTCATACCTAAAAGAGAAACATTACTTTTACTTTAATAGGAATTTCAGATTAGATTAAATTAAGATAAAAAAGAAATAAAAAAGGAAAAAAGTTTATACAAAAGTACTATTCTACTGTTATTCATGAAGAATAATAGATTACATATGTACATCTATTTATATGTAAACAGTGTGGACATGAGACCACTATTATGAAAAGATGGATGCATATATTGAATATAGGTTGTTTTCTTTTTCCCTTATGTTGTTGTACAAATTAATGTAGGACCTGTCTTTGTAAGCAGATGGGAATCAAAATTCTCACTAGGTTCTTGACACTGATCATCTGGAAACCAAATCGCCAGAGTCCTCAGATCTTCTCTCCAGATGCAGAGTATAACTGTCAGCCAGTTAAACATAAATTTCTTGAAGGTTTGTTTTTTTTTCTGTCTAGGTATAATTTTACATTTTATATGTAAGTAAGCTATAAAGTAGGCACACAGGAAGGACCATGATCTTCATATATACATTCTCCATTAGCTACATCCACCCTGGTGAAAGAAATAGACCATGGCCATTTCTGTGGCCCTGAGAGAAGCACAGCACAGCTGTGGTAGCTGTGGTAGCACAGCACAGCTCATAGCCACATTCTGCTGAGAAACAAGGTCCTCTGAACACTGGCTAAGCATTGTCTAGGATGTGGCTATGTGACACAGACCAAAACCAAGCCAGAGCCTGGGCTAACACATTGCCGAGATGAGCAGGTACAAGTCCCTGAGCCATCTACCACTCTGGTACTTAAGGGCTTTTCCAACAAGCAACAGCAGAAATTCAGACTCATGTAGTTCTGACAATGTTATCAAAAAGAGCTATAGGTGAAGATCAGAAATAATTCATTTAGTTATATTATAACCAGTCCTGCTGGAAGGCTTGGGGTGTGAAAGGGCAGCAAGGCCATTATCTTAATCTATGCAGTTTAAGAACGTCATTTCACAGCTAACCTTGGAAAACAGTGTAGACCTTGTCATCACTTCGTTTTCTTTTAGTATAGGAGTGGGTGGCTATGTTTGTTGTGGAAAGCTTGTAAAATTAAACAGTGCAATTATTTTAATCTCTTAATATGTTTGGAATTACGGCTCATGGCTGTTCAAAACACTCTAGTCACTGGGGTTTGCATAACACATATGCCATAGAGTCAGCAAATGTCTACCATATGAGCAACAAATGTAGAATGATAAAATAAATCCAAAAGAAGACCTTCCAACCCTGGATACCCAGGAGATAAGGGAAGCAAAAGTGACAGCTGTCTCCAGCAAGAGAAAATCTACTCAAATATTGTTTTTCAAAGGGTTCCTCTAAGTAAGGAAGATTTATTTTATCATGGACATGCCAGAAATGCCATGATGTTAGAAAAAATATTAGAAGCGTTATCTGAGACCCGAAAATCCACCATGCCATGAGTCAGTTATTAAAAAATAAATAAATGGATACTTCAGTCCTTAGGCACATAGAAGAAAGTAGAAATAATTTTTGGGGCATTTTCTTCTCTAGGATATGTGAACTTTCTATGTTGGTGTGCAAATTTGATTAGAGCTAGATCATGGCATCTATATACATTTTATATAAAAATTTACTCATAACCCTGCAGATTACTGGGATTACTTCCAGATTAAGAAAATGCCATTCAGAAGCAGTTAGGTATTGTTATTTGTTCTGATTAGAAAAGAATAATGCTGTTGGAATAAACACCACTGGTGCTTTTTATTAAAATGATATATATCCTAAACCATGATATTCCATTTGTTTATTATAAGGTATGAGGTGCTTTCTCCTCTATGTCCTAGCTCAGAGCCAGGATTTCTGCTGACTCTTTTAGTTCACTATGCAGGATTCAGTAAAATATAACTTCGAAAGGCATATGTTAAAACTGAAATGATAAATAAGACGTCTACTTATTCACAGAAATATTAGTGAATTTAACATTTCTTTAAGACAGTGGTTCTCTTTGTGAGGAAACTCTCTTCCTAAAATGCCTTCATGCACAAGAATACATTATATCTTCAAACCACAGGTATGGGATTGAACCCCACCAGATGTCCATTGCCAGCCTCTGATGATATTATCAAGAATTTCCTATGTCACTCCATAGTCTACTCTTGATCTCCAGGTTATCCTTCTCGCACAGATACAAGCTCTTCTATGCTATTTTTCGACATGAACTTACTTGTTTATTCATTGCCATTGAAACTTTCTCTTTTATTGTTTCTGAAAAGCAGCTTTCTCATTCAATAGAACATTACTTCTAAAAAAATATCTTTTCTGGATAGATTTCTGAGCTTCCCTTGCCTCAAAAAATCTACAAGAATGAAAAAAAGTTAACACAAAAGAAAAGAGCAGTCACCACTGTTTTGAAAATTAATAAATAATTTCCCAGAAAGTGTCACAAGGCTTTTCAAAAGCTGACGGGATCTTTCTTCTATCATCGTGATTACTGTGTTTAGAAAGAAACACAGAATAAATTGAGCATCAAATCAAGCACTAAGCAAGCAACCTCCAAAGGAGATTAAAGATAGATCACTTTCTATAAATTTGCAACGCAGCAAGAAAGTAAAATTTCCAGAAAAGTGGTGTTGAAATACAGCGTTAAACTCCTTTATAAATCATTTTTAGTATGGCTTTTACAGGTAATTAAGCACAGGGAAGGGCTATAACAATTTGAATTGGATTTGAGACTATATTTTACAATCTATTATTTAATTTCTTAGTCTACAAGAAAGATTTCTGCTTGAAATTTATATTCCAAGTGAGAATAACACAATCTGTAAGTGAAAGATAGCAGGAATAACTTGATTGTTCTTCCTGAAGTATAGGATAAAATTTAAAAGAGTAAATATGAACAAAAATGTCTTTTGCTTTTAATCTAATACACTGAGAAACATAATCTCAAAAGGCTGAATTGGTTTTATGCAAATATGTTGTATATGATATTTGTTTAAAACAATGCTTATTCAATCAGCAACATACAATCTCAGTCTCTTTAAGTAGTATAGACTTAGTAAATCATTTCCGAGAAGAGGAGACTCAGAGAAAGCAAAGACAAAGCAAAACATGACTGCAAGAAGGCTTTCTCAAAATAAGTGTTCATTTCATTTAAATTTGAATAAGCAACCTATCAGACATGATCAGATATCTGTGGATTTATACTCCTGCTTACCCTCATAGTAATTGTATGTGTGTTGGAAAGTTAGCTAGTCAGCTCTGTGGGGTCTTGTTTGGGAAGAGAAATAAAAATACTAGAAGGGAAGTTCTCTGTAATAATTGATCAGGACACATTTGTTGTCTGTTCTGAAGGATCTGTCTGTTGTCTGTTCTGAAGGATTTAAATATAATCTGTCAAAATGAAATTACAAAGGAAGAATTTGTTACTATCCGACACCAGAGAGTATAAACCTCTGTGTTTTACCAATTAATTGAAAAGGAAAAAAATTGTGACATTGAAGGGAAAGTAAGAATACTATTCAGAGATAGTAAAGGCTGTTCCTGATGATGTGTTACAAACATCTTGAATTTCATCTAACAAGGTTATGCTCGTTTTAACTCACTTCAGCCTAATGTTTTTAAATTGAATTTTGAATAATGTTTTGCATTAATGGCATTTATAGGAAACTGGCCAAAAAACAATGGCATTCCCATCTGGAATGTCCTGTGCATCAAGCCATGTTGTGCTGCTGATCTAACTGCATTCTGTCTGGGCTAAGATGTGTCTGTGCAAGGACTGTCTAAGCAAAGACTTTTGCATATAAAGGACTTCAGGAAATGGGAATCAAGATGCACCCAACAAATACCTTTTCAGCTGAAGCAGACGGAAATAGTGTAGGGCCTTAGAAAATCATCCACTAAAAGTGAATGAAAAAAAAAGTATGAAGCAGAGTGCAACAGTGTAATGAGGATTGGTTTTGTGATAATGTCTTCTAAAAGACAGGACTTGTGGGCCTGAGAGGGAAAGGAGGAATCAAAACACAACAGAGACTTGATGCAAGTTCTGACTCCAACTTGTAAAGGCAGTTGAAATTAACAGCAAGCCTTCCTGTGTTTTCAGTGGCCCCCAGATGTATATTTGAACTTTTGCAGGCCTACCAGGGCTAAATCAAAGCTCTTGAGGTTCAGTTATCATTCATTCTGGCAAAAGTTACTATTAAATCCGTTCAGCAACTAAAACGAGACATTACTAAAATTTCCTTGGCAAGTTTCTAGTACACTGAAACTGCTTTTTGAAACCATCCACAACTGTAGCTCATAAGGATCACTTCTTAATGGTATTCTCTGGGAGGTGAAAAGAGGGGAAAGATGACTGGGGTTGAAAGTTTGAGAAGAAAATTTTAGTCTTAAAAAAAGGAAGAAGCTAATTTTGAAAGTTCAATGGCTTCTAAAATGTACACATATGTATACATACATACACGTGGTATGTGTATATATACATACACGTATATCTACATCTACATCTGTAAGACTATAAAAGCATTTTCCCAAATTGTAACAAGTTTCTTTTCTCTGAAAACAAACCATTAAGCACTCTGCAAGTGTGCCAATTGCTGCTTTGAATAAAAAGAGAACCACTGACATTGTTTTCAGCCCGCCAAAATAAACCCACTCTGACTGCTGAGATATAGACCAATGGGACATATGTGTGTGATAACCCCGTTCCAGAGTAAATCCAGCCACAATATTAAGGAGTAATTTGAATAATAAAAAAGATTCATCAGCTGTAAATCAAAACATATTTTATGCCTGGAAGGCAGTTTTGAGCTTTCTTCTTATTCCTACCCTCTTTTGTACCCTTCATTACAATACAATCAATTAGGAATGAGCTTGAACCAAAGCTAGGATGCCAAGCAGCTCTGAACACCAAAGAAAATTTGAAATTTTGTATATCTACGATCAGTGGATCATTGCACATTTCTGGTAGAAATTTAATAAAACCAATGCAAGTGTTTTTTTCACCAAAGGGTAGGTTTCATTTCAGTGAAATGATTTTTGCTCTTGACTCAATTGGTTAGCAGTAGCTTTCTGTGTGATCTCCTACCTGTTCCTACTTGCAGAGAAATGTGCTATGTGTTTAATATCCTGCATAATGGTTTATACTACAACACTTTATTCACATTTGCAGTTAGCCAGAATGCCACGGTTAGCAATCACAATTCTACTGGAAAGCAACAATGCATTAAACTGTGATAAATTAATCACTTGGAAACTTGTGAACATGTCCTAAGGAACTTATGGTTGCCCCTTAGCACAGTATTTTTTCCACTCTATCATTTTAATGGCTTTAGCCTCTCAGCACTACCATGACAAAACTGAAATATCTTTTGTTTTTTTTCTTTTTTTTTCTTTTTTTTTTTTCCTTTGATAAGGAAAGTTGAGGCACAAAGACAAATGGTTATACAGGATGTTTACATCTGAAAAGGAAATAAGGCTGAATCCTCTCAGTCTTAGGTGAGTTCATTGATTACTGGACAATCCTTTCTGGGGTTATTTTCACACACCAGGTTTTAGGCATTTTTGGGGGTGAGGAAGAAGAGAAATCACGTTGCCATTCGGAATAAAAAGAGATCAGATTCAGATAAAACAAGAATTGCCTGAGGTCCTTCCTCAAACCTTAAAGCCCTTCTGAGATTTGAAAAAGTTTAGTACTCTCCTTTTATTTTCTTTATCTGCTTCAGTGACACTTCCTGATACTGGTGGAGATCAGAACAGTGAAAATGCTATGTGAAAAGCTTTAGTTTGGATAAACTTTACCAAGTGTACGGTCCTTCAGTGTTTTTGTTGTGGTTTTGTGTTTTTTTTTAAGATTATTTTTATTAGGTTTCTACAAACAGAAAAAACCAATACCAAAAAAGTGTGCTCGAATAGAATAGATACCTGAGCATCAGGCCTAAAGAATGTTGCATTATGTGGACTTGACACAGAGCTAGCTCCCTGGGCTCCTGGTTTGCTATCAAGCTCTTTGGGTGGACCTTGGCATTACACGATGACCTCAGGAAGGCTCTAGGGAGACCATGCTTTCAAGTGGCATCACATACTCAAAACCTTGCATGAGAGTTGTCAAACAATATGGGAAAAAAATGTAGGATGGAAAGAAAGGAGGTACAGGTTCACTATCAACAAAATCCTTCCATTTTACTGATATTGTTTCCAACATAAATTGTGACAGTTATAGGAAGATCATAACCACTTCTAGGATGTTTGCATCAATCTTACGTTAAGTATACATTTGTCAGATTATTGGCAAAATATTTTAAGAGCCCATATATGCAAGCACTTCTAAATTGTCAACATCAATCTTCTCCTGGAGATACAGAAATCAGAGGAGCATCTCTTTGTAATGTTCAAGTGAAATCGTGCTTTATGAGCATAACATCTGACACCCAAGAAACTCCCTGAACTGTCATGACGATTAAGTTTAGGTTTTTGTAATAAATTGTACTCTCTTTATTACTTTGAGGTTTAAAAAAAGTTGCACATATGTTCAAGGTCTTTCAGAGTCACAGTGAGTTTTAGAGTGTATTTGATAGCTGCTTTTTTTTTTTTAACTAGTAAGTCCGACTTTTAGTATATGTATATGATAATCACAAGGGTGTGTTTGTGATTAAAAGATTCTGGCAGGTTTTTGGTCTATATGAAATGAGTTACTGCTATCAGCCCACCATCTAGAAACCTCAGCAATTCAATTAGCACTAATTGAAATGGTAATTGATAATGTCAGCTCAAAGGCCACAAAGCAAATGAGCCTCAAATCTGAACTGTTCCCTTATGTCCAGAATTTAAATTTATATTCTGAAAGTGCTTGTTGACACAGAAATGCATTTGCTGGCAACTTCATTGGAAAAATTACTGGAAATGTATCAAATAAAACTGTAAGAAGTATAAAACTGGAAGAAGAGGTTGTGAATGTATGATAAACTGTAATTCTGTCCTGGTAAGAAGGAAAGCAAAATGTCCAGATGCTATCTGTTATTTCAAGACAGGACTAATTTTCCCTAATTTAGATGTTTGTAATTCAAGCTTCTACTTCTAAGCTAAGGTTTCCATTCAAGTGTCTAGTAATTGGCACTTAGTGCCATTTTTTATGACCCATGAAATCCTGTCTGGTGTCCAATTGCTGCTCCAGAAGGTCACAGATTTTCTGTGAATCCTGTGTCATTTTTGCCAACTGCATGTATGTTTGAGATACCATGGAACATTTTATTTGACAGTAGATTCCAAAGTTGAGGCAAATGAATCATGTCCATGGTGTCTACACTCTTTAGATGAGTGGAGATCTTTATTCAAGAAACTAGTCTCTCATCTTCTGGCTGTAATGGTGCAGGGTTGCCCACATGTAAATAAGTAGTAACAGTTGAAATGCCTTAGGATACCCGGCCTGGCCTCCAGCTGCTCTAGGACAGCACAGATCTGCCATAATTGATGTCCCTTAGCAGATACCACAAACAACCCAGGACATCTCAAATCACATGGGATACCTATGAGGGGACCACAGAAACGAACCCATTTATCTCTGATTTTGGAGCTATTTTTCAACTTTATCATTATGTGATGTGAATTCTGTCATTTATGCCCTTACTTAGGAGTATCATCTGGATGTAGCCTGTGATTCAATAGGAGGAATGCATGCAGAAGAGACGATATCAGTTTTCCATATTGTAGGTACAGTACTCCCACTCAGCTTTGAAATTGCAGATGTAGAAATGAGAACGATACTAGTACATGTGGATCTCAGCAGTTTAAGGCTCTAACCTTAACCTCTAACCTTGTGTTAGAGGGTTATTGAAGCAGCTGACTTGGTTATACTGTGACATAAATCTGTCTTTGGAATATCCATCCTGAACTATCATGGTAAACTAAACCACTCAGACAAAGCAAATAAATAAGGACTAAGAGAACTTAGGGTCAAATCATCAGCTAAAGGAAATACAGTAGAGCCATGTACCTGGCTAAAAATCAGTCCTCTTCGTGGAAAACTCTGTAGCAGAAAGTCCATTTGCACAACTACCGAGGAGATGTATGTACACATGACATCTGGTGTGATTCAGAAGGAAGCCATAGGACAAATGGGTTTCCTAAACTTGTAATTTATTGAGGCTGTGGTCCAGAAAGACACTTAAGCATCTGAGTATTTTTCATCATTGCTGTGAAAAGGAATAGTCCTGCAATCATGCAAGAGCTTAAATATCTTATTCTAGTTTGTCAGAAAACTACTTTGTCTGGCTGATCTATTAAGCTGCTCTACCCAGCTGGAAAAACGCTCTGCACTTTCATGTCCTATGTCATTCCACCATTCTGTTTATTTTGCTTATGAATGAGAATGCTTTCAGAGTGGCTTGGATCTAATCAAAATATTATGATCTCCTCACCTTCAAGGTCTGGCAGAGCATCAAGCATAGGCCAATATAGCTGACCAGCCAAAGAATAAATTATCTGTGATAGATAAATGGTGTCGTGTTGCTGTTGCAAAACAATTCCCTGCATGTGTGAGTGGCAGGAGGGAGCATGTTATAGAAATAAACTTGCAAAGAATATAGGATATATTTATAAACATTAAATGTTCTTCCAGGAGTTGCACAACCTATTCACTTCCTATGAATGTCACTTGAAAACTTACTAATAAACACAAAATAAACTTTTAAATGAGGATTTCATGAGAAGATGACAACACATTTCCTAAGTGAGTCCAACTTCAGAGAATATCAAAGGTCACCAAAGGTGCCAACCTATGAATGAAAAAAAATGTTGATTTTTTTTGAGATGGTAGCAGCTTTAAACATAAAATTCCTCTTCACTCATTGCTTACACAAGCAATGAACAGTTCTATATTTCCCACATAACAATGGATAGGATTTTTCTGGTGGATATTAACAAGTATACGGAGTGTTATGTTTGTATTATGGATCGTTATAATGATCATATCATCATAATACACTGAAGGAGTCTAAATATGAGCAGTGTCATATAAAAATAAATGAGACCATAGTGTATATTCTTATATTTCCTTCTCTGGAGGCAACTAGGAGATTAGGTAACTTAATGAATGACAATGAAAAAGCAAAGCACTGTAGTAAACTCAGTCCTTCTGTAAATACACAAAACCCCATTGATGACCAAATCTATCCTTGTCCAGAGCCGTATTTAGTATGTGAGGTCTTTATCCTCACACTAAATTCATTACTTATGTTTCACACTAAAGCAGCTCCATTGCTTTCGCTAAATAGTGCATGTCATTTACTTAAATAAGTGCCTGACAGTAAAAAACCAAGCCCATACATAACCTAACATGAGGAACACAGCTTCTTATTCTGATTCATGCCTTTGATTTCACAAGCCCTGTTCCTGTCAATAATCTCATTTAGAGCACATCCATTTTAATTCCCCAAAGCACTGAATGAACAAACTCGTGGTTTCAGAACAGAGACTTGACTTGGCTCCACAATGAAGCTGATGTAATGCAGTTGACCACGGTTCTTGAGAAAGTACAGCAGGTAGATCGTGTTGAGGCTGGAAATCCAGGACTGGTGAGTCCACATTTCAGGCTCAGACAGTAAAGCTGGAAATGTGAAATTTTCACTATGAACTCAATTTCTTTGGGACCTGGCTATACCTGAGATTTCTCTCCTGGGCCTGTGACACAGAACCCAGACTCTTGCCAAGTTTCAAGAAATGTCAGTACTCAAGTTCCCTGGCATTTCAGAGTTCTTACAATGGTTCAGTGTTACAAGAAGTGACCAGAGACTTCACTGGTACATTCCTGGGTTCTCATTCCCAGCTATCCCCACTAGTTTTCTCTTCTGCATACTGAATTCCTGCCTAGGTCGTTTGCCTGTATTTCCTTTCTGCAGAAAGCCTAGGCACAAAAAAGAAGTTGCTAAAATATCTGCATTTCTCGGAGATTAGAACATCTGCTATGTGCAGTCTTAATTGTAAATCTAAAGATGCTTGATGGGTCAAAATAAGGTTAAGGAGTTTGGGAGATTAATACTTCATACTAAAAAAAAAAAATAAATTTTCCTAATTCTAGTTATAAAGCTATTTTACCACAACTACATAGTTTTCATTACAGATCTTGATTCCATCAGCATCGTGGTTTATCGTCAACTGGTAGATCATGCTATAACTGTTATTTCCTGCTAGTGATAAGGAATTTTGAAAGCATACCTATCTCTTTCTTTGTGTCCAAAGAAGTTTCATCAACCTCAGAAGCACTTGTGTCAGATACATGAGGAGGAAATTCATGTGGTCTGAGTGTCGGAAGGAGACTATTGAACAGATTCCTCAAATTGATTGAATGTTTCCATCAGCCTTCACATCCCAAAGTGAGTTCCTCCAAAAGATGGCCTTTCTTCCCTCCTGAGGAACAAATTTCCTACTCCCATACAGATTTGAATTAATTGAGACTCCTCTATGCATTTTAGTGAGTTGGATAAGAAGTATGATCCATCTCTGCTCTGATCTCACAGCATGCAGAAACGCCAATATGAGCAGTAATGAGTACAAATCACAATGACTGAAAACAGTCCAGATTTAATAAAATTCAACCTTACTCATGTGTGCATCTTTGCCCAGTCTCTTCTGGGATGCAGTTGTGTTTGCATCATGGATGCATACGAAAGGCGTTCAAATAAATGGCCATATGTTAATGGTTGCATGAAGTGTATGCAAAATGAAAATAAACCCACTGTTACTGCTAATCCTGCATTTAACTGAAGTAACTGAAGCGTAGAACCAGGGCTAGGAAAGAGGTACATAGCATAAAATAACGTATGTCAATATATATGCATCTATATGTAGAAAAGGATGGAAACGTGTGGTTAATAAAGACAATGTGACATTCCTCTCTCTCCAGTTCAGAGTAAATAAATCAACACTATTTTCTTTCTACACATCAGTCAAACTGCACCACAAGCAAAATAACCCTATTGTTTCTTACGGCTTTCAGAACGAATGTGATGTTATGTGTGTTTTGCTTGGCACATCTGAATCTTTTCCTTGAATCTCACCAACCAGGTCCCAAAACTTATCTTTCTCTGTCAGAATTCCATGCAAGTCATTATTTTTCAGTTAAAGGGTCTCTGAAATCTTTCCTGTACTTCTCATTCCAGGCATCTGCAGGGACATTGTGTGTTTTAGAGCATGACAAAGCGCTGTCTGTCTTCAGCTCCATTGCTGTCTACAACTAGCAGCCTCCGGTGTTTTTAAAGCAAAGTTGGAATATTTCCTTCAATGAATTTGTCCTTCTGAGTTTAAAAGTCTTATAAAGATGTGTGAGAGTGTACCACCTAAGGTATGACAATGTTAATATTAACAGATTGTGTACTGACCAGAAATAAGAGGGCCTCTATTTTTGGTCTCTTCTGCCTTGTTAGGAAGCATAAGGAGTGTCTGCTCTGCAAGAGGAGAGCCAGGAGCTGAAGTGATGGGCTGGGCCTATGACCTGACCAACAAGGAGTACAGTCCCACACTGCCATTGCAAGAAGTACAGAGTAGATCTGAGGACAGGAACTAGGGTCATCCAAATAATCCAGTAATTATCACGAAAGTTTGCTGTAATGAGATAGACCAGAAGTCAAGCTATGAAGTCAAGTCAACCAAGCAAGGTCAGGATCAACAAGCGAGGTATAGAAATGTCTATAGTGAATCCCAGGCAAGGACCAAGACCAAGGACATGGCTGAAGGGCAGCTCCTGCAATAAGGATGCAACAGATGAGGCTTATCACTGTTAACTTACGCACTTTGCTGTGTTTAAAATAGTTTGATCCAAGGTTACATGGCTTCACAATATCAGAGCCGATCTTAAGCACAGACAGCTAGACCCCTAGGAGAGAGGAAAGGGTTATCTGACTCTGTTGATGCACTTCTTGATCACTATGCTATTTACTTACCCTTCAAAATATCCTTCTCAGAAGGCTCCTATAATGGACACTGGCTGACAAAAGCTCACACCTTCCTCAAAGGGGATAGGAGAGTATTGGTTCTGCACAGGTTTGTGTGGTTTTATTCAAAAACTAATAGAATTATCACTTCAGCCAGCTAAATATGTCAGCAGTGTGCCCACATAGACAAGGTGGCCAACAGCATCCTGTCTTGTATCAGAAGCAGTGTGGCGATAAGGACTAAGGAAGTGATTGTCCCCCTATACTCAGCACTAGTGAGGCTGCATGTTGACTACTGGGTTAAGTTTCAGGCCACTCACTTCAAGGAGGACTTTGAGGTGCTGCAGTTTGTCCAAAGAAGGGCAAAAAGCTGGTGAAGGCTCTAGGGAACAAGTCTTATGATGAGTGGCTGAAGGAACCGGTGTTTTTAGCCTGGAGAAAAGAAGACTCAGGGGAGACCTTCTTGCTTTCTGCAGCTACCAAAAAGGAGGTTGGAGGGAGGTGGTTGTCAGTCTCATCTGCTAAGTAACAAGCAATAGGACAAGAGGAAATGGCCTCAAGTTGCTCCCCTGGAGCAACTTGGACATTAGGAAAAAATTCTTCTCTAAAAGGGTTGTTAAGCCCTGGAACAGGGCATCTAGGGAAGTGGTAAAGGCACTATCCCTGGAGGTATTTAAAAGATGTGTAGATGTGGTGGTGAGGGACATGGGTTAGTGGTGACCTGAGAGTGCTGGATTAACGGTTGGACTCAATGATATTAAAAGTCTTTTCCAACCTAAATGATCCTGATTCTATGATTCTGTAACCACATAAACAGGAAACAAAGGCCAGTCTGGATCCATAAAAAGTCTTCCAATTTCAACATTTCTGTGCTCTAATCAACATTTAGGCAAATGAAATGAGATCTACCCAGTGATTACTCACTTAGCAGGCTCTCCTTTTTTAAATGTTTCTTTTTGTCTGGTTCAGTAGTAAATATATGTTTAAATCATCAGCATTGTTTTTATGCACTGTGGTCATGCTCTTAATTTCTCTGCTTAGCTTCAGCCATGTGTAGAAAAAAAATAGAAAGGGTCTTGTCAATGTAATTGATCTGCCACTGATATATGTTACAATAAAATAATATTAAAGTAAAAGGACCATTTACAGTAATGATGGCTAAGGATTGAACTCCTGCATTAGCATTTGAGAGATAGCGAGTTCTGGCAGAGAAACTCTTGGGATTTTGCAGATTTTCTTTAAAATTTATTATAGCAGCAGTGTATGCAGTTGCTTCACTTGAATGAATCTCCTAATGCCTTAAAATTATATTTAGCGTCACAATATGTTTATTTCAACTACATTAATTGCATGCAATCATTTTTACTTGATCACATTGGAAAAACAGATTACTGGGAGTCTTCTATATGATCATTTCTTCTTCAATTTCTTATTTGCTTGAGGCAAATTATTTTTTGAGAACCTCATCTGTGATTAAAGATGCAATAATTCATCCCAGGACGAGCAATAGCACCATCCAACAGTATCACATTCCCACTTCTTAATTAAAGTTCTGTGGTTTTGTTATTCATTGACAGTAACCAACATACACATACTTCTTCATAATTATACCACAGGTTCATTAAGGTCTGTGCATATCTATGTGCTTGTCATTAGGAACACACATCCATTGAAGCCTGGCAAGTCATTTTAATGAAATGAAAATAGTCTTAAAAAATGAAACATAGTAACCTATGGGTAAAGATAATTGAGCCTTTTAGGGAAATTGGACTTTATGGAGATTTTCCACAGTAATTACAGAACACAAATGTTCATAATATAAATTTGGAGAATGTACAGTGACAACTGAGATACAAATTATTGTATAGACAACACTGAAATTCTGCTTCTAATATTACTCAATGTGAATTGCAGTTAGTTGGGATAATGTAACCTTGGAATGTCACACTGGGATTTAACATGACTTTTTAACAGAAAAGTTTCTGCAATCAACAATGGAAAGCAAAAGCGTGAAGTTTAATGACTGTGGCCTAGAGTTCATGAGAGAATTTACAGTGATGCCTAATTTAAACTGTCCTGTGCAGCAGCTGCATCTGTCAGGGCACATCTTTAACAAAATGCTCTAGAGGCTCTTCGGACCAGATAGAGTTTGCCTCAATTTAAACATTCAACGAAGACATTTAAGATAGTGGTGTAGTTACTGTAAACTCTTCATAAAAGTTAATGAGGACAGATAGAGACCTACAGAAGGAGAATTGGTTCTTCAGTAGATTGAAAAAACCTGACATGTACATGGAGTTGAAACACCCTCTGAAATGCATAACTTTAATTGATAATGACATAGTATTGACTGGTACCTGGAGAGGAAGGAATGCAACCTCCAGAGTAATACTTTTGCCTAATCTAACAACTTCCTCAGCTTAAATATTTCTATGACTGTGTCAATTCAGAATTGTGTTTACGCTCTCTGGCAAGTAGGCAGTTTGGATCCTGCTCCCTCAGTCTGGAAAATTACAACTCATTTCTCCAAAAAGTGACCTAATCATCTCTAACTGAGATTGCAAGCAGTCACTACCTACTCCTGCTGAGAATATTTCAGTGTGCAGAGACTAAAAGAAAAAAAATAGAGAAAAAAAAAAGATTGATTTTAGCCTAGCTACAACAGCTTCAGCCTGTATTGGGTTGGGGACCATGCCTTGAAGTTAAACCCAGCATTTTCAAGAATCTCACTGCTGCCCAACTGTTATCTTTTACACCCATTTCCCTTGTGGGTCTGGTACTTAAATAACCAGTTGGGACTGAATATTCACATGATACATGAAACACTGGAAAAAGTCATTACTTAGGTCCTGCTGCATCAAAGACAGTGTTGAATAAAAACTATGAAAAATATTTTCAGAGATACGTCTCTAGATGTATTACACTTTGGGTGTGATGGGTTCACCTAAATCCAGCCAGTGAGTTGGGAAAATTCAATCTTCAAATTCATCTTCTTTGTGTTCTTATGTGTTTTTCTTGCTCTAAGAAAAAAATCCTAGTAAGTTAATTTTGTCACTTTCATAGAAGTATTTTATTATTGAAATTGCAGCAACATTTAGAAAAAAAGAAGGGAGAAATACGATAGATAGATAGATAGATAGACAGACAGANTTATAAAAGTGATTTTGAATCAGTTCCTTTAGGATAATGATTTTTTTAGGAGCACGGAACTCAAACATTTTGAAAATAATCAGAGCACTTGTGCAGATTCCCCAGGGTTTCTAAGAAATATCTTGACTGAGTTGAATGAACTACTCTGAGTGCTGGTAATTCATGGATCTAAAGAGAAGACTGTAAGGTAGCAGCTAATATCAGCCCAGAAAGATCTGTGGCATTCTTATGTTTGAACCATAAGTATCCCAAGAGAGTTCATAACATCTGCCTAGAACTCTAATAAGGTTAATTCTAGCAAATGCTCAGTCAGCTTTTATAAAATGAATTATGACATAATGGTAAATTGAGTATTCCACTTCCACAGCTTTCTGTGCAGAGCATAGAGTTCAGCTATTAATCTATCATCTACTTCCAGATACTTAACATTTATTTTTCCTTCCATAATGAATAATAATAATAATAATAGTAAAGTCCAGTTTACTGTTGCTTTGAGGCATCCTAGTGATTAGAAACACAAGCAAGCAAGAAAGGTTTTACTGTCTGATTCAAGATGTCCAACATCCCTCTAAACACCTTCTTGTACACATATTTTTGGTTGTATACACCCATCTAGTAAAACTGCTTGTGTAATGAGATAAAAGTGTAAAACTCAACAGAAAGCATACTTTAATCAGAGTAAAATGGAATCCATCTCTGATTATGCTGCCTTTCTAAAAATTCATTGCCAGTATATGCCCTGGGGAATCTCTGCAAACCTTTTCAGTCTATGTGAATATAAACTATTGAAGTTAGAATAATAAACAATTAAATGGTCCTTCCGCACAGTAGCTCATGGATACTGAAATAATATGGAATTCTCTCATGTCATATTACCAACTTCACTGGTTTTTGGAGGGTTTTGTTTTTTGGGCTATTTTTTTTCTGTTACGGTTTTCTGGTAGGTTTTTGTTTGTTTGTTTGTTTGTTTTTTAAGGAGAGTATTGTGAATCTCTTGAAAATAAATCCAGTAAGATAGAAGTGTAGCTTTTTTATGGATAATTTATTGTCCATGATATTTAATTCATTCTTGGCTCACAGAATTACTCAGTAACTGTTTGCCCTGAATACTTTTTAGATGAGTAAGAATCACTAAATGGAATTCTGAAGAGTGTTCATAATAGTGGCTTCGTTATTTTTGATCTATATCAAGACTCTGATTGAGCTCATCAAGCTTCAGCATTAANTTTCTTGCTCTAAGAAAAAAATCCTAGTAAGTTAATTTTGTCACTTTCATAGAAGTATTTTATTATTGAAATTGCAGCAACATTTAGAAAAAAAGAAGGGAGAAATACGATAGATAGATAGATAGATAGACAGACAGATAGATAAATACATGAATTTCAGCAGCACCATATGAGGTCCCATTGCCAAATTAGAGGAAAATGGAAGAATTTTTTTAAAAAATAAAAGGAAGGAAAGGGCAACTTTTTTTTGAGGACATGTCATTCAGCGCAGGACGTTGAGATATAACTAGTTATAATATTCCTGTAAAAAACAGGAACAGGACAGATTTCACTTTAGGAACTTTCTGGGATATGCCAGCTGCTGTTAGCTATCCCACAAAACAGCTAAGGAATGCTACAGCAAAACCTTACGTATGATCCTAATAATGAATTTCATTTTCTGAGACTTAGGAATTGTTGCTCTGTTACTGAAATAATTNTATTGTGAATCTCTTGAAAATAAATCCAGTAAGATAGAAGTGTAGCTTTTTTATGGATAATTTATTGTCCATGATATTTAATTCATTCTTGGCTCACAGAATTACTCAGTAACTGTTTGCCCTGAATACTTTTTAGATGAGTAAGAATCACTAAATGGAATTCTGAAGAGTGTTCATAATAGTGGCTTCGTTATTTTTGATCTATATCAAGACTCTGATTGAGCTCATCAAGCTTCAGCATTAAAATTTATGCATGCAGTCTCAGTCAGAAGGGTAGGTTTTTTCCATAGCTCAGAAAACAAAAATGAAGACATTCACCAGGATATTCTTCTTGTGTATTCTCAAAGCCTGTCTTCAGTTAGGTTAAATCATCTTCTAAAACTACCTGTGTCTTTGGACTGATGAAAAAGAAGACTTTAGCGATTAATTTAATCCAGACATATTTTGTAAGTCACGAAAGCACTGTCAAAATGAACCCCACCCTGAATGAGCAAGAAAAAAAAGATTTCTAAAAAGCTTTGTGTGTCTTTATCAATGATCTGGACAAGGGAGTTGAGTGCACCCTCAACAAGTTTGCAGATAGCATGAAATTGGGCAGGACTGTTGATCTGCTTGAGTGTTGGAAGGTTCTATAGGGGAATCTAGACTGGCTGGATCAATAGGCCAAGGCCAGTGGTAGGAGATTCAACAACACCAGGTGCCTTGGGTCACAAAAACTACACGCAATGCTACAGGCTTGGAGAAGAGTGGCTGGAAAGTTGCCAGGCAGAAAAGGACCTGGGAGTGCTGGTCAATAGTCCCAGATGAACATAAGCCAGCAACGTGCTCACATGGCCAAGAAGGCCAACGGCATCCTGGCTTTCCATCAGAAATAGTGTGGCTAGTAGGACTAAAGACGTGGTTGTCCCACTGTACTCAGCACTAGTGAGGCTACAACTCAAACACTGAGTTCAGTTTGCGGCCCCTCACTTCAATAAAGATATCGAGGTGCTGGAGCTTGTCCAAAGAAGGGCAATAAAGCTGATGAGGGGTCTAGAAAACAAGTCCTGTGAGGGCCAACTGAGGGAACTGGTGTTGTTTAGTCTGGAGAAAAAAAGGCTCAGGGGAGACCTCATCACTCTCTACAACTAACTACCTGAAAGGAGGTTTTAGCAAGGTGGAGGTCACTGTCTTCTGTCAAGAAATAAGCAAAAGGACAAGAGAAAATGCCCTCAGGTCGTACCAGGGTAGGTTTAGGTTGGATATTAGGAAAAATGTCTTCGTCATCAGGGCTGTTAAGCCCTGAAAAAGGCTGCCCAGGGCAGTGGTGAAGGTTTTTAAAAGACATGTAGATGTGGTGCTGAGGTGCATGGTTTAGTGGTGATCAGGACATCTAGAAGTGCTTGTTTAACCATTGGACTTGATGATCTTGAGGGTCTCTTACGACCAAGACAATTCTATGATTCTGTGGTTTAGTGTGAACCTGGCAGTGCTAAGTTAATGGTTGGTCACAATGATCCTAAAGGTCTTTTCCAGCCTAAACTATTCTGTGGTTCTATGTTTCTGTTCAGAAGTTTGAATATTGTACATATCAGTTAGATACACCTGTAGATTTTCTGGACTGCAAAACAGAGGCATTAAAGAGCTCAATTCTATATACTACACAGGAAGTGTGCTCATATCTTTGGACACTATTCTGAAGATTAAATCCCATCCATAGGTATGAGATGCGCTCACCTTAAGCGTCTCAGTAGTCTCGGTGAAGTCAAAATTAAGTGTAACTTCATCCTTACACTCACAGAATCACAGACCTGTCAAATTGGAAGGGACCTCTGGAGACTGTCATGTCTAATCCTCTGCTCAAATCAGACTAAACTAGATCAGGTTATTCAAGTTGGTCCAGTTCAATTTTCAACGTGTTCGTGAATGGAGGCTCTATAACCTCTCTGGGCAACCTTAAATATCTACTATTCAGTTTGATATGTTCCATAGTCTTATCATTTTAATGCAATTTCATAGGAAGAACTACTTTTTTGATAATTAAATCCAGAGCTATGACTGTAGCTACTGCAGATGTATCCAAGTTATTTTTAAACTATCTATCTAGTTTGGGGTTTGGTAGCAGTGCCATAGCAACAACAAAGGTGCTGTTGGAATGAAATAATTTCACTTTTGGTTGGTTTCTCCAATCCTGACCTCCTCTCTTCTGCTTACAGAAGCAAGATTCATTAATAATATTAGGTAATGACAGTATTTGAAATATTTACATATTAACAGAATTCAGCCACTAGTGGAAATGCAGCAAAAATTGTAAGGAGTATGGTTGTGTTCTGAGACCTAAATTCTGCATATGTTGTTTTTTATAGGCAGACTTTTTTTTGAGAAATGCACACTACATTGGTGAACTCACTGAGCAGCCCAAATAAAAGATGTTAGAGGAAATCTGTCAGTATTTGGCTTGCATGTTCGTACTCTCCAGTTAACTGCAATCTCTTCTTCAGCATGACTCTCCTCCCATGTGTAACATAAAAACTCTCCATCTATTCCAATTCTGATGCACTTTCCTGTGAGCTCCTTATCCAGCACTTAGTCGATTGCTGTCAATTGACCGTGTAACTGAATTCCCTTGAGTTTTCTCAAGTAGGAGTAGCTAGACAGTTGTTTTCTTTGTATGATCGTGTGTAGAGAGGACAAGCTATCCTAAAAAAAAAGAGGGAAAATTACTGATGAAAAAAGAAAAGAAAAAAAACAAAAAAAAAAGAGGTGCAATAAAAATAAGAGGAGTGAGAAAAAAAGAGATGCATCTAATGGAGTGATAAGAATTTACATGTAACCTAGTAAAGCTGAGCTACCTTTGTAGTCATTGGAGAAAACTAGGCATTTCTAGAGTTCGATTCAGTCTAAAGCAAATACCTGAAACAGGTTAGATAAATTGCATTACAAAAGTGCTTATTTCTCCCCACTGACAGCAAATGGAGCCCAGGGTGACTAGCTCAGCTATTGACACCTATTAAGTTAAAAGCTTAAAGTTATGTGAGACTAATCCCACCCTAACAGTCTGCAAGAGGATGTCTTTTCCAATCCTCTTTTTCTGCCTGTGACTCTCACTAGGGTGAGATGGAATTTCTGAGAAATCTGTGTTGTATTTTTTTTTCCTTTTGCAGGCTTTTGGATGGATTGTCATAGGAAAGGAAGCTATGATTGCAGCAAAAATACTGTGGGTGTGTAAAAAGCCTAGGAATGCTTAGTCCTCAAATCACCCTTAACAGCATCAACAGCAATGGTTTGCTTTTTTCGCTAGGATTAAAAGGAGAATTACTGTTATTTTTTTTATGCAGATTGTTAGTTTAATAATCTCAGTTATCGTTATTGTATTTTACAGAGGGAAATAACTAGCAAACCGTGTTGTACTGCCCATCATACTTTCTATCCTTAGTTCCCATTACTTGAACAGAGGGAAACTATGTGTGGGGATAAAGATCATGCTGTGTTATTGCTATGCAGAGACAACATGAGAAAAGAAGATGCCTGAAGGAACCTGTGTCCCAGCCTCCCTGCACAGAAACAATAGCAGGGCAACGAGTCCAACATTAGTCTCACTTATAAGAGGTAACAAAAACTAGCTTTCATTTAAAGATTATAGACTTCCCAGGTTCCCTGGCTGAGGTAAAGGCTTATCTAAAGTGCAGAGGAGAGTCAACTTTAAGTTGACTTAAGTTGACTTCTGGAGGATTCCATTTTTCTCTGTTAAGTCATCCTCACCAAGGTGCTTCAATAAATTTACCCGTTATGAAGACATGTAGGTCCTACTTTGAGGACTGAAGCTGTATTTCCCTTTTTCAAGATCAGTTATGTGTTTTGAAACAAGCAAGAAAGCAAACCTACATGCAGAAAAGGATGCATGTCATGTTGCTTCTACTTTTGGACAGTGGGGTAGGTGAGTGATAACGCTGTAAACCAGTAATGATGCTGAGACATGGCAAAGGACTGGTTAGTTCTCCCTCAGTGAGGTCATTTCATAAGGTAGATTGACTTTATTAGGAATAGAAAGTAACGTTTTATTTTTCTCTTTAACTTTGTAAGTGCTCATGTTAACGTCTTTCTAAATTTGTTCTTCCAAATCTGCTTGCTGAGGACTGCACAATACCATTTATACCTTGTTAACAAGCCATCTGACCTCTTTAAAATATGTACCTATGTGGTCTAGTAATACTAAAGAAGGGCATTCAAATATAAATGACAGATTGTTTTATATCCACTCAGATAGAGAATCCAGTCATTAGGGATGTGAGATATAGGAAAAGACACAAAGCTGTGTAGGTCTGGATTAGAAAACAGCTTCCAATTGCTTCTGTGTTTTCTGCTGTGGAATTTATTAGCTTTGTTCTTGTAAAGTCATAGGAGACCTGGTAGAGGAGAAATATAAAACTGTTTGAACCCACAGCAACACCAGGTGCACAAGATTAAACTAAAACCTTTAAAAAGTTCATGTCAAGCAGACTCTATGAAGCATATAACTCTGATCTATTCTTCCCTGGGTAAAAATTCAGTGAAAGAAAAAAAAAATAATGCAACGTGTAAGTACAGAAGGTTTACAATTTTCCCTTCTGTATTTGACATTTAAATTGTATGGACATGGGCCAAGGACTGGAAGAGTAGAAGTTACATGGGACAAGTTAATATGCATTGGCACAGATGCTTACTTGCATAGCTCCTGCTGTTGTTTCAGAAAGCTCTGGATAATCTGTTATAAGACTCATGTACTTTAGTGATCCATACTGTGGAGAAGTTAACTGAAACACAATAACTTTCTTCTAGTAATGGCTTTTCTAAATGTCATTTTCTTGCTGTAGTAAAGTTATTTGAAAGATCTGATTTGTACTGCCACTTTAAACCAAAGAAACATGGAGATATATACACACACTTTTTTTTTCTTCTCCATTTCTGTACAAGTACAGCATTTAAATTCCTTAAAACCATTACTCCAACTGGCTGCTTAATATGACATTTCCATAATCTGTATCAATTACTGAAATAAAAGTATTCTGTGGTTCTTTTGCTGACCGCAAACTAAATACTAGTTTAGAATCATAAAAGCTTGTTAATTATTTACTATTATGAAGTTGAACATATCCCCCTTTTTATGAATTGGAGTATCTAAGGTTGCATCCATTGTCCGTTTTCATTTTTTGTCTTCTTCTCAGGTACAAATCTTCCTGCTCCAGTATCACCAGGTAGTTCGGTAGTTTGGTTCTTATCCCATGGCTGAGTTTCTGCACGTGTATGTGAGCATGTCAGTCCTCCAGTTATAATAAGCATTGTGATCATGGTTAGATTTGTACAAAGGAAGCACGTAGAAAAGAGAAACACTCTATCTCTCTTTCTTCAAGCAAATAGGAAGAGTTTCTGTTTTACCTGTAAAGTAAACAGAGATCTTGATTTGAAGACTGACTGCCTGGGATAAGGTAAAGCCACAAATTCAGACATCTAACTGGAAGGTTACAGCTAGACTTCTACATATGAATGAGGTATCTAAGCCACTAACACTGCCTTAGATCCATAAGATCTAAGTCCATAAGATCTAGTCAATAAAGTCATGAGAGTTGAAGAGGGATGGATGTCGTGCTAGAGTTAGCAGATGAGCAGCTCCAACAGCTCTCTAGGCTCAATTAATTTTATAGCCTAAGGTGGATTTCAGTTTCTTGAAGTTGGATGTTACTGCCATATCAGGCAGCATAGGGTATCCAAGATATGTGCACAGGATCTGAAGATAGGACACAGAATCTGTGTGAGATCAATGCCCTTCATGAGCAGCAGCTGGAGGTCAGGAAGGAAACCTCAAAGTAATTAAAATGGCACTGTTTAGGCAGATAAATCTCTCCTTAGAGTGGAACTGACTTTTGTAGGTGTGTAGACACCTAGAGTGTGTGAAAGAAGCTAAACTAAGTGGTCTGAAAAATCTGGAGCTGAATCCCAGCTCTTGGGTTCAATTTGATTGCATAGTCATAGGTGTTTAATGTCAGTTGACATATCCTAACATATTCTCATGATTGGGCTGGAGTTAGGACACATGATTTATTGGCTATTCTGCACTTTTCTAGAGCTGTCTGGAAGTTAGATGGGTTAACCTTAGAGCATGTCTAAATGGCATTAGATGTATGTGCTTGCAGCTGAAACAAGCTTTATATGGTTCATTCCAGGAGCAAGACTCAGCTGCCTAAATACTGATTATTTTATAAACTATTAGGTAATTCTACCTGACTCTCAGCTACTTCTCCAGAGGAGTGCATGAGGACCCCAAGTTGTACATCATGCCAGTCAGACTCATACCTGAGGCCATATACTCAAACAATTGAGTCCCTGAAGTTTGCAAAACCATAAATAAGTGCCTTGGGCATTAACAGCAGTGGTTGCATGTATTACAGGAGTGTTACAAAGACTGGAGATGTTCAATAAGTGGTTAAGGGACTATTATCTGCCTGTGAGAACAATAATTTATTGTGTTGAGGGAATAGCATAGCAACAGATGGAAGGCATAAGAGTTCCCCTAGTGAGAGTAGCAGAGGCACCAGACTTCTCTTGCCTTCCCTCCAACACCAGCTAGAGTAGCCAATGTGCTGAGTGCTGTGGCTGATCCAGGGCAGGAAGGTGACTATATTCCTAAGAGCATCAAATTTACTGAATATCTGCAGTAGGTCCACTGTGGAACTTCTGTGGGGATATAGTGTCTGGATTTTCCTCAGTGCAAAAAAAACAAAAAACAGTCTTGTCAAATCACAACACACTAGTGACATAGACTATCATAAGCCACCATCTCAACAGTACAAGTCTACAGCAAAGAAGCAAGCAATCAACTATGCTCCATTGCTACTCATCTACTGAGATGTAATAGATTTAAATTACAGGGAGAAAGATTTAGATTAGACAGTGAGAAATCCTTCTATCGCGAGAACAGCTCATTCATGTGGGAAAGGATGATGAGGTCATGGTACTTTTGTCATTGGGAGAGATGCATGTGGCCATCAGGTCCATGCCTGCAGTGATCTCTCAAGATGTCTTCTTGCTGAGTGCTCTATGCTTTGACCATCAAAAAAGCTTGTGACTGTTGTTGAAGGGGCAAACAGCCTAGACAAACACAGACACAAAAAAGACCAGACACACTGCCTGGTCCAGCACATTCATGTAGCACTTCTTGCTCGTTTTCACTCCTTTTCTTTCCCCGCTTCATAGAATTGAGCCGAAGGAGACACTGGACTACTTTGTTTATGACATCTCCTGGGATTGTAATATGCATCTTAGAAGAGTCTGAGTTGAAAAGTGAGTGGAATATATATTGTATGTACCAAAATATGAATATAGAATTACCACCTTAGCAACCACTACAACTTTTCTCTTTTCCACTTTTGTTGCTGCTACACCAGCCCTCTGTTACTGTTCTTTCTCAACATTTCCTCCATCCATTGCAAAGCTGAGGCAGTGCTGCGGAGAGGAGATGAACTGATGAGTTAGAGCTGTGAGAAGATCAGGACCTCAAGGTCCTATGATGCTGTCCTACCTCACCCACAAGTGCGATCTGGAGGGATGCAGTCAGGTTCTGGATCACACTGCAGTGGGCACTGTACAAGCAGACAGAGTTCTATCCCCATACGAAATGGCTTTACTTTACTCATGATTTCTATTAGGAGCAGTCATGACTTGTGCCATGTTTGAATTGTGTCAAGACCATTTCTGGAAGAGTGAAAATTGACACAAATCAGTTTATTATCAAGGATGTGAAGAAGTGAAACAATAAGTTGGCCTTTCAAATGACTTTTTTTTTCTTTTTTTTTTTTCTTTTTTTTATGTATTGATGGGGGGAGAAATCATTTGGTTCAATAAAAAACACAGGCTGTTTTGTCTGTGTCACTTGTCTACTGCCAAGTTGGAGAGGTTCGGGGGGAAAAGGATAAGCACACTGCTTTTTCAAGGAACAAATCAAGCTTAAAAGAACTTTGGGAAAAACAAACCAAACCAAACCGCCTCAGTTTCAGAAAGGATCAAATGAATTATTTCTTTCATCCTTTCTTATGACTGAAATTATTTGCTACAGCGGTATTAATTGACTTGATTACTCCTACATTACATTCATGGAAATTACTCTATTGGTCTGAAAAAGTGAACAGAAACAATTTTCATAGTTAAAGGTTACCATTGAATTGTCTTCTGGGAAATTATTTTCTTATGTTCTCATGGTTGTCTGTGGTAATGCGGCAGAGTATATAGTGCATGTGGGAATTCAGGTATTAAGACTCTAGGTGTGTCAAAATTCCAAACAAAATTTATCATTTTTTTTTAAGCCATGTGCATTTCATATGCAAACTAATTAATTTTATTTTTCAATAGCTTTACATTTTGTGTATAAAACATGTTCTTGAAAGATGAATAGTAGAACCTATCCCAAGTGCCAGTTTAATCTGATATTACTGGGAAATATGAAGCTTTCCTCCCATCTGCCTCATTGGAAATTCTTGCAAATCCTAGTCCCTGAGAGAATTTTGTCTGGGATTTGTGGCTTAGTATATGTTAATTTAGGTTTTTGTTAGTGCTCTGCAGGGCCACATCACTGTCATGTCTGATAAGTTTCCCTCTTCTTTGCAGTGGATATGTACATAACCTTGTTTCACCTAGGATAAAGATTGTTATTTAGTGCTGTTTCTAAAGTATTCTAGGTGCTCAGAGTTAAGTCATGAAAAAAATAAAATATGAGAAATGAAACCTTGAAATTTCCCAATATGTTTCTCTTTCATAGACATGAGATAGAAAGAGCAAAACCTCACACTTTAAGGTTTTTTTTTTCTGTAATTCCATACTATTCTGCTTATTTTAGAATGATCCTTAACTCTATATCTTAAATGTGTTATGTAGTCCATGTTATGTGGATGCACATGTATTATTCTAACTTTCAATTCAAATAATTTAGAAATGTATATTGACAAGTATATTCTGATTAACAGAAATCTTGACAAGTACAATTAAGCCAAATACTTTTCTCTCTCCAATTCTTTTTTTTTTTTTTTTTTAATTAATTACTATGGTCTGATCTCCTACACCAGACTAAGCAATATCATAATCCAGAAACCAACTCCCTTTGCTTTGGTCATCCTTAAAACCTCATTTGGCTGAGGTAAAATTGGTAATGGTTAAGCACCTAGTATGTTGAGCACTGCTCTCCTTTTCTCCTCCTGGGTTTTGACTTGCGTGGAGTTTGCTATAGTGACAACCCCCCTATTGCTCTAGAGATTGTTTGATCATATTTCTCTTCATGTTTCCAGAAGCCTGCTTAAGGAAGTCACAAGAACTCTTTGCACTTTTTGCACCCCTTATATTAGTTCTATAAGTGAAACTGCAGCATAACTAGGACACATCAACTCAGTGCATTTAACAGCAAATAAATGGAATTTGCAGAAACAAATCTAATAATGTCCCAGCTTATTCTCCACCATGTTGATCACACATTCTGTACTATTTTTCATACATATTTGCTTGTCATCTTTCCTTTATTTTGGTCCTGTTCAACAGTTAGTGGTTAAGTCAGGACATGGGAAAAGAAAATGAGGAGTAGGAGTGAAAGGGAAAAGTACAGATAAGTTTCATAATCAATTATCCTCCCTCAGAAACGCTTGAACTCAAACCTTTTGTACAGACTTGTTGGGTTTCCTAATTTGCATGAGATACGTGTAACTTACATATCACAATCCCCCATTTATAGGAAAATCTCATGCATTTGCATAGAGCATACTAATGGAAATACTCTTCTGTAAGCCTATATGTTAGATGTCCAGGATTTTTTGGTATTTTTCATTTCTCAAAGTGCTGCATGCTTGATGTTCTGGATGAACGAGCAGGAGAGTGTTAGGAATATGCATCTAATGTAGCAGTCTTTCTTCATTTCCACATATATTCCCTATTAGCAAAAAGGGTGTGACATAACTTTGCTTGTGCAACAAGAAAGGACCATTAAAGGTCTCTTTCTCTTAGTCTATGCCCAAACTGATAGCCATATCAAAGAGCTCTCTTGGCCAACTGCTGTGAACTGGCTTGTGCACATCTCTTCCCATGCCAGAGTCCTTTGGGGCAGTAAGACTGCAATTGGACTGCTTATCAGAGGCCATGCAATGAACAATCAATCACAACAGTGCAAGAAACACCTACTTGCTCTTTTGCCTAAACATAAGAATTTTTAGCACATTTCGTACTCCTGACTGATCTGGGAGAGCACAAGGGAGTCTCTCACATGATCAGAGCATGCTCATTGCTTTTGTATATTTGGAACTAAAAAGCACAAAGAACTGGAATTCACTAAGCATATGTCATAAGATTCTTCTGGCTTTAAAATATTGATACATTTGTAGGACAGCCAAATACCAAATGATAGAAGTTTTTGATTAGTCCAATTAATTTGTCCAGCAGTCTGAATGTACGTGCAAGCTGAAAACCATGTTTTAAAAGATTCAGACAAGGATTGTGCATTGCATGATGTCCGTCTCATTTCAACAAAAACCTCTCCTAGAGTTTCCCTCTAGTTACGTCTTGTTGCTCTAGTCATTACTTTTTAATCTAATATTTCAGCACAGGATGGAAATGCAGTGACTTTTATCCTTTGCATTAAAACACACATGAGATCTATATTATGTCCCTTTACTTTTGTAACATGTAGACAGCCTGGGCTTTATTGCTCATTTCAGTTTGTGCCACTAGGAGAAACTCTACACTGGCTGTTGTTTCACTGTGTGTCAGTTTTAGCGTTGTTTATTTTTTCCCTTCTCTCAGTAATCACTACTAAATATTTAGCCAGAAACATATAAAGTAGTTTCAGATTTACTTTATAAAATGAAACCATTGCACAAAAGATAAGCAGCAGGGCAAGCTCTGGCCACTGTTCCACTGATAGCATACAAGAAAATGGGCTTCTTTTTTAAGATATTCCCTATTCTGCTACAATAGACATCCTTAATATTAGGGTTTTCTTGTCAGAGTATTGAAAATGCTGCTTTTGGTAGAAGCTCTGGAAAGCTAAAGAAAATATGGCTGTGATCTGTTACTTGGTGTACATCAGATAATGCATTTATGTGAGAGGGGGAAAAAAAAAAGAAATTGCAGATGCATTAGGAAGAGTCTGCTGAAAATCGAGATGTGTATATGTGTGCAAGAATAGCTTGTTGCCACTGCTTGTGTAAAATGTGGGAGGGAGAAGAGATCAATAAAGCAACCTCACTCTTGTTTGTGGTCTTTTGTAGGTCCAGAAAAGCTAGCCAGATGCAGCTATAAAGCATTCCAGGTACCTTCTAGTTTGTGTGTTGGAATTCAAGTCAGTCTGTGGTTAAAAGGCAAAATAAAGCATTCCTTCACTAGCAGACATTTAACCACTATATCATAATTTCTTCCCAGAGGGCATCTTGACAAAATGCTATTAGTAAAGGAGTGTAGCAAAGTGGAGAGCTTCCTGGCACAGCTTCTGAATACCGCCTGGTGTTACACAGTTGTAACTGGAGATGTTCAGAAATGTTGTGGTATGACTCTGTTCCTCTAGAAAGCTAAATCTGAAATCTTCTGGTCACGACATTTGGTGAAAATCTTCTACCAAATGCAATGTCTTGAATTCTGGCCATCTGCTCCATCCAGTGGCTGACAGAGTCCAAGAATGGAAGCCTTCACCAGGGTACTTGGAAGTATCGTCGTCTCTGAGTCTGTGGCAATATGTGATGGGAAATGTCAGGGACAAGAAGGACACCAGGGACTCTGGTGACTGGAACACAGCAGCTGGAGAATGTTTAGGCGTAGGCAACTAGAGACACATGGCAAAGGCATCAGAATAAGGGGATAACATCATCAACTCCAAGGGAAAACCACTGTGGGGTTTGTGATTTTTCGCTCTGGCCTGTTGGAGAGTCAGTGTAGGTAAGATTGCAGATTTTTTTGTGCATCCTTTTCTATTTGAGGAGGAACTTGTACTTTGTGTGTATGTAAATTCTTGCACTTTTAGAAGGATTCTGTTCAGAATAAGGGGCTTATCTGTCACTCAGTCAGCGCTAAACATCTTTCAACTGCCTCTGGTTCAAGGCCATACAGTGCAGCACTAGTTTACAGTGCAGCTATCACTACAGCCATCCTCCTCAAGTGGTACAACCCGACCCCCTAACACGATCAGATTTGTTGGAGGGTAGCAAAGGGAGAAACAGACAGAAGATTTACTGGCTCTACTCTATCTGTAACCAGATTGAGCTTTTCTGCTTACTGCTACAACAATGCATTTTCTTGCAGTTAGACCGAGGGAAAAATTGTGTAAGAAAGCATAGACAACACAGCATGCAAAGTCGTAAATGCACAACTTGATAGTAAAGGCATACGAAGCACCTCTCTGCTTCAGAATGTTTCCTAATTCTTCAACGCTCTGCACACTCTTGTTGTTACTGCCATCATTGTGCCCTGTACACTTGAGGAATTTTATAATTTTAGAAAGAATCACTGTTTTTTCAAATGCAACTTTCATTCTATAGAGCAGTAAATCTTCCATAGTCACTCCTGCTTTGTAATTTCTGTATTAGCTACAGCATATATATCTCTTGGACATTGTTCATATGTTGAAGATTCCATGCATTGCTCTGTCTTTCAGCAAGCTGTTGCAATGCTTAATTACTTATGCTGCTAAAAATGCATGCCTGTATAAATTTCTAGTCTGAATTTGCCTAGGATTTGCTTCTGGCTATTAGATCTCACACATGTTATTTCTGATCTGTTACATAGATACTGTCAGAAATCTCTCCCTTCACAGAACTTTGCAATACCAGATCTCAAGATAGCAACACATCAAAAGAAAAGGGCACTTTAACTGTTTGTGATACAGGTACCTTGCACTCTGATTTTTTCTCCTACTTTAACTCAGCAGTCTGAAAGCTATCCAGCCAAAGCTGTCCACGAACAACAGCTCTCATAAGCCTCATGCCTCCCCTGTCTTCCACTGCAAGACAGGGGCAAAAGAATAGATGTGAAACTTAACCCTCTGGACACATTTGTCTTTCCACCTTTTCTGCAGAGGGAGCCTGGTGAACTGGGGTGGTTAGGCAGCTTTTAGAAAGCCAAATATAAGTGAGATAGATTGCTCCCTACGTGACACAGGCTGTTCAAAAGGACAACAAGTACTTAGATACCACAGTGATTGGCACTCTCAACTGAAAATTTAGGGAACGGGTCCAGCATGCCTAAAAACCTTGATTTCTGGCTGTCGGCTGTGACATTTTAAAGCGCCAGCATTGTACGTGCAAAAGGGAAGCCTGTGGGAACCCAGAAATTTCTGACTGCAGCATAACTGAGTGATCCATGAATAACTTGCCACTACTAAATTTCATTTAACTTTCCAACCCAGATCTGTCCAGGCCTGTACAGCAGTCAGAGGCCCTTGATTCAGCTGAACAATAGCTCACAGAGTAAACCCACGACATTGTGAGGGCTGACCACAACCACTGAGTGATGTGTGCCCACACGTGGCTGGCTAAATAAAAGGGAAACATTGGCACTGGCAGGCTGAGGGCCCAGATGTGCGCCTACAGCCCTAAGGAGTCTAAGATGGGAACGGAAGGAAGGGGACCCGACATGAGCCACAAAACCAGGCAGTGACTTCATCTTGTTTATAGTGGAAAGTAAAGGATTTAGGAGAAAAATAAGGCAGCAGCCTTATTATGGGCATCATTTTCAGTGTTGTATGTGGTGAGTGCTAGATGCGGTGAGGGGGTCTTTGTTGGTGTTTCGGGGGGAGTTTGGTAGTGTCTCAGTGCGTCTTGCCGTATGTCTTAGAACAAAAAAAAATGTACACCCTGATGCTCTTCTAAAGAATCTCTACAAGATCAGCCTTCAGTGAAGCATTGTGTGCTTGAGAATGACCAGGAATGCCCAGGGCAGGGTGGAGTTCAGAGAATAGCGGGCAGCTGAAAGGAAGCGCCTTGTTCCAAAGCCTTGGAGAAGCAATCCAAGAACTCAGTGGAGGCAGGCCATAGCTAGAGCAAATCTGCCCATTGTCACCACCTGCAACTAATTTAAATTCTGAAGGCCTGCTGGGACCTCAAGGCAACCTATTAGCCATAGCTCTGCTTGACCATTTTAGTCACAGAAAAAATGACCTGTTGTTATAGGTGCTTTGCAATATTTGAAGTGAAATATGGAGGTCAGTATTGGAGAAGCAGCAGTCTGAAACTCTGAGCTGCAAAGCATTCTGGACCAAAGGTCTTACAGAGATTCTTACTGATGCAGCTGAATTCTTTGCAGAGAATTCCCTTCTTACTGGACCAGAGCCTGAAGATACCTATAAACTGATGATTAAGTATCTACAGAGGAGCCAGACATCTGGGTTTTGTTTTCCTCCAAGATGAAGTGTCCTAAATTTTAGGTGAGTGTCCTGATTACTGCACTATTGATTGAACTACAAGAGGATAAAATATCTTCCTCTTCCTTGACTTTCTGAAAGTACCCTTTTGTGTCTGGCCATAAAAAAATATTTTCTTTCAGCACCTCCAAGTTTATTACTATTTCTTGACTGAAGAAAGTCCAATTTACAAACTGCATTAGTTCCCTAAACCCACATACTGAGTGAACAAATAGTCCTTTAGAGGGAGAGAGAGGAGAGCTGCCCTGCTTTCAAACAAACTGTGGTGACACAGTCAGATGATTCCCCTCAAAGCAACCTAATCTAGTAGTGTTTTGGGCATCTTGTTGGTCGAACAAACTTTTTCTACAGTAACTCAGAATTCAGGTTGTGAGAGTACTGTGATTGCAACTTTACTCTTTTCATGCTGCTGTTTTGTTGATTCACTATCCTTTTTTCTGTTGTCCATCAGTTATTATAATTAGATAATCAGTGTTCCTGAACTTTTACAGTCCTCTATTACATTCAGAGAGTGCTTGGTGTAATGGACTCTTACTTTTCATATACAAATATTTCCTAATATAACGAGACCCTCAACATAGCTCACAAATGCTATTTTCCTGCTAGTAGCAATCAAAAACTTTCAAATGATGGTAAAAATAAAAGCAATCCCAAATGAAACTAAGCTTGCTTAGAGATTGCAGACTGGAATTGTTTGTAAAGCCCAGTGGCAGTATTGCCCTGCAAATCCAGTTTACTGTGCAGTACTTTAAGACTGTGGTATTGGCTACTATAGGAAAGAGATTTATAGCTGAGAGATTAATAATATGATCAATGTAAGCTGTTTTTATTACCCACCACATACTCCCATACTCTGAAATACAGCACTATAATATTAAGAGGCCTGCTTGGACCAATACCGGACTACATTTTTTTGTTTATGGTCTGCTCTCTGAGATTTACTGCACGCTCCTGACTGGAGCTTGGCAGGCTGTAAACACCGGAGTTCAGGCAGAGAACGAATTTTTATCTCTGCCTGAGTCATCGGGTTAGGGTGGATGACCACAAAACCCTGTGTCCACCCAGCCACGCTGCTGAGTCAGGAGTCACATCCTTCAGGAGCTCGTGGCCTGGCGCATCTGATGGCACGGGCTTACACCTCCTCATAGTGCTGAGTCTCAGCAAAAAGCTGAAAGAAGGAAACCCAACTGAAACCACAGAATCTGACTTCTCCAGTCAGCACAAACTCTCTCTGTGACACACATGCAAGACTAGTATGAGGAGGGCAGAAATTACTGCTAGAAATATAGATGCAGTAGTTTACTTCGGGTACTTACTGTGGGTAAAAATGCGTGTCAAGGGAGTACTAAGCGCAAACACACAAAACATGCTTTAGTTCACTTTGTAAAATTAATCTCCAAACACAAATATACCACAGCTATTACAAATTGTAAAATCTGTAGCATGCAGGGCTTTTCCTGCCTGTTTACAGCCCTCCTTTTGTTGGCAAGTACAGAGAGATATGAAACTCCAGAGTTTAAATTATGAAATGACAGACAAAAAAAACAGAGACACTGGCTGATGTAGCTTTCAGCTTCGGGAAGAACAACCTGTAAGGAGGGCAGTGGTGACCGCACGGGTGTTGAAGCAATTCTGCTTCTTGTCTCTTTCCTCCTCCCCAGTCCTGGATTTGCTCTCAATCCTTTGCCATCCTTTTACCTGTGGTCTCTGAAAAATAAATAAATAAATAAATAAATATGTATAGATATCCCACTTTTAAGCTGGATATGCTCCTACTTCTTATTCAAATCCATCCACTCAAACAAATTTCTGAGAAAATGCATGTGCAAAGCATGGGCAGGAGCAAATAATCCCAGAAAAAGGGGAGTTGGTGGCAGGTATTGAAGTCATGGGGGTAGCATAGGAAAACTCCTATGGAATATCAGTCTAGATGACCTAGTCTTTTAATAATTCAAAAGTACTGTGTATTGCATTGGTGGGAGGTACTGAGATTCCTGGTAAGATGCCAATATGTCTTTCAGTTAGATGTTGCACAGTGAAAAAGTTGGTTCATGCCCTGATCTGGTTAAAACTGCAGACTATAATCAGTCTTGCTTTTTTGGATGTTGCAACCGTAGTTTAAGATACCACTGCTTCTTTCTGTTTTTTACAAACTCTCTCATCAATTTGCCTATCCTCCCCACATCAGTAAATGCCACACAGGCATCTCTTACCCAGCTTATTACACTCAGTTCATTTTGCTCCTACCTGATATTTTACCACATCTCACAGAGATGACAAACACTAGGTCATGGACAGTCACAGAGAGCTCTGGGTGGTGTCTCCTTCAGTGTCTTTGATAGATCTACTAGAGGACATCTGAACATGCCTCAAAACCAGGACAAAATGGCAGGACCTTATTTGACTTAGTAAGAAAAAATATAAACTACTCTAAATACTGCAGTTTAGAGACATTCACACACACAGCATAAACCCAAGATCTCATATAATACATTGGCCCTCTCTTTAAAAGTAATGCTGTACACTTGGAAACCATGAAGAGCATGAATAATCAGTGTTATATTGCATCACTAATTTCATTCCTATAGGATGTGTTGCATTAGTCTAATGCAGATGTAGATATGAAGTGAAGGAGCTTCAGGAAACAAGTTCGGTTCACAATTAAGATGCTAATGTAATGGCTGAAGGTAAGTGTCAGTCCTTCTCTCACCAGTAATGATCTAGTGCACATTGTTCAAGGAATTATGCAGCTCTCCATAAAGCATGCACCTTTGGTCAGTTGATGAGCTCTATCAGCAGCACTAAGCCATCAGGATCTTGATTTGGTTCAGTTGGCTACTCTCAGGAAGCTAATGCCACCTGTGATGCTGCAGGGTATCCTGCCTAGTCTCCTGCTGCCCCTGCAGGAGTTTTGCAGGTATCCCTTAGGGGCCTGTCTCTTTTCTGCTCCTGTCTTGAACAACATCTGGAACCTCATGTGGTAAAAGACACTCAGATTTAGTCAACTGAATCCCACTCCACATATCTATTTCATTTAAAAAAATTTTACATCACAAGACAAGCAAATCAGTAGAGTGAAATGGTCCTATGGAAAACTTAAGTGAAGTTTGTGGGGTGCACATACATGCTTATTGGCACAGTCTGTTGTAGGGGTGAGGTCTACACAGTCCATGCCTTTAGTAGTTCACATCCCAATGTCATGATCCTGCCAATATTGTCATGAATAAATCCAGTGAATGGTCCTGCCTGTATGAGTAGCTGCAAGACCAGGCGGAACTATGAATAGTGAACCAAAGAGCAGTTTGCGGTTAACAAAATTCTTACAGTAACTCTGGGAAGCTTACATTGGAGCATACATTGATGCCTAGCTGAAACTTTTCAAATAAGAGCCAAGAGGAGCCACCTCTTTGCTGCCAACACCAGGATCAAGTACACATTAATTTTTATGTATTTTGTGTGTACATTGGCTCAGAGGCACAATTATACCTGAGGTGTAGATAAAAGTCACCAGCTGTATCTGCTCTGGTGGTGCAAAGGTCCTCAGAGCTAGCTGAATATTCTGCTAACACGATGTGGAATTGTGGTGATCCTGTTGGTGTACAGCACAGGTAGGCAGAGTGTGTTATGAGGTGTGATGCGTGTACTGTGCAAACACATGGTAAAGGTGGTCCCTGTGTCAGTAAATATACTTTTTCCAAAAAATATTGGGATATTACATCTACATAAGCAGTACTATGGGCAAGAAGACCAGAGCAGATCAAATACAATCAATCAGCCTTGTACATACACCAGCTCTTTAGAACACTGTTAAAAATATTTATCACACCTTTCAGGAGTTATATGAGTTTGAAGCAACTAGCACTGTGCTGATAAGTGTAATTTATCATCAAGTCTTTCTTTTAAAAAACCGAAAGTATATTATCAGACCAAAAAGACAAGGTTGATTCCTGAAATGGAGCCTCCAGATACATGCTAATAGAGCAAAAGTATTCAAATGCAGTTTGAGTTTATCAAATAACCTCCTAAAATAAGCAAACATCTTGGGCCAACTTCATTTCTGCATGTTTCTGTTGAGTGGCATCAATGACTGTCTCTATCTTAGGTATAAAACTAATCTATAGACTAGATCAGATATGACTTGACCATCCAAACAGGACAAAAGTGGACTGTAAACACTACAATTCAAAATTATGATTCCAAAACTCTTCATTAGGGACTGCAACTCTCCTTTGACCTGAAAGCTTTGTAGAGGCCTGCAGCTTTATTTTCACATGTGCTTTTAGGGGTGGCTGCTTTTCTTGTAAAATATGAGGTTGATTTCTCACCTCTAATGAGACATCTGGGTTCAGTTTTCTGATCAGTCTCAGGGGATTCACAGCAATACCTGTTACTTTGCGAGTGCACCATAAACAGATGACTTGGCAACAACTCTCTGCATCTTACCTGAAGAGTCTGGGACACTGTTTGGAAAGAAGTGCAAATTTTGTGTGATAAGAGAGAAACTTCTGTCAACAGTTTGGTTAAGATATTTGGTTGAGAACAGGGAGTCCTAGCTATGAATCCCTGTCAGTATGATGTGTTTTTACATACTTTAGTAATTAGGTTAAAACCAAAAATAATGATTCAACTTTTATCCTTAAAGGTTTTAGAAGATCTTGGATAACTCCAGCCCAAAGATGCTCAGCCTTTATGAGCAGGCCATATGACATATTCTGATGCCTGAGAAGGGCTATATGCTGTGAACCTTCCTTTGCATGGAACTTAGACTTATTTTATCCATGTGTAGGATAAACAATTGATAGGCAATAGGTCTTAAGTCTCTGAAGCATGTTGAGTTTGTTGGACAAGTTACTGTGTGCCACTGCACACAGTCATTCCCTCTTTGTGTCCAGTCTCCTTCTTGCCTAGTGGCCCATTCAGAAATGCTTAATTTGCATATCTTTTTCAAGAGTGTACTAGCAACATCAAAGCATTGATGAGAATCTCTCCCAGATGTTGCCTTTCTCAGCAGCAGTTCTGGGGACTCTCCAGCACTGTCCCCCCTGAGGCTACAGTATGATCATATGAGGAACAGTTCCTTGTCCTCTCTGTTGCCTAGCCCTTAAATCTCCCAAAACTTGAGGAGAAACATACTTGTCAACTAACTACTCAATGAGAGGGAAAGAAGCAGCTAAAATCTGTAAGACAGAAACATCTTTCTAAACAGCTTTGACAGTTGTATTGTCCACAGTAACATGGACTAGCACACCTTTGATTCTACAGCCATCAGACCTTTCCAAATCTTAATCAGAGACCAACATAGCCCAGGCAGAAGTCTTTGAAAATGTGAGCTGGAGACAAGGTATAAAGCCCAGCCCATTTTTATGCCAAATTCATAGTGTAGACAAAGACACAGAATGATGAAACTAGAAAATTTTGAGCTGCCCTCATTTATACACACATGGTTCAATCTGGCCTTCATTTAACATACATAGTTTTCCATATGCTCAATATTTTCCTTAAGAAAGAGTAGACATGTCATCTAGCAATTTTATGAGGCAAGCTGCATACTTGCAAACAATTTATGAGCAAGCTGAGAGATGATATCAGAGCCTGTCTGTAGCTCATATTAAACTGGATCAATAAACATCCTCAGACAGTATTTATTTATTTGTTTGATTGGTTTTGGTTTGTTTTTTGGTATTCAGACCATTTGGGAACTTATTACTTGGAAACAAAATCCTTTAATGTTGTTAAACTACAGGACTTTACAGCCTTTTTCTGTACAGAAGCACACAGAAAACTATTTAATTTGTATTTACTCTGAATACTACAAGGCAAAGTAACCCAATATGTACTATAGCAATAATAAAAATATTTAATTCCAGAAATTCACATGATCACATCCCTTTACTATCCTAGCATGGAATTGCAGCTGAAATGCAGGGCAGTATGAGTAAGTCAGTTCTGTTGTTCCAGCTCGTTTTAGTATTTTAACATGACAGCCTCTGAAACAGTGGGGAAAATGTGTGTTTCACAGTGCACCTGCTGGGATGATGCGTGAGTCACTGGCTGAGTGCTCTTTGGAAGCCAGCTATAGTATAGCTGTAACATTAACAAAACATCTTATTACTGTCACCCCCTGTCAAGAATATGAGTAATGCGGAAAGAGACACACAAAGGGAATAAATACACACTTTTCTTCATTTACAGTATAAGTAAGTTACTGTTTCGAACGAAAGAAGCCAAAGTATCTCCAAAGTAACTGCATCCCTTGTGTAAGGCACCCTGTGTAACATACGTCAATAACTGGAATTTATTTACCTTATAAAAATTACCTCAGTGCTATAGAAGCATCATCATTCATGCTGCTGTGGTTAAGGTTATGACAGTGTTTTCAGTAAAAACTTCACTTTTCAAACATACAGGATTCAGCTGTGCAAATCTTCTAGGAGTTGAAATAGAAGCACGCATACGGAATCACTGCTATGGTGGAATCTCATGTAGAAAAATGTGCAAAGAAGTGATATGGACCTGGTAGCCTTTACATTAAAGAAATGATCTACACAGGCAAAAAGGCAAGAAGAGAGATGCTGCCACTCTGCTAGCTCTATCTGACACAGAAAGTGCTCGAGGGTATGGGAGCCAACACTGTCTTCCTCCTCTCAGCTCCCAACAGCCTTCCGGGTGCATTCCACCTCTTGTCTCACAGCCTGGAAACATTTTAGTTCACCATGTAAATGGGAGAAAACAGCCCGAGTATTTTTGCCTCTGGGTTTGGATTCACGGATAGGGACCACAGAGCTAAGGATTGCCCAAGCCTGGCCGCCATGCCCTGAAGCAGTGAGCACGATGGCAGAGGGGCTGCTCATGAAACAGCTCATCAGTGACCACAATTTACAGAGCCATAGATTAAGGCAAACCAAAATTGCTGATATTTTATTTTTAAATACTACACAACAAACAGTGCTGCTGTTTTTATATCAACAGCTGACTTGTGGGATTTTTTTTTATCACAGAAACTTTACTGCACGGCCTCATGACCCCTCTGAGTACATCTTCATTAGTGTTTTAATTCACATCAGGAGTGTGAATTTGAAGCAAGTCACTCATTGTCCCTTAACACTGAGCTTAGAGTAGCAGTCTCAAGACACACAAAATGCTTCCTTTCACTAAGCCACAACTGTTTTCCTAAAGCAGAAGATCCAGTTTGGGAATGCATTAATGCCGAGGGGCTTCCTGGCAGATTACAACTAGTTTGAAGTTTTATCCTACAGATCCACCCATCTTAGGCTGGATTTCAGGTAAGGAATGCAGTCTTGGTGCTTGTAGGTTACATCTCTGATTTCCAGGAGGATATAGTTTTACTGGATTTTTTTTAATCGTGTTAATGCAAAAGAAAAAGATCGTCATGGCATGAAAATCTAAACTTTGCAGCTAACAAAAGACAAGAGGACATGAAAGGGATATATTTTGATTGATGTGGCTGAAAAATACGTTGAACAGAATTATACTAAATACCTGTCAAACACAGGGGTTTTTTAGTTCTATGAGCTTGCTTTTGTTTGTTCTATTAGATAATCAATGCTTTAGCTCCCAGGGAAAGAATAAATTTGGACTTTACTACATTCTTTTTTATATATATACTGTTTCCCTAAATTAAGGAAAAACCTCTTCTGCCTTTGATTAAATTACAATAACATGAATGATATCTCTTGACATACATTTCTTAGTATACATTCATGTTATACTCAACCCACAGTCCTGTAGTTTCTCTTAGAGTCAGTAGATGGAGAAAGGATAAACCTATCAGAGAACGTTGCAGGTGATCTAAGGAGCTGAGTAGCAGTTTGAGAATTGCTGTGCCTGCTGATGTAAATATGGAAACCATCAGAAAGTTACAGATACATCAAAGGTCCGACAAAACTTTATTTGACAAAGAGAAGTATAATCAGAGCCCGACAATCTGCACTTATGCGGTTGTTGTTGGCCATTTAATGACATGTTAAGTAAGCACAGCTGACTAAAGCATCACTAATTGGTCAAACATATATAGCTTGCTTCTCAGTACAGTATAACATAACATTTAAGGGTACATATGTTTTACATCTATCCTCAGAAGCAGTGTGTGAAGGTTACGTGTAGGTTACAACACTATATAGCTCTGAAGTTTGTAGAAGTGTCACATATGTGAACAAAGTATGATATGGGCCCTGCTATGGGAAATTTTCTGCAGGAGCTTTTCAAATAGAAATAGTTCTTTATTCACTGTACATGTGAAAATTAATTGGAAAAGTTAAAACTTTGATCCCTGTCAAACTGATGTACACTGTCACAAGCTGGTGTTACATGCTAGCTATCTCTACAGGTGCTTACAAACACCAGAAAAAGTCTTTTGAAATTAGGAAAATGAGACAATAGTAATCTCCATCCAAAAAATGTTGCTGTCTTCTTTGTTAGGAATAATTCTGACTGTGAATAGAAGAAAAAATAAATTAATAAATAAATTAAAAGGCAATTAAAAATGTTTAGAAGCTGCAGGAAAAATGCAACAAAAAGGGTACAAAACTGTTGTGCGTTATTTTGAGAAACTGGGAGTCTGGGATTTACTGGTCACTGAAAGGAATTTTTTGAGTTATGAGCAAAAATACTCTTGTAGTATTACCATTGTGTTCTGTGATACAAGCCTTTGGAGGCAAAATTTCATCAAGAAATTTCCAAATCCCTCCATTTCTCCTAAATAGAACAAAAGATCTCTGACTTTTCAGCTAAATTCTCCAGGAAAAAAAAAAGGACAATTTTTTAATTATCAGTGAGCAGATTCAAAGTCATCAAGCCCTTGAAGACATCTAACCTCCATTTAACACTAGTAACTATCTGAATTTATCAAGAACATGTGGTAGAAATCACAGGACTGAAAGTAAATAAACCTGAGTTGTAGTTCTTGCTTTTGCATAAATAGATGCTCTGTTCCACTTTGTTTTTTTTTTTTTTTTTTTGCTCTTCTTCCTACTCCTGCCCTTTGTGGCTAGAGGTCAGGACTAGATTTGAGACAGGTATATATTTTTCTCTTAGATGATGTCAAGTGCTCTGTTCCTTTTTCTGCACAGAACCCAGAGCATGTGCTTTGTACCATTAATTGCATCTCAGAGTCAAGGGTGAGACCTCTTGACTGTCACACTGCCTGTGAGTTTCAGGCAAGATAAGCTTGAGGTTGCCCAAGCCTTTTCAAGAACAGACGGGATTGCAGCCCTGTGGCTCAGAGAAGACCCCAGCCACATGTAGACCCTTCCCTCAGAGCTTTCCATATATTGGAGACTCCAGCATGCACCATGTGTGCAAGGGAGTCAAATAACGTCAATTTATAGGAGAGAGTATCTCCTCAGCTTTCTGGCAGTGAGTCTATCACACAGGCAAGAGGGAAGGACAATGCTCTCATCCCCAGCCCTATGGCTTTTTGTTTAAGTCCCCTAAGGAACTGGAAATCACTTTCTTAATGAAACTGCACCACTGAAGGGAGAAATGACATGATTGTAGTAGTTGCTGTGAACTCCAGTCCATCTTAACAGCTGCTGCCTTTGAAATAAATAAATAAGTAAATAAATAAATAAAATTAATAATAATGTGCCATAGCTCTGGCAGAAGTGCCAAAGCCAACGAAAATACACTGTAATTGGGTTAAACCTAACAAACACCTTAAGACTCTGGCATGATTCTAATCCGCTTGCTGGTCCAAATAATAGTCAAGTCCCTCTATGAAAGGAATAGCAACCCTTTGAGAAGGTTTTGTTTCTCTGAAGATGAAAAGCAGTGGGGAAGCTCCTGAAAAGAGTGAGTTTTTTTGTCCTTCCCACGCATTTGCTAAAACAAACCTCCCACATGCATGATGGGTGCATGTTACTTATGTTCCTGTAAGACTGGGCGGATCACAAAGGAGTGAAGGCGTTTGACATTTTGTGTTGTTGTGATGGTCTGATGAAGTTGCCTTTTGGTTACTAGTGAAGAAAACATGTTTTTCAGAGTTAACTCACTCACTGTTACCATATATAGGAGGGAAATGATGCGGTGCTGACTAACACTGTGGGGAAGCTTGGAAAATCCTCTGAAAATTGAAATAGGAGACTATCTTAGGCATTTCCTTCACCTCTGTTGTTTAGGCATTTTCTCTACCCTTCTACACTGCCTACAATTGCTCCTGTGTTCTGCCATCTATATTGCTTATTTTGGGCTGCTGCTGGAAACTGTTTTGAAACTAGAAATGTTTTGGGGTTTCTTTTTAGCTAGACAAAACATTGGAAATACAAGACTCTAGAGTGACAGGAGGCAAAATAACTATTTGTATTTGGAGTTTTCCTATTTGTAGCTCTCATCCTTTTCCATAAGTTAAAAACACATTAAGAAACATTTAGAGACATTTAGAAAAAAGTACAGTTCTTTGCCTTTGTTCTCATAGAAGCCAAAGAAAAAACATCACTGACATTAATGGGACAAAACCAGAAATATTATTATCTTGAGCAAGGACATTTTACATTTCTACTTTCTGGTATACAGAGAGAAATGCAAAATGGAAATGTCCATAAATACATTATTGTTATTATAATCATAGCTGTAAACTATAATTAGCAGGCAAACTTCATCTCTGTACTTCTGGCTACCTCAGACATAACCTGCCAGAACAAGTCCTGAAGGAACAGATTTTTCTGCAAAAACAATAAAGTGGAGGAGTTACTCCTCACAGAAAGGGAGGAATGACAAAAGACAGAAGCTTTCATAGCAAATCACAATAAAATGGATATTAGCATTCCCCTTGGCCAGTTCTGGGTCCCTTAAACTTATTTTTCCCCATCATGCTTTCTCCCCCTCCTCCTGTGGCTATTCTATAGTACTAGGACAACAAAACCTTTCTTCTCTAGAGTATAAAAGTAATTTATCCTGTTGGGAGGAAACTACTTCTCCTCACAGCTGAAATTTCTGTGACATTTCTATCTAAAATACAGGCACATAACATTTATAGCCATGGTGTGCCATGGGCAGTTTAACAACTTATTCACTATCCCTCTGAGCTAAATGCGTGAAGCTTTTAGATGTGTAATGAACAACATATCAGAGCCCCCAAAATGCTGGTTTGTCTCAAAGAATTGTGTTTATATTGATTACATGCTAATGTTCAAAGGAGAGCTTAGCAGTGCCTCAAACACCGTTTGTCAGAAAGTGGCAGTCTCCAGCAGCTCAGACCATGCAAAACCTGTTTGTGCTCACACAAAACAGTTTAGTCTTGCCTGTGAGGACCTCTGCACTTGTGTTCAAAACATGCAACATCTGTTTCCCTCTTCTGAGGCCATTTTGCTTAGTTTGGAAGGATAGGATGCATTCTCTTGAAATGGAATGATATCAGAGTCCCTAGAGTTGGGTCCAGAAATGGATACAGCAGACATGTCAGGTTACTGTTACTGACCTAAGCCCAGCTGAGCAGCAGAGCCACTGAGGTAACATGATAAAGTATCGAGGCTACCATCACCTCCAGGCTGGCGTGTACAATGCCATGCTGTGGGCTGCAGATGAACAGATTTTCCTGGGAAGATGTCTAGCGTGCAGTCCTTAACTCTCGGATGGAGATTTTCTGTGCAGATTTTAGCAGTTTTGTCCAGCTATAAAAAACACATGAGGAATCATTATTGGAAAATATAAAGAGGTCTTATGACTTGCCTTTTGCTCTCCTGTTTTGAACGTAATGTTGGGAGATGTTATTATCTAGCTGGTCATACGGAATCTAATACTTGGATTACACTCCTGGCTTTCTCTAGGATGTGCAAGGAAATCATCTTTGTAATTGTTTGTCTGCTAAGACAGTAAGGACTCCATTTTCTCATTTGTGTTTGCACAGCTTCTAGCACAACACTGTAGCCATAATATTGATTATAAAACAAATCTAATAGAAGACAAAAGCTATGAATTCTGGGAAATACAGGGATATTTTAAATAATATACTATTTTGTAAGGGAAATTTGAAGCTTAGAAATGTGGATTCTCTCTCCTTTTACTTTTCACCTTTTAGAAAACTATTTTGTCCATGAGCACATTTCATCTTTCTCAAACATCTGGTGAATGTCTTTTAGGGAGAGACTAAAATTGTAGAATGGAGAAATACAAATAGCATAATTATGGCTTTATTTTGGTCTGCTCGTGAAATTGAAGGATTAGCTATACAGGACATCTGTGAGTTAGGGAGGTGGCCTGAGGTCAGAAGGTTATTCTCTTGACTACAAAGAAGATCCCTGGACTAGAGAGAAGAAAGCTTCAGCTAGTAACAAACTATTAGTTTAGCTTTTAGTCTTATAGGAAAAGTGAGTTTATGGGATCACTTATACTTATCTACACTTTTTTTTTTTTTTTTCTCATTCCCTTCCCCACAATACTTTTTGAATCCATTTGTCAAATTGCACTGAATTTGACAGACATTTGGAATTCTCAGAGCTATTTTTTCCTTTATGTGTTGAGACAATATGCAGCTGACTAAAGAAGGAGACTATGTTTGTTTTCCACTGAGTCAAAGACTTTACTGGTGGCTTGGATCCAACAGAATAGGATGACACATTATGAAGATGCTATTAAAGAGGAAACTTCTATCAGGGTTCAGACTACAGACTCTGGCTGTGAAGGATCCATCAATAAGAAAACATTTACTTAGTGTTAAATTTTACTGTAGTACAGATGCAAAATATGGATAAGAAGTTTATGTGAAAAACTCAATAGTGTGTATACAGAGATGGATGTAGTTTGCTGTGATCTGGCTCTACCTGTCCTTTCAGCTGACAGAGGCAGTCCTGGAGCAAAAGTGGGCTAAACATTAATGCAGAGATTTGTTTGAGCTGATGTCTGCCTTCCAGCAAGGTTTTTATTATGTCAGACATTGAATTATATCCTTGTCTTTGAACTACACAGGCAGAGAAGCTGAATGCTCAGAAAAAAATACCAACAGACACTGTGATCAAAGCTTTCTTCATTTTAGTTTAGTAGGGTGCTTTAACCACAGCTTGCTACTACCTTACTGGCTTCCACTGAGCAGAGCTTTTATTCTGCTGCATGAAAAGGCTGGTGCTTAAATGAGGAATGATGTGAGTAATGGAAACAATGGAAACTGGCTGGGTTTTATTTTTCCGTCAAAATTTCTGGTGTTTAATAAGCAGAGAGCTTTGACTGAAGTACTGCTTGCTGTCAGGCAAGAATCTCTCTGTCGCTCTTCCTCCTCTCCCTTCTAAAGTTCCCCTATAACAATCTCTCTTCTGTGTTACTTTGCTCACTCTGCTTTTCCTTTTCCCATTTTCTCTAATGCCCTGATCTTCTAGGAACTTCTTCAGAGGCAGCAGCAGTCAGCAGATAACTCCATGGTCCATCTCTTGTTTTCTGTTTCTCCTAGAGCTATTCCTATTTATCATCCTCTTCAACAGCTTGTGTCTGAAGTGGCCTTGTGGTTCATTCTCATCAGGCAAGCCCTGTACATCCATTCCATGCTACTTATGCAATGAAGAATCTGTTCCAAAACCTACAATGACATGAGTAAAGGGAGAGAACCTGGGCAGCTAACCCTGTAACTACATGACATCATATTCATGATCTTAGGTAACTGTGATGATATGTGTGCTGGGAGCAGGGAGTGAGATCTGGAGGAATCAGGAAACACCTCATCCCTCTGAAAGGCAGGTTGGAGGAGCAGCAGAAAGAGCTACCAGATTGGGTTTGAACCTAGGACTCAGTCTCCCAGATCTCCTCCTGCCTCCCCAGCAGCCAAAGTTTTATTCTGCTCAATTTTCTTTACAAGAACATGTTTTCATCTGTGCCACCAGCATAATTTTGATACATAGTGCACAATCTGTGTAATGACAGAAAACCTCCAGTGAAAAAAAGAACTGAGCTAGATCTGTCAAATTGAGTGGCTTTGATCCTTGAACAAGGCATTCAAAGCTGAATGACAGAAGTTAAGTATCTAAAATAAATATGTGGCTGGCTCATTTAAACTGCAGAGCATCTTTTAGTGCTGTTGAAATCTGAAAATAAACCACAAAAGCCAAACAGAACCACTATTTGTTGCTCTGGCATAAAAAGAAAAGAACAACAAACACAACAAACCAAACAACAACCCACCCCATAATTTGAAGACTTTAAGAACATATATACACATTTATCACTGAAAACTAAACTATAGACAATCAATAAAGTTGTAAACCAGCAAACTGAAGATATAATATACAGTCTCACTGAAGAATGACATCCATTTATATCTGCTGAGGATCTCACCCATACTGTTGAAATAGATTATAGATTTTAAAATTTGCCATACTTACCAGGCATGAAGAAAAGTCCAGGTGTTAATGGAAGAAAATGTGGAGGTCTCTGAATTCTTTCTTTTCTTCTCCAGTCCCTCAAGGCAGTTCTTACTAAAACAACAGCTCAAATCCTCCTTTAGCTCAGGAAGGGGGATTGCTTGAGTCTGTTCCTGAGAGGACACTGCCATACATATTTGAATGACAGATTCCTGGACAATAGGTTACGTGAGTATCCACACTCCCTTTATCAAAGAGGAAAACAGAAAGATATGAGAGTTGACAGAATACAACAGGACCCTTTTTCATGGGATTATCTCAAAGTTCGTCCTCAACTTAAAACAATCTTCTTTTCTTTTTGGGGCTTATTGGGGGTTTTGTTGTTGCTGCTTTTCATTATGCATAGGGTTAAAACTATTTTCTGTCAATGTTAAAAATGAATAAATTTGCGGAGTCTCTGAAACCAACCGAACCTGAAGGTGCAGCACATAATGATAGGCAGAGTTTCCTGAGCTTGGGTTGGTGTGCTTGGATAAAGATTGTCCAACTGAGATGAATAACATGCCTGCAAGACTAACATTTATCTATGTATTTTCAATACGCACTCGGACAAGGATAAAAATTCTTGACATAGCTTACAAAAGATTGGAAGAACAGAAACAGAAGTAGAAAATCATGTCCTGTGTGTGGTGGTGACATACATCTCACCTCATTTCAACTATCTAAGGGCTAGGCATTGAGTCGAAGCCAGTCATGTCTGTAGTTTATAGAGAGGCAGTCACCTACAAAGGACAATTCATCTTTTCCAAGAACAGACGTATATGAGGGATGAAGTGGAAGTCTGTCTTTCATCAGAGACTACTGGGAGAGCCCAGATGATGAGCTGAGGCCAGATGCCTAACCTTTAGACAGTTGATGTTAAAGGAGATGAATCCGTGACTTTATCAGAAGATGAGATGTGATGTACTGCTGTGTGACCTGGCACAACAAACTGATTTCTGAAGAATATACACCATAGATTTTTATTTTTTTTTTAAATCAAGCTGTTTTCTCTTCTTCTGATAAGAAAAGTATTAATATTTGATACTTAATTCACTGGACTGTGTTCACATGAGTTTCTCCATTAGTTTTGAATGATGTTTTTTCTGAGAGCAGAGCTAAAGTGTGTCTAGCAAAAATCCATTAGAAAGACTGAGAGAAGAGGGGAAAATTTTGCTATTAAAATACATGGCAATAAATAACAGCTGTTTTACGGATTAGAGTGTTGTGCTGTTGCTCTGAAGTACAAGCCTTTAAAGTATTGCAGGACATAGAAATATATAAAGCAGAGGTTTACCAGTGCTTCATGCAGTCACAGGAATGGATAATTGGGATCAAGGCTCTAGTTGACCCCAAAACAGTATGCCACCAAAAAAAATGCCAAGCACTGGAGGGCTTTCTACCATAAGCCTCATACGACTTCAAAGCTACATCTTAGAAGGACTACAGGCACCTTAAACGATCTAAAAAACCCTTTATTTGTTCATAGGGTATAGAGATACTCCTATGCAAGCCATTCACACCCTGAGCCACACAAACCAGACAAACCTCACAATTTAGTGCTTCTTCCCAAGACAAAGCATCAGCTTTGCAGCTATGCATACCCTTCCACCAGTCTCCTCTGAAGGCTTACCTCTCAAAGTACATCTAACACACACAAAGAAAACTCATTCCATCACCCAGGACAGCTGTGTTAGCCCTGGTAAAAATAACACCTCCCATTGACTTCTTCTGTAAACAGAGGGGTGGCCAGCCTCTGAATCTTGAGCTATTCACATGAGATATCCATGATTTGTATGCAACACCTTAACTAGCAGCAGGGGCTCCTTGATAATGACAGCACTGCTGTATAACATAAAAATACAGGAGTAAATGAATCAGATACTGCTGTTCACATGACTTGTATTAAATCATCCTTGACACCCTTCAGTTTAGCACATATTAGGATTGGGGGACCTTTTGGATTTTTCTTGTAATCATTCCTTTCCTACCAGCTTTTTAAAGTTTGTCGTTAGCTTTCATATTCAAAAGTAACTGGCTTACTGGAGAGACAAGGTTGCAGCCATGCTCAGTCTTCTTAGCTAACATGGTAGACAGCCACCTATTCTCAGAAGGTCCTGAGCCTTGGACTGCCAGGAAGTAGCTGACTTGAGTAGCCTTCAATCCAGAGGGGCTGGAATTAGATCATTTTTATGGTCCCTTCTAAGCCAAACCATTCATTGATTCTATAAGTATCAGGCTTCTCTGAATACAACCCTGTGCTTTAATTTTTATAAGGTAGTTGTAAATGCCCCACCTGCCACACAGTGGTTTTAAAAGTACTTCATTCTTCCTAAACTTTGTTTTCTGCTGTACCAGACCAGTTCTGGTTGCTACTCCAGGGGATCAAGGTATCTAAAAGCTAAGCACTTTGCATTTAACTTGCAGACAATAAAGCCTTTTACTGGGCCTAGCCCTTTCCCTATAAATCTTGTTAGTAAAGGAGAGGAACTCACTTGTCACTATCTAAACCATCTACAGCTACTTACCGGTAGAAGCAGGGCAGGTGTGGTGCAGTTTTGGGTTTCCTCCTATAGGCCTGCAGCCATGTGTTTCTTTGCAGAAGACAGACAGCAAATTTATAGCCATGCGATTATTGAATATGCTGCGGTGAGTCCTGCGGAAATCGCTATGTAAATGAATCCCTGCAGAAAGAGACAATCCTGTCTAGTTTTCATATCAGTCTTATGCATTGGTAATCAAAGCAGATATAGCTACAGTAATTTCCTGCCTATTAACTTACTTGAGAATGCTTTCTATTTATTGCCTTCAGAGAAGAAGAACCTCAAAGCTGCATTAAATCCATAACTTCTCATTGAGCTGCCTGGCAAAGTAAATTCAATTTCTATAGAATATTTTCCATCAAACATGTTTAGTTCAATGGTAGAAAAAGCTACAATCAGATGGCATAATAAACATATTTAATTTGATTTTTCTCCAGCTGGGGTAGATGAAGGTGTTTGATTCAAAGGAGAAGGACTTTTAATACATAATGCAATCACACAAAGCAAAATCACAGATACAGTCTGTGTTTCTGGTTTACTCACTGTGGAGGTCACTTTACCAGTTTAAGCTTGTTCTAATAAATATGACTAACTTTTGTGCCAGGAGATCAGCTATGACTTCTGCTTCTACTGCTGGTATCAAAGTGGAATAGCTGCTGAATGATTTTATGCCCCTGACCTCGTGTGTCCTGCAAATAACATTGAGTCATGTACAGGTGCTGCAGGAGTCAGCCAGAGCCAGGGCATTACCGTGACAGCTCTCTGCACAGAGAGTCAGTGAATCTAGTCAAAGACCTTTAATGGGAAGCTTTGACCTTTTCTTATAAATGCAGAACACATATAGGAAAATGCATTTTTTTTCATAAATATGCCCAAAAGTGTATTTGAGGATACAGCTCTCAGAAAATTTTCTTTTAACATTCTGTAAATGAAAAAGTAAAATAATAATGTCTTTTAGAATTAAATGGCTTCTGGGCTAACAATTCAGCTTTTAAGTAAAACAGAAAGTGAAAAAAACCCCACTATAACCAAAATACATACTTCTGATGGTTTCAGAACATTTTAATTGTCCCAATTCATAACTATTTACTGATACTAAAACAAGTTGGAAATTTTACTTTTTCATCCCAATCTATGATTTGTTTGTTTACATTTTTTGGAAAGTCCAAATCTTAGATTTTGGGGAAAATATCTTTTATCTCAGCATAGTGCTCCCCATCGACTTGAAAAGCCTGTCAAGCGTCTTTCTGTAGTTCTGATTTACTGAAGCCATGCCAAAGGTGGACAGCACAATTCAGTGCATACTTGACCAATTCAAAGGGGGTGTTTATGGGCAGACACTGTGGCCTAAAGGATGTTATCGCTTTCCCACCCCCTGCCAGGATGGAATCTGACACTTCTCACTTTGCTAATGTTTTCTTCTCCCTTGCCCCTAGCTGTGGCTAAGTGATTGTTTATGGCAGATACTTTAAATCATTATCACCTCCTGGGCCTTTGAGTACTGCTGCTACATAATCTGCTTTGGCATCAAGGAAACTCTTCTATCAGTACAAAACAAGGCCAAATGTTTATCTGGTGAGATGATAGTCCAAGAGTCTCCCCTAATATTTAAAAACAAACAGCAGTACCTCTGCTCCGTTGAAATAAACACCAGGTAGCTAAAGCTAAGCAGTGTTTCTGACGCTTTTCAGTGCACAATGCAGGACTCCTGGGATAACTGTTTGCTATTTGTTTTTAAAAATCAGAAATACCCAGGTAGAATATGAGAATAAGCTTCAAAAAAATATGGTTGTGTTTACAATGTGGTGGTGCCATGATAGCAATAAGGTGAGCTTTGCTCTGATGACGGTCTAGCAGTGACTCCAGGCACAGCCAGAAAGCAGCTATGCAGAGTGGAGGAAGGTGCTGGGAGCATCAGGAAGGCCATGACCTCTCTGCCCATCTTAGGAAAGCAAAGCTTGTTGCTCCCAGGGGAAAGATAGGAGTATGATGGCTGTGATTACTGATTAGCAGGAAAAACAGCCTCTCCCTGAATCGCCAGTGAGTACAGCCATGGCCCTCCCAACCCCCTGGGAAGAAGCACTCCTCATGAGTGTCTTCCACAAACATCCCCTGGTTCTTGTCTCCTTCTTTGTACCTCTCGTTCTCTCAGTTCTCATCCTCAAAGCAATAACATACAGCTTTTTCAAGGGGTTGACAGACCTTTAGCAGGCTCAGTCAAATGTCACAGCAATCCTCAGAGCTCACCAAGGGCTTCTAGTAGTTGGCAAGTAGCTTGTTGGCAGAGGAGGGTTCAAAAGAAGAAAGTGAAGTACTGGTAATAATTACAAAGCTTCTCTTACACACTCAGGCCAGGACTATATTCTGGAAAGCTTCTATTTGAAGAGGAGTTTGAAAATAAAAGTCTCACCTATTGAAAGTGCTCAAGTGGGTGTTGAATAGGTGCTGAATGGAAATTGGCCCATATTTCCAAGTCTTAGAAATTTTAGACCACTTATTACTAACGATATGAGGAAAACACTGTCAAAAATTGCTGGATAAAACCCTAAAATGAGAATTTACTTTAGACTCCACATGGAATTTTGTATTTGGAATGGTAGACTAATAATTTGTTTGATAAGGAGCTAATGTTAGTGTAGAAGTTGATGTATAGGCTTAAATCCTGGTCCAAATTAAGTTCCTCAGGTCTTTGGCACTGACCAGAACTATTTGGAGACTTTTTCTAAAGAAGTGGATGAAGAAGAGGGTAACAGGGGAAAGAGTTTAGGAAAGAAATAAGCAGGTTTTGTGGATATTCATATTCTTCAAAGAGAAGCTTGCTGTCCAAAAACATTAACGTCAATAGAAATGTAATGGGTTTACCTTTCTGGTTAACCAAATAACACAGCTGTTCCCTCACTTCACTGTTCAATATATTGTAGGTTTAGTGCATGAAATTACTTTGACATCCAAACTAACCCAAAACATGGTAACAGGAGCAAACACAACTAAATAAAGAAATTCTGGTTGTGGCTTTGAAAAACTCCTACTGCTGTACTGCGCTGAAAGTGTCCAGAGTTGTCAGCACAGCCAGCTCAAGGCTGACTCACAGCATGGGTGCCTAGGAGATGTTTTAAGCAGTGAAAGGAGCTGAAGTTACAGTTCTCTTCAAGCCAGAGACACAGTAGTTGTTTTGTCCTTTCTATGATACTAACTCTTTCGCAGTAATTGCCTGACAAAGAAAATTGTGGAGAACAGCACAGGAGCATTTTTGTTGACTTTGTCCCTGTGAGCTTGGATTCAAGGAAAGTCTTTCACTGCATAGAAGCAGTTAAAAGGTAGCATTGTTTTCTGTCTTGGACTATCAAGGATCAGATATGGACTATAATGAAATAATGAGGTTTACATTTTAAACACTAAAAGAGAGAGTGTCTGACCCTTTCCTTATTCTTTTGGCTTTGCATTTAATAATCTGTCCATATTGAATATGTTAACATTTCACTCATGTCTTTCATTCAAAGCATTCTTACTGCCGTAGCTACATCTCCAACACCAAACCTAGCAAGTTAAATCCGGAAGGATATTTAATTATCCAGCTCCAAAACTTTGAATCTGACCTCTGCAGTCACATTTTCTCTCTTTCAGCTGACTCTAATTTATTCCCAGTTAGATTTCGTCCTCACTGCTTTGCCCAAACTGTCTAAGCAGTATTCTCTGTATTTATTTCTCATGGCTTGTGAATAAACTATTTCCCGCTTCCCCGCATTCTTTGACACAGTTACATTTCAGCCTTTGCCTTAATTCTACTTTTGTTTATATTTTTTCTTTCTATGTAAGGTGATGATTGTTTACCAAACCTTGCCTTCTCTTTCTACTTATAGATGCCTCAATATCCAGTATAGGCCATTAGTTTTTTCTCTTCCTTCATTTCCTTCTCCTTTTCAGTTTCCTTCAGGATATGAACGACCCCCTTAAAGTGGATTACTGATGTTTGCCATTTTACCTTCCAGGTCAGACCATCAGTATGAAGTTATTTTTCTGACATCTCTTCTTTGACAATCTAGTACTTTGAGTCAGACCTCTCCTTGTGTCCCATACTTCCAGTCTTCCAAAAATTCCTATAATCTTCTTCAATTTGGTAAAATTTCTCTTTCTTCAAACTTTTGTTATTCTGCTGTTAACCAGCCCCACTCTTGCCTTAATTAATATAACCTTCAGCTTGTCAGCTTTTTCTGAAGTTGTAGCTATTACATTTGTCCATACCTTGCTTTCCATGTCTTCTGGGGGATCAAAATATCTTTCACTATTGGAGTGTCAGTTAGTGTCAGGTTTGGGTTTTTTTTTCAATTTGTTTATTAATTTCAGTGTCTGAACCAAAAACAAATGCTTAAAGAATGACTTTATACTTTTTTTTTCTTTAATCTTTCCTTCCCCCTATTTTTTTCACTGTGCAAAAGGCTGATTCCAGACTGAGTAGAGAAGAGATGATGGTAAAACGTTCTTTTGCTGAACAGCCCAGAGTTATCAAGGATTTGAAACATCCTGAGTGAAATACTAGATATTTGAAACAGAATAAGAGATTTAGAATATTATTTCTTACCATCAACTGTAGTCTGAGAATATTTTTCTGTAAACTCTTCGGGCTATGACTCCTTAATGTTACTATCTCCTGTGAAACTTGGTCTACTCTTCAAAATACTTGAGTGCTCAAAATAGCAAGAAATTAGGATCTGACTATTCAGATTGTTAAGTTGCAGAGTTCTTTGTTTTCCTCAGTTCAATCTCCCTCTATATATCAGATAGAATTTTTAGTCTAAACCGTATTTCATATTACCCTAACCATTGAGTTATAGGGAACCACTTGCTCTAGAGATGTCAAAAATAATAGTTAACACATGGGGATTATGATATTATCAACTTTTTGCTAAACTTGGCCATACTTTTGGAGTGATGAATATTCATTATATATAGTGAATTAGTTTTTGAAACTCACACAGATAATTCTACCCAATGTGATTGAGGTTTCATTGCTGAGATGCAGTTGGACGTTGGTGGCACTTTTATATGTAGTAATTTTCACTGATCTATGTAAATCTAAAAGAACCAGAGGAAGGATATTGAATGGAATAATTAGAACTTTTATCCTGTTGCTGAGATTTTGAAGAGATCTTTTTAGTTTGTTTTAATTTATTTTCTTCCTCTGCCTGAGTAACATTATTTGACTGGAATAACTGGGGAGGTGGGAAGCGGGGAGGGAGGGTAAGAAAAAGGAAAAAAAAAAAAAAAAAAAAAAAAAAAAAAAAAAAAACAGAGATTAATTAAAAATGCCTACATATGTGGATTATGAACTCGAAGAAACTGGCCACAAGCAGCAAACATTAATTTAAATTCCGCATCAAGCATGGCAATGACTATGCACAGAGCCTGAAGCTCTTTCACCAACAAGAAGGATTTAGAAAAATATGTCCTCACTGGAAGTTGGTCTCTAGTATGACCAGTATTTCAGAGCTTTAATAGTCCTAAGGAGAGAGTTCTGCTGTACTTAAACTTTTATTTGAAATATTAATTGTGATGAGTAGGAGAAAAGGGTTATCCTTTCAATTCTACCTTCTAGCTTGATGACCATTCATTTTCCACTGACTGTAGTCACAGCTACTCCTTAAAAGACTTTAATACACAGTGCGATAAGAGGAAAGATCAGCTATGCATCTCTGGAGAACACCCTTCATACTGTCTTAGATCATAACCCCAAATGAGCTGTTGATCTCATCAGTTCTCATTTGTTCACAGCATAAAATTACCACATGGTTTGGCACAGAAAGAATTCCCTGTTCAGGGAAAATCTGTGGCTTTTGAAGGGTGTAGCAGGTTTAGTACATAACTAAACACAAGGAATACACAAGAAAGACCAGTACTGTTTAAGTACTATAATAATTTGCTCATGGAAATAATATGTTATTTGCGTTTTCTATCATCAGCTACCTTCATGACTTGATTATTTTTTCCTTCTCTTTTAATTTTGTGATCCTTTCTAATGAAGGGTTTCTTATTTCCAGTCAGTATTGTGGAAACAGTCTAGTCAGAGTATCTATGAATTCCTTGTCTAGATGTTTGCATCATTTACTAATAAACACAGCTGACAGTGTTTTAACTGATCAATGCAATTTAAACCTTCCTTTCTCAGCAAACAAACCTGACCTGAAAGACAATAACACCTTGGTCTATTGCATGGCCTCTCATTATTTTCTGAAATTAATGTTAAATGAATAGGATGTTGAAAAACGTTGTTTGAGCTTTTGTGCACGTGAAACTTGATCTTGCCCTGAACTATTGAGTGCTAATTAACTCTTCACTATTGCAAGTCAACACACAATTACATCTTCTATGTCAGTGTTCAAATTTTGAGGAGGAAGTGTTCAATTAGCATTGTCAAATGAAAACGTAGACATTCATGATATAGAAGGAACCTTTTGTTGACTTAGAGTCAAGTGGTGTCAAAGGCACAGCAGGAAATTGCCATTAGCCAATCTGGACTTTCTCAACATTCAGCTCTACATCCCATAATCAGCTTCTGAAGGAGAGCAATTCGGGTAGCAAGTCAATCACATCTGTAACTTTGGTCAACCCATCTAGGGCATGCATCCACAGATGGGGTGAAGATTGGTTACACATTCCAGCTCCTGGACCTAGTGCTTGGCTCTTTTCTTTATCCTATGTGTTAAACACCAGTGGGAGACTGTTGTTATTTTGGAGGCAAGACATGATGACTTATCTTTAAAGTTACAACATCTGTTTCATTTTATGAAGCCTATTTTTGCAAATTTCATGACTGCATTCGGTAATTGATATTTATTTTCATGTTCAGAAGATGAAATGGTTGGAAGTTGGGATTAATATTCATATGCAAGACTGAGTCATATGGAACGTTTTTAAGTAAACTCAGAAAGATGTGCTGAATATCACATGTCACTTCCAAAAAAGGCAGTATTGGAGCCATGTGTCATGTTCACCCTATTTTTCTACCCCACAAGCAACGCTCTGTCCCATGGCTGCATGCAACAATGGTGAACTTGTAAGCTCTGGCTGACATTGTGTAGCATCTGTACTATGGTAGGAGAATGGGCTTCCAAATGCCCTCCTCTCACACCTGTAAGTAAATTTAGCCCACATATGTGTCCTTTGTAGAAAAAAACCCACAAATGTACAGAACTTCATAGAACACAAATTTTAGATGATGGTGTTGGGAGAAGACTGTTCTTCTGCTAAATAGAATCTACAGCTATTTTAGTTTTAACTAACAAATGGTTATGCTCATTATCGAAATATGTAATAAAGATTCATTTGGTTTCTCTCGAAGATTCAGGTTTCTTGGAAGCTCGAAGATTAGAATTAACAAATTAATTAGCTAAATCCAAACATGCTGATATAATGTATCTTCAGATTCTTGCTCTTTCTCTCATTTTCCTTTGTGTGTGTGTGAAATGATTCAGTTCATATATCATTTTTCTAACTTTTAAATTTAATAGAAGGGTTGGAGAAAATAATACAAATAGTAAATACTTTGTTTAAAAATATACCTTATTTGGAGGGGGAAATTTTCTGAAGATGTGTAGGTAACAATGGCTAGCAATAAATATCATGAGGTAAATTTTAACTGAAAACAGCACCCTGTGTGCACTTATTGCCTAAAGAAGGCAAATCAAAAGATAAACCTAAATATTCCTTTAGGCTAAGATGCAGAGTACCATAAAAGACTGGGTATGCTCCTTACAATCCAATACTTCAGTGAGGTTTATTATGGTTGCCAAATATATTTACTTTGTCTTAGTCTGACTTGCTATTTTTTCCACATTAATTTGTCTTTGTATTGGTTTGAACAACTACTGAATGCAAAAAGCAGGCTAATTTTTGTCAAGAAGTTCCAGAAACACTGAAAGGACTAATATATAGGGTGATAATATTATAACTCAATTGACAGACAGAACAAATTCCTGTGTGCTGATCTATATTTATCCATCACAAAATCACCCCTGGCTTAGAAAAGTGGTCCAAATTTTCATGGGGTGCTTTTCAATTAGCAAGACCATGTGTTCTTACCTTAAATAGATATTAAAAAAACATAGTTTAAATGTTATGGAACTGCTGTTGAGCTGTAAGTTAGGTTTGATCTCCTTCTGGTGACACAGTTGTGAATCCATGACAATAGAATAATTAATGGTATGTGGCACTATAAATGAGAAAAAGTAATTATTGACCTACATTTTAACAAAACACCAAACCATTGTAACTTCACTACTGGCGAACTAATCTCACAGTTCTGAAAGAGTAATAACAAATATTTTGCCTTGGAGCATAAAACAGACACAAAAGTAAATAATTTTAAAGGAAGCTGGAGCTATACTTTCTATGTTTTATGTCATGCAGCCTTTGGTGACAATATGAAGGGTCAGTATGAAGGGTTAGTTTTTCCTAATTGGTAGTTTTTTTGTTATGTTTGCAGTAAAGTAGAAAAAATAGTTATTTGATTTTTATAACATTCAAAGAAATTTTTACTAGATATCAAGCAGACGTAACCTCCTCTATAGATGAGGTACATCTGTGTTAGCATACCTAAAAAGTCCCAAAGTGGAAAAGTCTGTTCTATGGGAAAATTCAATACTTCAGAAGTTTTGTTCTAAATCTGAATAAAACCCAGAAAGTTTGAAGTTTCTCCTCTAAAATAAAACTTCTAAAAGCTCTACCAAAGACTCTGGCTTTGGGCACTTAGCTGCTTCCCTAACTCAAAAGACCCTGATACTGCTGAAGGAAGCAAGTTTTGCTAGCATGGGAAAGAATAATTTATCTGCATCTAGATAATAAGCCCAGAAGACTAAGACAGGCAGGGAGCTCTCCCACAATTATAGATCTATGGCACTGACCTGGAAATTTTTCAATCTGTCTGCAAAGTAAGATTAGTCCAGCATATAGGGCCTTGTGAACCCAAGAAATACCTGAGCAAGCAGTCTTAGAACCAGGAAAATATTCTACTGGGAAAGTATCAGGCAAGTGGGATATGCTTAGGATCAGTTTTTATGTCATCTACCTTTCTGATCCAAGTACCCTGTGACCAAGGCATTTAAAAAAAAAAAAAAATGTAGATAGATATAGAATAAATAGATAGATGACAGATAAATAGATAGATAGATAGATAGATAGATAGATAGATAGACAGATTGATTTATATTATATATGTAGATATAGATTCATAAAAATCAGTGTCATCTCCTGGGAAGAAAAATATTCTACTGGAATTCAAATGAAAAGTTCTACTGATAGTTTTCTTTTTCAGACCTTTTGTGGTTTTTTTTTTGTTTTTTTTTTTTTTGTTTCCTTGATTCTTTGTGTCCAAACCCAAACCTTTAGGACCGAAGTTATGAACTTTTAAGTTTTCTCTCTGATGATGAAAATAAGTAAAAGTTCTTAAATTTAGTATCACATGGAACATATATGAAGGGAGCCATGATGAAGAAGTATTTCAAAGACAGTGTCTTAATTACTCAGATATTATTAAGCAGGACTTGAGAATTGGAATATGATAGTGGTTTTCATACTGGTTTTTACAAGATGTATGTGTAAAGGACGGTAGATGTTTTTCTGCCTGTTTGTATTAATGAGCTGAAGATCTCTATAGCTGATAAAACTACACTTCTCTCTGCTATAAATTAGTAGAGTCATAAATCTCATCTTTTTTTTTTTTTCTTTTCCTCAGTTTCTAAGAGATAAAACTGTATATTCATGTGCAATTAATTCCTTGTGTTTTTTTTTATCATGGACATGTAAGTGCCCAGAGAGTACAATTATCATTAACTGAACACTTTCTCTATACTGAATTAACCATTGACTCTTTCTGATCCAGTCTGGATATTCTATTAGAGAAGGAGAAGTATTTTTTTTCTGAAAATTCCTATACAACCAAAAGTATTTTTTTAGGTCTCTTCAGAACTTTGGCCAGTTATTAAAAAGAATAGAAAAGATAATACACAGAGGCTAAGGAGACAAAGTTAGAAGACCGTACGAACAGCATTGGTAGAGATGATAACAGATCTGACATTCTTGGCTTGTCTGAGTGATTTCATCATTGAGAAATTAACATATTCCTAAAGTTTAGTCTGAAAATACATGTGAAAAATAAAACTTGTGTATACTGTAATTTCAAAATCTTTCGGGCCTCACTGTGACTTTTGCCATTACTTTTTTTTTATTTTTTTTATTAGGGTTTCAGCATTTAAAAGCATTTGATATTCCACTTGAACCGATGAAAAGCATATCACCTGCTGGGTCCTTGTCTTTGCTATGCCCCAGTTAAAAATGCCTTTCACTTCACTGACACAATGCCACATGCCATGAAATGAATTTCCTTTCACAGGTTCTTGGTGCCACTCATAAGAATGTAATTAGATCTGCATTTTGGTCATGTGACGAGCCCATAGAGGCAGAATACTGAGTTCAGAGACTCACAGTTTTTAACAGCAGTACAAGTCATGAGCTTTGCCTTTTTGTATCAGATTCAGAGCGGGTAAAATTCAATCCTGTGAATTTTTCCTTATATGGAAATGTAGATTCGCTGATTTTTATTTCTTTTCTTATGAATTTACACTTCCTTTGTAGACATTATTGCTCTCAAATTCGTTAATCATTATAAGACAAAGGGTAGCATAGTCTCAGCTGAAGAGAGTTATGTTCAAATGCATGGCTTACTCTTTCTATCCACTTCTATTACTATTTTGCCTAATAGTTATTATTATTTGACCGGCATTTACAGATAACGTATTGGTCAGCATATTAATACTTCTTTTCTTTGTTTCTGCCAAGAAAGCCACTCATATTTATTCTTAATGAGAACAGCTTTCATCTTCACTTAGGTCTTACAAAGTTATGAGCAGTGAACAAATTGTCAGTTAAAATATCCTATTTTACTCACCTCACCATTCTCTTTATTCCCCTTTCCCTCTTCCTCATCACAACTGAAACAGTTTACTTGGTACAGTAGTCTTGGGAACAAAGATAAAAAGCAACTTAACAAGTCTGATAGTCATCAGTTGTTCAGCAGGCATTACAAGACTGTCTTATCTCCTAATTGCTCAGGAAGGCACAAGCTGCACTCTCAGGGCTTTCCTGAAAAGTGGTCAATTTGTATTTCAGTTGTACATCTATCTTTTGCTTCTAGAGAAACAAGAGAATGATAGGAAAATCTTCCTTGCAAAACACTACGCGGCTTCCTTGTCTCAGCTGTTTTTGAAGTATTTGATCCTGAAATTTGACTTCATCAATGGTAAATACAAACAGCTACAGAACTACAATGAAGCCAGAGAAAATCTGAAACAGAACTGAGGTACAATAGTGAAACAGAAGAAATCTGCCATATTCTTTATACTCAGTTCTTTCAACTCTTGAATAAGTATCTGCGTATTCAGAAGCAACCAAATCAACCATTTGGTCTTGACTCCTTCCATCTTCCTTACTTGGATAAAAGGTACATTTATGAGCATGAGGGCAGGTCAGGAAGGACAAATGGCAGATAGTAAGGAGCTGCTGTCATGCTTTCTATCTCTAGCAAAAGTGTGACTCTATAGTATCCAAAGGCCTCTTTTTGTTGAGATCTTCAACATGGCTATCCTGCCTTTAAGACCCTAGAAGTTATAAAGAACGGGCATTCACTTTGTCACAATGTTCCTTTCTTAGCAATTCTTTCTGTAGAGGAGTGTGACTGAGCTTTCCAAGCTAGCCTTGATTTTATTTTTTCCCTGAATTTACCGCCATGAAACTTAACTACAGTGGAGAAGATGCAGTCTTTATCTGTATGTTCTATAAGACATTTGACATGTGATTTGTAAGAGGTGATCCCCACTTTCCAGTCTACCACTTTTCCTGAAGGCTTCCTGCTCAGATTTTATTGATAAGTGAATTCATCTTCCAGATATACTTTCTTTCCGTTTTTTTGTTGTTTTTTTTTCCCCCTTCTTCTCCCTCCCTCCTCATTTCTGAGAAGAAGCAATGAGGAGGAAGAAAATAAGCATAGAAGTAGAGATTTGCTGAATGATGGAAGTAGAGTCAAGGGGCCTCCAGGTAAAAATGGAGTAATTGGATAACATGATATCATATGACTTCAAGACATGATGTGACTAGCATATGTACAGCATTCAATTATACATGCCCAAATATTAGCTTGTCTTCAACCACCATTTTTCCGGGGCCTCTCTGTGTCATTTAGTTCACAGGGAAGGATGCTTTGTTCCTTTAGGCATAGAGGGAATTTGTTAGATATCCTTCAGCCTGTGTTTAGGAGGAGAGGAGGACAGCATTTGCAGCCAGTCTCGGCAGCACTGCCTGTTGTGGCAGGTATGGCAGGTCTGTGACTGCCCACACAGCTGCTCAGTTTCCTCTTCCTCCGATATGTTTTCGATACTTCCACATCCAATCCTACTTTCTTCAGTCCATCAATCTTCCTGGACACATATGCCTTGGCTCCTTGACTTTCAGTGCATTCCAGTGAATGACTTTTCAGGTTTATAGTCACTCAAGATGAGGATTTCTTTTCCTGTAGAAGTTTTAGGCTACCATAGTACTCCGCTGAAAATATTCACAAGTGAGGAAGTTGAGAACAGGGCCTAAAGAATGATGACCAATGTGATGTCTGAGATCTTGTCTATATGTTGGGCATTTTTTAACAAGGAAACACAGAACCTCTTCCTTTTCTTCTTTCTGAACCTTCTGTTGAAGTTAAAGGAAATCTCTCTGTAACACAGGCTTGCATACAGTTTGAAAGTCTCAAACTGCCATGACTAATGAAGACACAGGGGATGTGAATTTCTTTCTAATCACAACATGAGATCCACAGCAGCTTTTAAAAAAGCATCCTTTGAGCTAGACTGATTAGTGACACTTTACTGTTCAGAAATGTGTGAGAAATAGTCTGTATCTAATACATTTTAAAATGTGCTTCTATTTCAAACTGTATGAAATGTTCAATTTTAAATTTTTTGCATATGTTTAACTACATATAAAAGCAAATGAGAGAGATTGTATGGGTGACTTTATAGTGGGCTGGTCATGTAGGACATCCATTTTTAAAATATTTTTTTTCTCTAAAGAATTTATATTTCCTATTTCTATACAGCGTGCAATTATTAGGAATCATCTTACCTTTTTTTTTGCAATTAAATTTACAGAAATCTCCTGACACATACATCATGTTATGTAAATCAGTTTTGAGTATACCTCTTAAGACAGGTTTTATCCAGATCTAGTTAATGTGGAATAGTTATTACAATTGCTGTGTGTCTTAAGGAGGGAAAAAAACAGCCATTTATATAAAAACATGAAATTTTATTCCAAATTATAAACAACGTAAGTTGTTAGTAGACTTCAAATGTCTATTGGAAATGCCTTCCTCAAGCCTATGTTGCTGTGTCCCTGGCCTGTCCTTGAACGCTGGAAGTTTGCTATAGTCCCTTTAAAGTTTAGACACAGAGTATAACACTAAAGACAATGAAATTTATAGCCACTTGACCAAGCTGCATCCCTTCCAGTCTATTCTTTCGGTGGAAGAAGAATGACAGTTGAACGTTGCCTCGATCAGAGGAAGGTGAGTGGGGAAAATCTGTGTAAAGTCAATGGTAATTGTTCTGCTGTTTTCTTTCCTGTAACTGAAGTGCCTTTAAAAGAGGTTTATTCATATTAAGTAAAAGACAAGATAGACCTCTGCATTGATACATCTGTTTTGTTTGAACCTTTGGCACAGGCAGGCTTCACTCTCATCCAAAGTAGGTGGAAAAGGCTTTCTGTGCACACAGAAAGTAAAAAGACCTCTTCCTCCTTTGGGTTTCTCTCTTCTGTTGCATCACCTTTCTCTATTGTCAAAGCCTTGTAAGGGGATAGTGTGCAGTATGGAATTCAGTCTGCCTCACTTGCCAGCCATTGTACTTGGCTTTTTTATTGTTTGTTTATTTGTTTTACATTAATCTTTCTGTGACTTTGACTCAGACAAATGTTTATAGATTTCTGAATTTCTATTTTCGCTGTTAGCATTGTTTTTATTCAGTATAAGCTCCTGGGAAGTCATAGGTCCAGAGACAAAAATTTACATTTCCCTACATATAAGAACAAAAGAAGAACATAGTAATCTGTGCTCCCCTCTCAAGTAAGTCATTCCCTTTTCTCTCTGTACTAATGCTCCTCAGACCTAGGCCAAAAGACGAAAGCTTTATAGCTATTATATCTGTAAAGTTAACCCTTATAAATCAGTGAATATGGACAGAGAAGTTCTATCTAATATTCTAGTGAACAAGGAATAGAAATGAGACTAGTCACTCTTTTCACAGTAGCAACACTTTCATGGTGCTGTGTCATTGTTGAGCAGGTGCAGTAGTGTATATACCCCACCTATTGTCCTTTAAACCAAAGGTTCTCAACTACAGTGCCAGGTGCCATCTCCACTCTTCATCTTCATACCAGCACTGTGGTTTAGACAATGCTGTCCATGGGCACTTACCCCATCAGCCGATGAGCAGCTGACATTGATCAACTGGTGGCAGCATTTTTTCATTACTCTGTCCACAGTATTTACCACAAGAATTTACATACATAGGAGCATAAATATTGGATCCCCATTTTCATCCTAGTGAAATGAGGGTATTCTGGTATAAGGGAGGGGGAGGGTATATTGGGATCAGCCATTGTTTCAAGGAAAGAGGTGATGGCATGTGAACGAAAACCAGGGGTTATACACCTGCTGCTGAAAGGGTCTCATGGACAGCACTAACAAAGCACTAACAAACCTGTGATCCCTTGCAGAAAACTTTTCATCTCTCAGGTTCATACTCTTCCAACATAGTCTTTATAACCTCTGTAATACTCCAAGAAAGTACACTTCACAGTGGTCTGTTTCTTCAAGCTTCAAGAAGTCACATGTTGCTTTCCAAAACAGCACATCTGCTATGATATTATCATGGGTATTTTCAGGGTATTCGTACTGATCTGACTAAAGGTGGAAAGCTCTTTGCAGTGCTGTCTGCCTGCATGAAGGGCCTATGTTTCTAGTGATGTTCTTGCACCTTAGGTATGCAATAGCCACTCTGATGACAGATATTGAAAATCTCAGAGATCCGATCTGAAAGACAGATCTGAGTTTTGTCACACGCATTAATATCCCTACAGCACTGGTTGAACTGTTTGGAGCAATATCCCTATGGCAGCACAGCACATCCCATATTGTCTACAGTGTTTCAGTGCACATGGATAAGTACATGTTTGAACTCAGTCCTTACCTGTGTTGCTGTGGGTGAATGTGTCATATTACCTCCATAGATCATTTAAACTGTTAATTTGCAAAGGGATAAGTTTTTAATGCTTCAAATCTATTGCTTTTAACACTGGTTTGTGGTACTCTGTCCTCGTCTGTGTGGCTCGTCTCTGAGAAGGGAAAACTTTTTGCTCTAGATAATGTGAATGGTATAGTATAGTAAGTGTAAATCTGTAAAAACATGTAGCTCCACCTGGCCTAGATCACTGGACTCCTTCCCCATGCATATGCATCTGCTCTTCATGCTAATAAGGAAAGCATGAATTTTTGAAGAGGAAATACACACATCATGCTTCACATACTAAGGCACTCAAGTTGTTTTTTTGACATGCCAGGTATAAGTAGCATGACGCACAAATATTTATACTTAATGAGGTACCATAGTACTTGATGAGATACCATAATATATGCAAAACAATTATCACTTAACTGTCTTCCACTACACACGCTGAGACTATCAATAATCACAATTGGTTTGAATTTCTAAGTAGTACCTTGAATTGAGTTCAAATGCAAGTATAACCTGGCACTAAGCCTTTTTTTCCTGCATGACAGAAGAAACAGAGCTAATTCAAAAAAGTTGTATTCATGAGAATTTTGAAGCATATATCTGGGACTGTTTTATCTAACCATGTTTTTTTTAAAAAAAAGCTTTTTGTCCTTTTTCTTCCTCATTTTCCTATCTTTGACTTAGAAAAGTAAAGAAGGAAGAAGACAATGCTTTAGTTTTCTTATATTTGTGAGTAAATAGTAAACAATACATAAATTGAGTTTGTCTTTTTAAAAAAAAAAGTCTGGAATTGTTCAACTGCCTTTAAACCAAAAAAGTAATAACTGCAGAGTTTTGAACAGACTTGTCATGCTAGAGCAAGAATCATAATTAAAGAATAAAATCTATGTAACAAGCAAAAAAATTTCGTAACTATTTTTATGAAGTCGTAGAATTTTTAAACAAATCTATATTTCCTGGCAGACTGAGTTCATGGAAACTTCCAGCTGGCAAGAAAAGAAGTAAATATGTTCCGTAGAATATTTTAGACTAATTGACCACTCCAGCAAGTTAGGAGCAGGGATTTTAATAGGTCCTGTAATCCTTAGTCAGTACCCAGCTGGTACTTTTGTTTTCCACATTATCAATGGATTAGGAAAAAAAAGTCTAAAGTGCATTGCAAATGACTGCATGTTTTCTACTCACCCTCTTATTTTTTTAAGGTCAAGGTCCTCATCTACCTGTGCATCTAAAACTCACATTCATATCAATGAATACCTAGGTAAGAAGAATGCTGCATTTGACCTCATTTCTGCATAGAGTCAGAGTAAAATTTGATTGTGAGCGATATGAAATAATGGATGTTGTTTGGAAGACAAATGGATAAAACTGCAAAACCCTTAGAATCATAGAATCATAGAATCATTGAGTCTGGAATAGACCTCTGAGATCATCAAGTCCAGCCTATGAACCCAACACCACAACACCTAGCTAGACCATGTCACTAAGTGCCACATCCAATCTCTCCTTAAACACCTCTATGGATAGCGACTCCACCACCTCCCTGGGCAGTCCATTCCAGCACCTAATGACCCTTTCTGTGAGGAAGTGCTTCCTAATATCCAACCTAAACCTCCCCTGTCGCAGTTTCAGGCCATGCCCTCTTGTCCTGTCACTAGTTGCCTGGGAGAAGAGCCCTACCCCCACCTGTCTACAACCTCCTTTCAGGTAGTTGTAGAGAGTGATGAGGTCTCCCCTGAGTCTCCTCTTCTCCAGGCTAAACAACCCCAGCTCCCTCAGCCTCTCCTCATAAGACTTTCCCTCCAGTCCCTTCACCAGCCTTGTTGCTCTCCTCTGGACCCGCTCCAGCACCTCAATATCCTTCTTGAAGTGAGGGGCCCAGAACTGCACACAGTACTCGAGGTGAGGCCTCACCAATGCCGAGTACAGGGGGAGAATTACATCCCTACTCCTGCTGGCCACACTATTCCTGATACAAGCCAAGATCCCATTGGCCTTCCTTGCCACCTGGGCACACTGCTGGCTCATGTTAAGCTGATTGTCAACCAGTACTCCCAGGTCCCTCTCTGCCTGGCCGCTCTCCAGCCACTCCTCCCCTAGTCTGTAGCGCTGCCTGGGGTTATTGCGGCCAAAGTGCAGGACCCTGCACTTGGCCTTGTTGAACCTCATACCATTGGCCTCAGCCCATCGATCAAGCCTGTCCAGGTCCCTCTGCAGCATCTCCCTACCCTCCAGCAGATCAACACTCCCTCCCAACTTAGTGTCATCTGCAAATTTACTAAGGGTAGACTCAATCCCCTCATCCAGGTCATCAATAAAGATGTTGAACAGGACTGGGCCCAGTACTGAACCCTGGGGGACACCACTGCTCACTGGACACCAGCTGGATGTGGCACCATTCACAACCACTCTCTGTGCCCGGTCATCCAGCCAGTTTTTAACCCAGCGTAGGGTGCACCTGTGCAAGCCATGGGCTGCCAGCTTCTCCAGGAGGATGCTGTGGGAGACTGTGTCAAAGGCTTTGCTGAAGTCTAGGTAGACCACATCCACAGCCTTCCCCTCATCTACCTGGCGGGTCACCCAGTCATAGAATGAAATCAGATTGGTCAGGCAGGACCTTCCTTTCCTAAACCCATGTTGACTGGGCCTGAGCCCCTGGTTGTCTTGTACATGCTGCTCGATGACACTCCGGATGAACTGCTCCATAACTTTGCCAGGCTTAGATGGTTTAAGAGCAGAAATAGTAATCTAGTCTGAGTACTAAACTGATCTGAGTTATAGTCATGACCAGAGGGGGTAAAAGGGCAAAGGAGTACAATTCATCTCAAGTCACTGCTTTGACATGTCAGCAGGACTCTGAATCAATTGCATTGACTGTGTTACACTCCTCAGATTAGAAGATCCAGCACGAAACATGAAAGCTTATACTGGGGTACTTATGTCTGTGTGATTCCTCCTCAGCATGAATATGCGACCCTAACTGTGGATAATTAGGATGCTATCATAGTTAAGGTTTTCTTTCTTTCTTCAAGATATTTATGAAAAACGTTGATAAGGTATTTGAAGAGACAGCAGAAAATATGAGAATCTGAGTACTCTTCACACAGAAGAATGTCACATAGGTCTGGGCATTGCAGTAGGTTTTGATACAGGATATCCAGATAGACTTAGGATCAATTTGTGTATTTACACCTTTTCCTCTCTATCCAGAGTTGATCCTCTACCACATTTCCTTGCTTATTAGTTGATAAGTTTTCATTCATTTTTGGCTTTTTCTGCAGGCTGAAAAACTCAGCATCTCCAGCCAAGTATTTTCCACAAGTTACAGATGAACAAGAACAGGAACAAATGTTGCTAGAGAATACAAAATAAACAGGAAGCACTTACTTTAAAAATTCAGACCACTACATACCTCCTTGCACAAGTGTATTGCAACCATATTTTATTGTGTGAGCCTCTGAATCCATCAGAGAAAAAGATGAACAGTACATGAGTGAGACCACTGCAAAATATTTTTTTCATTTGTTTCTCTTCATTATAATGTTATGCCTCATTTGCTCCATGGTAGCTGAAGTCTGCACAGAGAAATTTTCCTTATTGGTGCCCCTCTGAGCCTTGCTACAACAGTGTTTGAACAGATCTTCAACAAGAACAAAGTCCTTCTTAGCTCCCAGTTATACACATTTGATAGAGATAAAAGAAGTGATTAAGTCTCTTCCTCTGTACAATACAGGGAGCAAGCGCCAAGTACTCAGAAAGTATCCAGCTCTCTCAGATTGCACTCCAGTGCCTTTATTCATACAGCAATTAGCTGCTTCTGTGTGTGGTGGCTTAAATCACTCTACATCATGCTCTCTCTGCAATGAATGTAAACCATCTATAACTAAAAAGCATTGTCGGGGCCAACGCACTGCAGGACAGTGCTAAGTTCAGCTTTCTGTGCTCAGCAAGCAAGCTGCACGTGAGCATTGTGGAACAAACTGTACAGGCTCAGCTAGCAGCACCCCAGCAGCAGGGCTAAGATCACTTTGCTTTCAACTGCTCTTTCCCAGCCAAATGTGTCACTGAGTTAGACTCACACTGGTTTTATTGGATAGCTCACTGGTAGAGGAAAGGATCAATTCCATTCTGTGTGTATATTTTCTGGGAAAATATTGGACAGTAGTCTGGAGAAAGGACAGCATTGAACTGATAGAAGTTACTTTATGATTCAACACTGAGATGGTGACAAAATGAATGAAACTGCCTTCTTGAGGTGCCAGATACTGCCTTCCACAGCCAAAGGACCTGTTTCTTCCATTAGCTGATCCTACATGGAGGGAGATAGATCTTTGGGGAAAAGAAGCTTCTCCACTTCCGATGTTTACTGACTACTAGTACTGGAATAGTGCCGCAGAGCTGCCCCTAACATTTTTCCCTGATGTTGCTTCATCCTCGCAATGCTCTACATGCTCCATTCCTGCTATAACTCTGATTCACAGGGGAGAGTGGGGAGGCCTTTTCTTCTTGCAGATAACGCAAGTTTTTTCTACAAGGAATGAAGGTGTTTACTTTCCTGCAGTTTGGTTAAGAAGAAGCTGCTCTGCCATATCTGAAATCCACCAATATGATTGATTGTTATCATTTGACCTTGACAGGCTAGAGGAGTGGGCCATGTGAACTGTTTGAAGTTCAACAAGGCCAAGTGCAATGTCCTGCACCTGTGTTGAGGCAATCCCCAGTACCGATACAGACTGGGGAATGAATGCATCAAGAGCAGCCCTGTTGAGAAGGACTTGAGGATACTGGTGGATGAAAAATTGGACATGAGCCAATGATATGTGCTCACAGCCCAGAAAGCCAATCTGGTCCTGGGCTACGTCACAAGAAGTATGGCCAGCAGGTTGAGGGAGGTGATTCTGCCGCTCTATTTCACTCTCATGAGACTCCCATCTGGAGTACTGTGTCCAGATCTGGGGTCCCCAGTACAAGGAAGACATAAACCTTTCAGAGCAGGTCCAGAGGAGGGCCATGAAAATGGTCAGGGAGCTGGAACACTTCTCCTGTGAAGAAAGGCTGAGAGAGTTAGGATTGTTCAGCCTGGAGAAGAGAAGGCTCTGAGGAGACCTTACTGCAGTCTTTCAGTCTATAACAAAAGTTCATAAGAAAGACAGAGCGACTTTTCACCAGAGCCTCTAAGACAACAGACAATAGTTTTAACAGTTTTGAATTGAAAGAAAGTAGATTCAGATTGGACATAAGGAAGAAATTTTTTTTATGATGAAGGTAGTAAGACACTGGAACAGTTTGCCCAGTGGAGCTGTGGATGTCCCATCATTGGAAGTGTTCAAGGTCAGGTTCGACGGGGCTTTTAGCAACCCGCTCCAGTGAAAGATGTCCCTGGCCATGGCAGGGCATTTTCAAAGATCCCTTCCAACCCAAACCATTCTATGATTCTATGATCTAAAAACTGCTCTACAAAATCTACTACATCCATACAAAATGTATTAAGTATGTCCTTAAAGTTTTGACATATAATACAGTTTGTAATTGTTTTCCAGCAAGTCTCTGACCTTTCTATTACATTTCAGGTGTCTATCATCCAACTCCTGCAGTTGTGTTATTGTATTTGAAATAGAGTGATAAGCTTTCCTAATAGTGCAAAATACACATTTTTTCATCCATCCCTTGTTTTTGAAGGCTGAATTTGATAGGGAAAAAGTAATTGGGAAGCACTATGTGGAATGAGAAGAAACAAGCTATTCTAGATGCAAAAATTAAAACAAAGAGATAAAGGAAACTGAAAGAGGTTTTACGGAAAGCTGTGTAGCCTTAGTGACAGAGATTACTTTCCATTCTGACTATAACAAACGTGTTTCATTGCAGTTTTAAATCTAGCTGGGAGCCCAGCTACGTGTGTTGTAAAGTAATGTAAAGTGAAAAGGTAGTTGTATGATAATAACAAGGTACAGGATATCAAGATGTATGGGTTTCAGACGTGGGTTTGTCCTGGACTATGCATTGAAAGAAGCTATTTTGTCTGTTTCTCTCTCACTCTGAGTGATGATTTGTAAAATTAATGTAGTACACTTCTCGTGGAGGTGCTGGACTGCTAAGTTGGTTTCATGGAGGGGTGTTTTGGGTGAATGGTACAAGTTGCTGAAATGTCATTGCACACATGGCAAGAGTATTCATCTCCTGCCTTCATCAGCATTTTCAGTCATTTAGACAAAAAGATTTCAGATAGTTACAAACTTCAGTCAGACACTAGGCGTGGGATCATCAATGACTGTTTAAATGTAGTATTTTGACTCTGGACAAAGTTTTGTGCTCTTATATCTGTGTGTTTTTTTGGTTTGTTTTTGTTTTTGTTTTCAAAGATATTTAAATTTAAACTACTGAAATTCTAAATTCAACTTAGCAAAAGTCTTCCTGAGTTATCTATTTTACCCACAGAGAAGATTATCCTCCTCCAAAAGGTCATTCTGAATATCTAAATTAGTCTTCCATTTTAAACTGACTTTCAGAAGAGTCATCCTTGACTGTGAAGGGACTAGAGGGTAACTAAGTATGGAATGTACCTCATCAGATTTCAGTGCCTTATAGGTACATGCCTTCACCTGAACTAGTCATTTAGGCTCAGCTGGGAGAAATAAGCACTTCAGAGTGTAAAATGCACATTTCTCACAGAAAGATGTTTGTCCAAGCAGCCATGAAGAGAATTTATACAGTTGGCATTAAGTAAACCTCTCAACTGAAAAAGTCTTGAGTTATATTACGAATGTTTAAATATCTCTTTCTTTCCTGTCCTCTACCTGTCCCCACAATGAAACAGATGTACTGTTTATCCTTAGCATCTCTTACTCTGAAGTGACAAAACCTTTGTTGAATAAACTTACTGGGTTCAGGTTTTAATTTTAAGTTAGGAATGCCAAACCAAAATAGGCCAGCTCTCAGGGCAATCTGCCCAATTTGGAAGTGCAACATGAGGCTCAGTTCTTCGCATGCCAGATGAAAACCTTATCCTCCATGTTACTGGCAGCTCTTCTATGGGCCTCTCTTTTTCCTCTACCTCCCACTCTCCTTGTTTCCCTTCCCCCAGCACTAAAAAAGCTTTGCCAGGTTTGACTTGCTTTCCTTCTCCATCAGAAGAGAAGCACATTTTACAATATGCTTTGTTTTCAAGCCAGTCTACTTAAAAGAATCCTTAGCATGAGCAGGTCACTATAATAAGTTTTGCTTAAGTGGTCAAAACTCTCTGTTTTAAAAGAGAAAAATATGCATTGTGGTAAGCACTAAATGAAACCAAAAAAAAAAAAAAAAAAAGAAGAAAAGGTTTAAGAAACGGAAATTAAGCTAGTCTTTCAAAACAAGTTATAAAAAAAAAATTGTTTCATTTTCTGGCTTCACCAAGTTTTCTGTTTCTATGTGTTCCAATTGTATTTTAGTAAAGAGATGTATTGTTGCATTCTTTTTGCTGTAGATACTGCTTTGTGGCAAACAAAATTTGATCCTTCTTTTTCCAATGCTTTCGTCAGGCTAAATAAAATTATTTTAATGCTTTCTGAGTTTGTCTAACAAGATGTACACTCACATCTTCTGATTTCTTTTCTTCCAAAACATCAAAGAATGAAAAATCTCTAAGTCTGAATGTTGTTTCCATCTTCATTATTACCCCTTTTTAATATTACTCTTTATGCTGTCATTAAAATAGTAGCACTGTCTTTGGTTATGATCTGGAAGACTGTCACAGAAAACATAGCTCCAACAGGGAAGATTTTGCTGACCAAGGGTTACAAAACTTTTTTATGACACTCTAGTTGATAACAGAAAAAAAGAACCGAGCACAGTCCTGTTTTGAAGATCCTTACATGACAAAGCCTATCTATTCATCATGAAGGTTTTCTCCTTGTGCTTGGGCATTCTTCATCTTTTGTCTTGCTGCTCACTGAGTGTTCCATGACTCTCTTCTCACCTTTTTTCTTTCAGCTTTTTGTGTCTCCAGAAGTAAGATGCTCCCAGAGCCTCTCTTACTGCTGGATAAGTCAGTTGCTTGCTCCCCCTCACCACTCCCATCTCTCCAGCCAGTTGAACTATTACTATGGAAAGAAAAAATGATGCACTTATAGCAAGTTCCCTGTGTACCAGGCTCTCAAACCAGAAGACAGGACAGGTGATTTTCAGGCAAGTGACGTCTGTTCTGTTCCTTGCACTACAGCCTGTGCTGCTAAATATGTTGTGTCATTGCCTGCTCAAAGTACGACAGCAAGGATGTTTCTACCGTTTCTGATTCTCAGCTGGATGTTGATCATGTGTCCAGTCTTCTACAATGCTTAAGAACATATTGTTCTCTCCCAAAAGGTCATTACATACATACTGGACATACAATGAAATACCAGATCTCAGCAGAGTGGTGTCTCAACATGATTTTCTTTTTCTTGCTAGTGAAAAAGGGCACATATCCACTGCATTTTCCCCTCTGAACTAAATAAAAAGCAGAATTGTCTGCTTAGGAATTTGTTCTGCCAGAGATGGTCTTATGCTTAGAGCACAGAGGTCATTAAATATATCAGTACGCTCTTACAGAAATCAGAAACAAAGGCTTCACATTTGGTGTTAGGTAATAAGGGTAACGCCTATTTGTATCAGAATCCCACCATGTTGTTTTTAGGTGCTTCTAATAATTAGTCAGGTGCCTCAAACTTTGTAATCAATTTCTCACTGCCTAGTTACTATCAATCAAGTACATTTTAGAAATGGATTGAATGCTTTCTGTGAAAAACACTTTGTGTGAATTAGGATAAATGCATGATGGTTTTCATCAGGACAAAGTCTCCAACATTTTCTGGAGGACAGTTTTAATCCAAGTACATCATGACTTCAAGAGATGAGCATGTGATGTCTGGATCTGACCTCTTTCACCTCCTTCTTTGAAGTTTCAATGTCCAATCATTCTAAATTTTCTGTTTAAATAATTATGTAGAGTATGATATTTTGTTTCTAATATAATTGAAAAGAACAAAGATTCTGCTTTTCATAGCCTGAGAAAAGAGATGGTATTTCACTGTCCACACTATTTTGCACAGAGTTCCTCTAGTACTAATTAGCACTTCTATTTAAGTTCAAGGATTTATGGGACAAGTAATACCTTTTGAATAACGCTGTAGAACAAGATTACAGCACAGTCATATTTTAGCTATTTTCTGGAAGTGTTCCTGAAGCATGAATCCTAACATCGAAAAAAACCGCAAAATCATCCTCGGGAGAAAAATAATTTTGGCTTTTGAAACTGCAATGGGGACACACAAATATTGAATGACTTCCCATGGATGAAAGGCAGACAAAAAGTACTCCCTTCCAGACTTCATCATTAGTACCACATTTTTAGGGCTAGAATCTAAGAATGAAATCTTTATTTCATTGTATAGGGTAAAAATTTCATCATCAGTTCCTGGCTTTGAAGTTAAGTTTTCACAATGGTCCTTCATAGCAAATTTATTTGAGTTAAAGAAAACCTGTTAGTAGATGACAGCAGGAAGATTGTTTCTGTCTGAAGTAAACTCATTAAAAAGTGTTGTAGCCATGAATACATAATAAATGTTGTAGTTGGCATTGGTCTTGTTGCAAGTGATGTGTTGTGGGTCTCATCTAACCTGCTGTAGATGTATCTCGTATATGTCTATAGCAGATCTGACCACCTGAGTCTTCTTTCGCCCTCAATGGAGAAAGATAATCAGTATTAGGTGATACAGCCCATATATATCCTAGCTCATTATAGCTTATATGTATAAAGGATAAAACAAGCTGTTCCTCAGGAATGTTGGGTTTCACCGTCACCTTTCTAGTGGCTTTGTGGTGGCCTTCATATCTTGCATCTGGCTTGAAGTCTTTTCTCACTATCCAACTGCACTTTCATGATCAGCCTACATTCTCCAACTGTAATTCCACTTCCATTTCATTATTGCTATTCAGCTCCAAGTCTTCTCTGATAAACAAATCACAGAGCCGTTTATCATCTGTACATGTGACATATTGCAGACACAGTACACTGAAATTTATTGTAAAAATTCAGATTTTATATGGTACTTCGAGATATTTGAGTGAAAGTACAAACTGTACAATCCAAGAGCAGATGTTCATTAATCAGCCTTGTATCGTGTGTTCTTTGCTCTTTATTGTGCTGTTTCAGAAGTGTATTTCCAGACCGATTCAGTTATCTCCAAGACAGCTTGAGTCTTCTTTGTCTCATCAGTCTAAGAATACAGTCAAATTCTTACCTTTTAGAGAAGATATTCTGTCTGAGCAGTTCCATGTGTGCTAAAGCATATCCATCTGGCACCCCTGAAGAGAACTCAGTGTGATAAGTATTACTACAAATTAGCATAGTTTGAAAGATTCACTCCAAAAGAAGGTTTTAATTAACTGTATTTACTCAATGATCTTAGGATGTGTTTTAAGACAACTCCCTGCAGAGAGATGGTAAACAGAAACTTTGATGCTGCACGCGTGCGTTTGCATGCACAGACATGTCTCCCCTGATCCTTTTTCTTGTCCAAAATACAGATTTTATTTTCTTGTTCCAAATGGAATATTCAACAGCTTAGTCATTGCCAGTAAAACTTTTGGGTGCCTAAACTCTTCAAAATAAAATGTCAATAGCTAGGTTTTTTGAACACATGACTCAGGGTAAAAGTGCTATTGCCAAGGTTTTTCAGTCATTAAACTTTCACTCAGTACAGATACAATCTGTTTGCCTCAGAGCTGAAACAAGAAAGAACATGTATTCCAAAGTGTAAACAAAGATCTCATACGACTATAGTGGTGACTTACCTTTGGTTAAAATACTTCCCAGAACAGCAATGGATCACCAGGCGCATACTTATGGACAAGGTATTCGGTTGGTAAATTGATGGAGGTTCTCCTTTTGGCAACAGCCAATGTTAGGTGAAGGATGCACAGCAGTAGAGAAAGTGGAGAAAGGGTAAAAGTAACAGCAGAAGATAATAATGGGCAGCTGGAACCATTTGTAGGTGGCTAGACAGATGGAAATGAATTCAGACAGTTTCAAAAGTAAATGAAATTATAACATTCAAGTATGAGGAAAAATTAAGAGACTGAGCAACAAAAGACTTTAGGAAAACCTAAAAAATCAATTAAAAAATGAATCAACAACTGCTCAGCTTTTCTGCTTCAGAGGAACTAAAACTCCATATACACCAAGTAAAGTAAATATGGTAAGGATATCACAGGTTCATATCATGTAACTGGTACTGTACACTAAAAGACTGATCCACCTGCAAAATCTAACATACTCAGTAATATTTTCTGGAACAAAGAAAGAATATTACTTCACAGAAGGATACTGGGTCGGATCCTCAGCTGATGCAAATTGGCTTAACTACCTCAATTTCAGTGGAGTTATGCCACTCAATTCTGGACTAGATCCTCAAGTGAGGTTTTTACTTGCAAAAGTTTTGAAAGTTTCATTTAATGCCTTTTACGTTGGAAAAATTTTCTTTTCCACTCTTCTTCATGCTTCCAGTTTAGTTCTATAATTTTATCAACTTCTTTTTGCAGCCACTACTGCCTTCTGCTGAATTGATTAAATTAGAACAAATATTTTCCAGGAAGACATAATAAGAATAAGGAATGTATCACTTGAGTTCATTTGTAAGGCAGATTAATCCCAGTCAAAATGGTGTTTAAGTTACTCATTTGGGGAATCTACAGTTATACTGGTATTTGTCTTTTATTCTTTGGAATCTGGAATTGACTTTTATCATTATTTTGGGTTTTTTTCATAAGGCCCATGGTTTGACTCAGTACTGTACTGTGTGAGATTAGGTTTCAATGTAATGTGCGATTTATATGAGATCAGCTTCTCTTTTGAGTTTATATCTGAAAAAATAAAATAAATAATTAGCAAATACATAACATACAACAAATTTATAAGATACAATAAGTGTTGAGATTAGGAATGATAGGGCAAAGCCCAATATATTACCCAAGGTCTTAAGAAATGGGACATGCAATTCCTTTTTCAGATGTTTTCTGTATTATCCTTGGAAACTCCATATTGTCTTTGTTTTGGTTTCCTTTTACTTCAGTTTAATGAGTCATATTTTCCTTCCTATCAATAGACAGTGAGGATAAAGTTCTTAGTACCAGAAGCGTTAACTTGACATGTACAGGCGAAATCTGATTCATCCCATCCGATTTTGCCTTCTGTGCTGGGTCCTTCACTGCTGTAGACAACAGAGGAAAAGTTGCTTCCAGAAGATGCTTGTTCCCATCCATCTCATATTCCTCTCCTATGTCAAGGCAAATCAATTTCTGGGATGTCCATTTTGTTTTTCCTGGGCTAGAAAGAGCCTAGATTTCTAAATAGCTTGGACATTCAAATGACTGAAACTAGAGGACATGATCACACATATGGACTGTATATTAGTTACATGTACAGCCAAATAAACAGCTTTCAGAAGACTAATATTTTAAATTGTGATATACATAAACCTACTCACATAATCACTAATGTTCATCTCCGGCTGGGAATTTCTGAACAATACATAGCAGAAGTGTTTGAAGAAGGAATTTGGGAGGGAACATACAATTGCAATGTGTTACTGGTCAGGTCAGTCTTTGGGGAATATTTTACAGAAGATCAGTCATCAAATATCTCTTTTTTATAATCTCCTAGTTTTTGTAATCTCCTAGCTGTGTGTCAGTGCTTTTAGCTTGAAGGGGACAAAATATTCTTGGCTGGAAGCAAGATATATGTCTATGATGATAGGCATCAGGAAGAAGTAAAAAGAAATTCAGGCTAGTTTAGAGAACCATTACAGATCTATTCTGAAGGCTTAAATGATGTGTCATCCTTAAAATCTATAAACTTGCTTGTTTCATGGGCAACCCGTAAAACTGACCTCTTATGCCTAGAGGGGTTCAGCTGTTCCTCTTCGGGCTTTTTAACTTTTTCAATAGGTTATTGGGTAGGCTGTAAACTCAAGGCCTCTGCCTGGAAGGCAGAAGCTCTCTGTTTGACCTGTGATTGCTTTGTTTTTGTCAAAAGAGATTGCAGGAGCAACATACAAATAAGTTAGACCTCTGCCAGTAGGACACATGGGCTTGATCTCAACTCACTTTTCTGTAGCTGCAGTGCATGCCTGGAAATTAAATAAACTTTTTTAGTTACCTTGTCATTCTTCTCTATAGACTGTTTCAGGTTGGTAAGAGGAAGTTTTGTGCTGTCTTCAAATCCAGAGTTTCTACAGGAGTTCTTGGCAAGATTTTGAATGATTTACAACATATATGTATTCTTTTTCACCATGATTTAGCTCTGGCATTTTAATACTGTTTATTGAAAGTTCACCTTCAAACTACTTAAGTTTTGAAGCTTGTTGGGTTTTTTTTTGTTGGTTTTTGTTTTGTTTTTGTTTTCCTTTTGCAATGAAATCTTTCCCACAATAAAAATAAAAGAGTCTGGAAAGCAAACAAACAAAAAAAGATGAATCAGTTTCTCAATTTGTAATGGTGTGCAGGAACTAGTATGCAAGAGTGAGCTGCAACAACCACAAACCCCCATTATCAACTACCACAATATATATTCCCTTAGATCGTATAACCAGAGTAGAATGTGTTCTGTATTATTTAGTGTGGTCTAGAACAAATCTAGACAATCACCTATTCTCTTATCAAGAGCAGAGCAATCAGCATTCTTCTTGCACAGATAGAGAAGCTTGCACGATTTACTTCAGTAATACTAAAAAACTTGTAAACCTTTAGAGTTATGGTCTTTCACTAAGAACAGGATAAGTGTGGTGATGCGCAGGCAGTGGTATTGTTTATTCTTCTGATCTTTCATTTTTCTTCCTTTTCCTTTCTGCTGAGTGTAACAACTACTTTTAGAAGCTAATAATCTACATTCAAATGTTTGACAATATGAAATGTAATACTTTCATCTGCATGGCCATATAAAGCACTCTGTTAGTTATAGGTGTAATTTAATTTCCATATAGCTAGAGTTGCCTTTATTGACAAAGTTTTCTTCTTGCTTATTATCACTTTAGACTCTTCATCTTTACAATTTGGAGCTGTGGGTTTCATAAACTGTTTTGCTGAAAGCAAAATTATAGGGAGTGGAAAGTATCCTACATCTTAGAGAAGACTTGTGTAGTGGACCAAATCTCAGTGGTTACAGTGGCAGTCACAACAGAGTAGAAAACTTAAGTTCCAAATAATAGCTAAAATCCATTAACACGAACAGTTACATTTACATCTCTATCCTCATTTCTTTGTCATGTGAGATTTTTAGGATGTTAGACTTGAAGTGTAGCTACAGATCTACATCATCATGGTTACTTTTTCCTAACATGCAATTCTTGGGAAGTCTGCTACGCTAAAAACTACTGACAAGTTCAGGGGAAAATAGCAGAACTATAAAATACTACTATCCTAACAGTAATCTATACTGGAATTTATAATTTACATGTTAGCCAAAATTAACTTTAGCCAACTGTACAGTTGAAATGATTTTTCTGTGCCATACGGAAAATCAGACTCCTCTTTGAAGCTCTGTTTCAATCACCCACCTGTTTTCTCCTCTGAATTTCCCCTGCCTTTAGAGGTGATATACTGGGTCTCTAATGCAGTTCTTCATGCAAGCCAACAGTCACTGACATTGTCCTAATATCAGAGAGGTAGTCATATCAAGTATTCTGAAAAATGTAAGCATAAAACACACTTCATGAATAGTGTAACAAATACTTTAAATTTACCTTCTTTACACCTTACCACAAACCTCAATGCATTGATAGGTTTTATTAACTTTCCACGGAATCTCTTAGGTTTTTCATCCACCCAATTTAGAAATAAGTATCTGTAAATATATTTTAGATTTAATCCACTGCAATATTTTAAATTAAAACCTCCCCCCTCCACACAGACACACTGCAACAACACAACTGTGTTACTTCCTTTTGACTGAAATTGAGAGCAGCTCCAGACAAAAAAAAAACAACAGATTAACTCTACCCTTGCATGCAACTTTGTCTTCTTGGTTCTAACTCACTAGTGACTAATCAGCTTTCTGGTAGGGTCTAGGGTATAAAAAGCATCAAAGTAGCTTAAAGCCACTTTTGTTCTCCCTCGCTTAAACGAGGAGCTACAAAATACACAATCCAACTCATTGTGCTTTAGACCATTTCATAACCAGCCCTCATTCAGTTTTCCTCTCACTAATGTCATTAAAAGGGTCCTGACTAACTTGGGAAAAGTATGGCCTTAAATGCTGATGGTTTTCTGAACACAGTTCAGATGGTACATACACTCAACCTTTGTGTTTCCTGGGATATTGACCTAACCAGTAAGTACAAAAACTTCATTCCCATTTCTCTTTTTTAGTGGCAGAAAGGGATACTATGTAACTTTGGAAATTTGATAAAGATTCAGTTTCCAAGATTGGCTACTTAATGGAAGCATTCTGGTTTCCTCAAAAGAACTATGTCTCTTTGCAACAATCATGGCTGAAGAGTCCCTCAGGGCTTAGAGTCCTCTTCTGTACTGCTGAAAGGATAATATTTAGAACAGAGACAATCAATTATTCGTTTCCTGCCCTGATTTATGTTGAACACTTTGGATAACACTCACCCAATAGCAGAAATTGTCAAAGCTTTGCCTCTCTTTTCAGTCCTGAGTAAGGATGGAAGGGGAAAAAGATGATTGAATATATCACTGAATATGATACACTCTGCTGCTATGCAGAGTAGTTATGGACACATTAATATGCTTCACTGGAAATGGTTTTGACCTCAAGATGCTCAGAGCTATCTGGCTATGGGATCTGTTTTCTGAGGCACAATAGAGAGTGACTACTATAGTTTACAGTGTGACATGTGGCATAAGGAATACCCTGAAATATACAGCTGGAAGAGGTGACAATATCAGTAGGCAAGGAAGACTGGGTTTATCACAAGTGAATAAGGAAACCCTGAGCTTGGGGGAAAACCATGGTATTAAAAAATGTGTATGCTAAGTCTGATAGTGAATTATGACAAGAAGAGAGAATTTCCATTGGATGCTATAGTTCTAGCCAAAATGAGAATGGTGTCTGATAGGCCAGGTGACTTACTCACATCGTGTTTAATTGTTTCGATATAACGCAGAGAAAATACAATCCTCTTCTCTAAGCTTTTAGCAATCTATTAGGCTCTGGGCCATCCACTTAAACCACCCAACAAGTTCGCTGTAGACAGCAGTGGGGAGTACTGGAGGGATTATTCTTCAGACAACTACAACAAAAATGTTTTTCCAGATATGCCACTGTTCTTAAACTAGTTTTTCTTTACGTCTCAATGGAAGGCCTTGAGGTAAGACACAGGAATAATGGTTTAGTTCTGTGGCTCACAGGTACCATAGTCCCTATCTACTGCTTCTGCTTGTATGGTCCATCTCTGCCCCTAATCAAAATGACTTCTACAGCAGATTCTTCCATTTGAGTCTGCCGCTGCTTCTTGTGGGAATCTGCTTCACAATATCCCTTCCCTTCCCTTCCCTCCCCTCCCC